>VZRR01004731.1:261998-657587 GCA_013398015.1 Oreocharis arfaki | reverse complement strand
GGGGCGGCCTTTGTTTTTCCCTTACCCCCGCGCCCTGCCCTGCGGTAAGGCAGGAGAGGCGCGTCCGGGCAGGCTTTCCCTGAAAGGGTTAGTGAGGTGCCCAGGTGCTGCTCCCCGGCTGTCCCCGCCGTGCGACAACGGGCAAGAGCCGCGAGAAGCTGGAGGTGCCGAGCCCCGCCTTGCCTCGTGGTCTCTAGTGGAAAGCGGCGCTCCCCGCGTGTTTCTTTTTAAAATTTTGCTGTAAGAGATAACAGTGACAGTAGGTGGCGATGGCTGGCCGAGTGACGGGGCTGTGGGTCAGAGGGCAGAGCGGCACACTCGCGGCACCCACTCTCCAAAGGAAAGCCCGTTCGCCTGGGTCGGTGAGAGAACCCACGCAGAGCCTGGGCCCACTGCGAGCAGGATTTGCCAAACACGGTTTGTCGGTTCGCTCCCTGGGAGCCCGGTCTGTCCCAGGAGAGTAGTGCCAGGCTGCACTCACCGCTCGGAGTTACCGGAGCGGCTTGGGAAGTGGCTGTGGCCATGTGTAAGTAGAGCCACTCCGAGCCTTCGCTAACCTCGTGTGCTCCGAGGTGACGGTAGGAAGGGCAAAATAAGCACAGGAACTTTCTTTACGTGCAGTATGGCCAAGGCTAACATGGAGGCCCTGATCCTTCAAGTCCTTCCTTCTTGTTGAGAGCTTTGCTAGCTATAATCTCTTCGGCAAACAAGAAAAATAATCCTCTCCTAGTTTACATTTTGTTGTCATCTTCCAGTTGCTTAACCAGAGCAGCAGCCAGCCCCCGTAATAAACAAGCCCTTCACAGGCTGCTTGTTCATTTAAACATTGAAAGCCCCCATTCAGTGGTCAAATCCAGCTTAACTTTCAGTTTGGTCTCTTGTACTCAAAAGAAAATTTAGGCAAGTTGCTGGAGTGCTTGAGGTCTGGGGAACTGAACGTAACATAAATAGGGGAGAAAAATAATATTTGATAAAAGCAATGTTAGTGTGTTTGATGTGGTGGAGAAGCTGCCAGAACAGAGTGCTTCCTGCTTCATTGGAAGTTGAACAGCTTTGTTTGCATCATGCCTTGTTAGCAATGGTCTCCTGGAGAGGTGAGTGGGTTTGCTATGTTGCTGCTCTTGTGAAATATACTTGGAAAGGCCCTCTTATGTCGTTTTCGTAACAGGGAGAGAAAACTGTGTTCATTTTCTATTCCTGCCAGGTACTTGTAGCAGTAGCTTGTTATTCAGGAGGTAAATTATTCCTGTTGTGTTGAAATTTAAACTCCCACCCTTTTTTGATGTTTGGTGACACAGTACTCCTTTTGCAGCTGAGTAAATACATCTGTCCCAAGAAGGCTGACAGCTGAAATAGCTTTTGCTTTGAAACACACATTCACATCAGAATCCAGATGAGAGTTACCCTTATTTCCTGTACATTCATTCTTTGGAAATATAATGGAGGTTTGTGAAATGCTGGGCATTTCCACCAGATTCCTTGTTGTGTGGGATGATGGATCAGAATATCTGAAGACAATGTATTTCATTTTGCTGGTGAGGTGGCAAAAGCCAAGAATAGTTTATCCTGGGCACTTGGTTCTGGGTTCAGAGAAGTATTCCTCTGTAGGAAAGCTCATAAGCATTTGCCTAATGCTGAATACCATTTTGCTTCCATTTCAGTCAAGGGAAAGAAAGTCAGCAAGTGCTTAAAATTTCCAGAAATGTGTAGTGCTGGAATTTGTATTTCAAGTTGCAGAACACACATGTTGCTCTTTATTTTTCTTCTCTACCTAGTATCATTTGGTTAATCTATTGTGAAGTGGCTTGTTTTATAAATGCCTACATAATACTTCAAGATCTAGGAGCAGTTTCTGTATTTTGCTATATTCGTGGTCCTGCTAACAGCTAGCATCCTGCCTCTTCTGTATTATTTTATATCAAACGTTTTGGGTGGGTTTCTCATCTGCCAAACCGTCAGAAGCCGTGGACACGTGTGCCAGGGAGGTGGCCCGCATGGTGCTGTTGGTGGCCTGCGTGGAGAATGCAGGGACTTTCTTCACCCCTGGTACGCACGATGCCCTGCGGGGCCCTGGCCGGGCCGCGCCAGAGTGGGACACCTCGGGCTCCGCTGCCCGGGGAGCAGAGCATTATGCATTGCTGCCAGGAGCTGCTCCCAGGAGGCTGGATCTGAACCAAGGTACCCGGCGTGAAGTTCAGAGGCACGCCGCTGCCTCCCTCATTCTCCACGGGCGCTGTTTCAAGTGGGAGCTACCCCACGGAGCTCGGGAAAGGCCCGGGAGCTCCCTGGTTCGCAGCTCCCTGGTGGGAGCCATCTGCCCCGCGCCTGGCGCAGGAAGCGCGCTTCCCGCACTTCTCCTTCCTTCCGCTCTGCCCCGCAAGCGGCTCCGCGCCGAGGGGAGCCCAGCGCTCGTCATGCTTTAAATGAAAACCAAGCAGTATCGCCCCTCCGGGCTAGAGAGCGGAGGAAAGCTGTCAGCTGAGGGGCTCAGTCCTCCCCTCCTCCTCTTGCTGTGCCCGTCTCATCTCCCCTCCGACCGGCCGGCCCTGCCCGGCTGCTCCCCTCCCTCCTTCTTCTCCGGGACCCGGGNCCGGGGCTGCAGCCCGGGCCGGGCTGCGCTGCGCTAGGGGAGCAGGTTTCTTTGTTGGCTGCCGGGTGACTGGTTCCCATTAATCTCCCGCACTGGCCGTGGCCGTCTCCACTTCCTGCCTTTGCATACTTCTCTCTCCCTCGATCTCAGTCCCTTCCCACCCCCTTCCCTCCCCCCTTTCTTTCCCTCTTCCCAGCTTCTCCAAAAAATCTACAATCGCCCGGGCTGCGGGACGGGGGCTGCAGGCGGCCGGCGGAGGGAGCGCATCCCTGCGCACCTCGGTAAGGGCCGGGGAGCCGCGCTGCCGGGCGGTGGTCGCTTCTGGGGACCCGGGCAGGGGAGCGGGACTGGGGGGAGACGTGATCCCTCGTGCTCAGAGTGGCCGTCCCTGCGCGGCGAGAGCCTCCCGAGAGCGGGGCGGGCCGGGGATGCGCGGCGGCGGCGGGGACTCGCCGGGGGCTCGCTGGGCGCTGCGGATCCCCGGACCTCCGAGCCCCCGCAGCAGCGGGGCCGCCGGAGGCCGTGCCGGTGCGGGCTGGCCCCGCGATCCTTGCGGGTCCCTGCCCTGCCCCAGGGGAGCGCAGATGGGCGGGGATCCTTGCGCACGGGCAGAGCGGGGACTCGGTGCTCCCGCGCTGGTGGCACCGCCGTGCCTCGCGGGACGCTGCTTTTTGCGTGGGTGGCGAGGGCAGAGGCACCGCAGAGGGACAGAGCCCTCGGGACCGCTACGGCCGGACCAGGGTAGCTCCAACTCGACTGGGGAGCCAGCGCGCCGAGCGTGGGGCTCTGAGCTGGGGGAGACGGGGAGCTGCGGCACTTCTGTTCCCTTCTAATGCCCGCTCGCATCGTCGGTCCAGCCGGCTGCCGTGTTTGCGTGTGTGTTGAAAAGACTAGAAGAGCCACCTGGACTCCGGCGGAAGACTTTAGGATCCCAGGACAGATTTTGGATGAAGAGCTAAGGGAGTTCTGCAGCAGTTCACTTGGTGGGAAAATCAGATGTCTGGCTCTTGGCTTGGTACCAAACGTTTGCGTTACTAAGGTCACTGCAATCAAAGAGTAGCGGTTACATATGAGAGAGCTCTCTTGTGTTTACTCCAGTTTTATCAGTCAAATGTACTCTGAATTTAGTAGTCAAGCTGAATGAAGCCGGGTGCATAGTGTTATTGTACGGAGTATGCCAGTAGTAGTGTTTTCTACACCCTGCACTGACTTGGGGAATAGGTTTTCTTTCATTTTTATGCTGGCTTTATTTTTATGCAGACTTTAACTTCAGACATATATTAAATAATCAAAAATATCTAGAGTGCTCAAAACCTGTGGAAGACAAAGGATGAAACTGTTAGTTGTACTCTGGTTTTTGATGATAGGATGAATTGAAGAGAGGTTGATTTGCCTTTAAGACTTAAGAATGTTTTGTTTATACATAATTAATTTGTAGTCGGTGGATGAAAGTATCCCATATAGTGGAAGGGTAAGTTAACAGGGCAAAGGTAGGAGTATCATGCATTTAAGGTGATATTTGAGGAAATAATTTATGTTTTAGAAGCACCAAAATTTAAGTTTCATTGTGGTGATCAGGTTATGCAGGTGACATAGTGGAAATCTGTTACCAAGTTGACAGGTAAGAGTAAAATTTATGGGTTTGACCATTCATTTCCCTCTTGTGTTAAGTTTAGTTATTTAAAGTACAACTGCAACACATTTAAAGCAATGATGATGACTTTATCAAGTTACCACGAATATAGTCAAGCACCTTTTAAAGTTAGCTACAGACTATCCACTGTTAAGAGTGACTAGACAGACATGGAACTGACATCTCGCTTCTGGGGTGGAACCAGTTTCCTCGGAGAGTATGGAGTGAGGAAAGAGGCTTTTGGGAAGGGGTGGTAGGGATGGTGGTGCTGGGCCTCACTGGGGCATGGAGACTGTCCTGCTCCTGAAAGTGTGTAGCATGTGTTCTCCTCTTGTGTGCAGAAATAAGAGAGCCCTGCCTGGCCTGGCTTTCTGCTGCTTCCTTCAGGGTGCTAAACTCCCCCAGCCAGCTTGTGCAGCATAGTCATTGCCCTTCCTGGCTCAGGGCGGGGGCAGAGGCACCTTCTGTCCTCTCCTACCCCTGCAGCATGTTTGTGCTGTGGCTGCCAGAATCTCAGGATCAAGCATTGCTCTTCCCCTTTAAGCAAGGGACTTAAGGTACAGTGTAGCTCTTTAAGGAGTGTGTGACCCCTTATTATTGGTGACCCTGTAAACCATTGTGTAATCTGTTGACTGTAACATACCATGCCAATTTATTCTTGGTTGGGAAGTCTTGCCAAGGACTTGATGGAATAGCATGATTTTATCCACTTTATTGTTTTCATTGTGTTTCGTAAACATCTAAGACCCTCTGGGAAGAATCACTGGGGCGGCTGGGCCTCCTTTTTTTAATTGCTGGTTAAATAAATGTTGCCAGTTAAAAAAAAAATTAAAGTGGTATGCAGGATCTCAGAATGCCTGGAACTGCTAAACACTCATGTTTAGGAAGCAGGACTATTTTTAGTGTAGGGGCATTTAAAGAAATGATACAAGCCCCTTGTGAAGAGGTCACCGTGAAATACGCTGAAGAGCCTGCTTTTAGCTGGAAAGCAAACCCGAGTTTTCCACAGCTGAGTAAAGCAAAAGATTCATGCTTTTCCCACTTAAAAGGGAAAGGATGGATTTTTTTGTTCGTTTACAGTAGTGGGAGTAAGGATGCCCAAATTCTTATCATACAACAACAACAACAATAACAATCCTGGTCTTAAGGACACCCTCGCCTCTCTGATTTCTTTCAGTGAGTATCTGCAATGGAGATGTAGGACTGAGAGGCATGTAACACTTTTGGAGAGGGGCTGGGAGCTAGCAGCTGAGAATATGGTGTATCCCTTGGGATCTGTGTTTGTGGGAGGCCAAAAGTCTCTTGAATGGATCAATGGTTGCCATCCTTATCTATACCTAAAAGAAGTGGGGAAAGAAAAGAAAAGGGCATGGGTGTTGAGAACACCAGGTAATTTGGGATCCTAAATCAGTTCTGAGTATGGGACTGAGGTTGCCAGATAAGTAACTGTGGATCCAGAGAAATCTTTGCTTAATTCATCTGCCTGAAAAATGGAAGTCCTTGCTTTGGATGGCCTAAGAGAATATGGTTAGGTCAAAGTTACCAGTGTGTGCTACAAACATCATATTGTCTATGAGGTCTTGAGTAATCTAGCTGTGTTTAATGTAACCCAGGCTCCTGCAGGGCGGAGGACCGACATCTGGGCTGATCGGACTTTCAAAATGCATGAAATGATAGTGAAGTTGATTTTTGGTCCAAACTTCATTGATGTCTTGTTTAGAAGATGTTTAGTTTAGATTACGAATTTGGGGTTTTTCCTTTTTTTTTTTTTCTTTTTTCCTATTGCTGAGTGCCATGTGTGTTAGTTTTGTCTGTGTGCTGTAAAGTGTGTGCAACTGTTGCTTTTCAGATTTTTTGGTCTGCAGTTGGGATTTAGTTGGCAGTGCAGATAGAGACAAGTTTGGGGAACTGAATCCAAATATTTACATTCTCAATTTGGCCTAGTTTTTGTGCTTGTAAACATTCTTAGTCAAATTGAACTTTGGTGAGGTTATAAGTGGCTTTGCCAAACCTTGGAGAGTCACACCCTACAAGACCTGAAATTCTCCCTTTTGGGAAGAGTTTTGGGTGTGCTTTTTGGTGTATATATATCAGCTGAGAGTCAGTACTCATCATTTTCACCCCTTAATCGACTGCAAAATCTTTTCCTGTTTGTTGCTCTTTTTTTGTGTAGAAATGTTTGGTGCTGGTGAGCTGTGTCAAGTTAAATGTCATGGAGGAGAAGTCCTGCCCACTTATGAGGTCCTATGCAGATTCCATGAATCCTGGTCTCCTATGCTGCTCTAGAGCTCTGCCCTGGTGGAGTGGGGCCATGGTGGAGATTCCCCTCTCTCCGTAGCTACTGTTTTCCTGGTCCTTGACGTTCGTTGTGCAGAAGTTTAAGGACTGATTTGAGCAGTGGGAATGCTTGCTTATGGAGTTTTAGGTTTAAATCCTCTTTTCATTCATGTAGGCTTTGAACAGCTGTCAGATTTTGTTAGAAACTTTTTATTCACTGGGGACTGAGCCTGAAAGATGTATTCTTCTTTAGCAGTTGAACTTCTGAAGTCAACACTACTACAAACTGTAGTTTGGATCAGCTACTGCATTAACACTTTGTGGCCAAACCACCCACTTGTGTGGAGATGACTTCCTATTTTGGGCTGTTGCTGATAATCAGAGTTTGCAGTTAGGATAGTTTAGTTGCAGAGAGCTGGAGATTATTCTGAGATAGAGTTGTAGTGAGTTACAGTAAGAGTTCCTACTCATCAGTTGAGGCCTGGAGCTTTGTGTTCTTAGCCAGCCTAGTCTGCACTGCCTTAGCTTAATCCACGGTGAACACGTTTAGAGTAATGTAACTTGTTCTCCATCTGGAGTGTATTCTCAGATAGTTAAAGCTGTTCAGGGAAATGAATGGTCTAATTCATACAGCCAGTGCTTTTGCTGCATTCTGCTGTGAGCTTCTGGCCTCGGAGATGTGCTTGGTAGGTTGAGGAACACAGGACAAGAGTAAGGTGTTCATTTTTAGTGCCACCTTCCACCATTCTTTGAAGATATGTTTGTTTGAGCTGTGTGTGTAGGCTGGAAAGCTGTCAGCTGCTGCAATGTAGTTGAGAATTCAGTGAACTTGTGCAAATGGAGAAGTCCTTAAGGACACAGGGAAAGCACAGTGAGTTTCTGTCAGAAGTGCACCCTGTGTGTGTTCACACACAGAGGAATGGGATGTTATTTCAGTGTGAGTATATCTGTCTCCTAATTGCTCTTTAAAATGAAGATGTAAGAATGCTTAATGTATTAACATTTAGCCTTAGGACTGGTGCCAACACAGGAAACCAGGTCTTTGAGTTGAAACTTTTAACATTATTCTCTCCCACGTTATTAAAAACAGTCACTGCATAAAGTTTTAAAGCCATAATTCATTTTATCATTTTGACGAGGTTGTCACACTGAATTACTGGTTTGCATTTTTTCCCCTTAGGAAAAAGATTACTTGTCTTCATGGGACACCCAGTCAGAATCACAGGGGACAGATGCTAACTGACTAGCACTGTGCAGAGCACTCTGCTCAGCCTGCTATTCCAAGTATTAGGGCAGAGACCAAAGACTTTGGGAGGGCTGGCCTGGAAGATCTTGCAACCCTTCTTCAGTGAGGAGCAGATGTTCCAGGCACTGACTCTGCTCATTGTTCTGGGAAGTCCTTCAAGTTAGGAGATGAATCTGTCTCTTGACATTTTTGCTTTCAACATTGTTATTACTTGAGGGAGTACAAATAGTTTTTGCAATATGGGGTGAAATTAATGAGGACTTCTAATGATTTTGATCCTTTGTCCTGATGAAAACTCCTATCACTTGGAGTCACGGGAAAAGGCCTGAAGTCATGTTTCTTTCTATGTTGGCACAACATACTAAAGAGAAATGGGACATATTGACTGACTCACTGTGTGTGAAGGTGCTTCTCATTTCTGCTACAGGATTGCAATGATTGAAGTTTCCAGTTTGCCTCATATCTTAATCCTGGCTCTAGGCTCACAAGATCCTGTTATCCAGTGTTGTTCAAATGAGCTTTATGAGCCAGGAATATCATTTTGAAGATATGGCAAATGAGTAAAGTGCAAAAGCTTACCAAATAATCAGCAAGCTCTGATTATTTCCATTGTTAAGTTGCATATTGAGCTGCATTTTACTGCTTGCTATATCCCTGCTATATTGTTAACTTAATCTTTGAGCAGAGCATCACCTGTGTCACTCAAACTGCATAAGAAATGACTGACTTGAAAGAAAGGTGAGATCAGGATAGGAAAGGAAAGAAAGCGATCATAAAGAAGAGGCGTCAAATCATCTGCACCTCCCTGAAGGCTGTTTGTAAAGATTACTTACTTAATCTCCAAAACTGTTAAGATGGCATTCAGTTCTCATCAATACAAATCATGCAGCTTTAGGTTAGTGTGCATATTTCTGTTAGTGTTTTATGGATGTATCTATCACCATTTCTCCTGTGGAAATGAGTAAATATCTGGAATTATTTCATTGTAATGCAGGGAAAAACAAGGACAAGCACAGGGAGCTCCTGCTGTCTTTTTCGTGTCACCTGTCTTGTCTGAAAGCCCTTGTGACACTCATGGGTACTTGCAAGATTTAATGGCACAGCCCTGGTTGTCTGGTTTTGTTATTACCCAACCTCAGGGTAGCTTCCAAGCCTCCCTCCCTGCTTTCACAGGTGCGGTATTTCAGCTCTTCCTTTCCCAGTGCTAAGGATTGGTGCAGAGGTGTTTCCTGCTGTGCTGATTGGCTCAGTGTTTATTAACCTCTGCAGCAGCACCTTGAGCAGAACTCTTTGAGGCTCTTGCTGCTGTAGTTGCAGAGCAGCTGGCAGAGGAACTGCTCTTTCTCTTCAGAGGTGTCCTCGGGCCTGGGAAGCGAAGGGGGATGTTGCCAGGTGGCAGAGTTACCTTCTCATCTAGTGCCAAGGTGAGCTGGGGATAATCTTAATTTGCCTGCTCTGCTTTTCCTGTGGCTGCATAACTTGGATAACACAGGTAACTCTGTAGAAAAAATAAATTCGGGAGAGGCAAGGGCTCTCAGACTCCTGCCATTTTCCCTATAAGTAAGGCTTCATCTAAACCCCTGTGCTTTGGGGAAAGTTGCCTGTTAGCTCCCAGGGAAGTGTTGGAAATTATTTTCTCTTTCTTAGTGTGCTGCTTTTCTTCTTTCTCCTTTTAGCCCTTAGCTTTCCTCTGAAAGCACTCCAAGCCCAGCAGCTGGGCTGTAATGAACTCTGTGAGTGCCATACTCTCTGCTTGTGCTGCTGCATCCATGCTGTAGATGGAAGTGAGGCCTACATTTTGTGGATGCCACTTCCCCTGTGGCTTGGGATTTGTTATGCCCTAGAAAGGGGTAAATGGTGAGAGATTCTTCAATCCACCTGTGACCATCGAGGCTTCTTGTCTGTCACAGTCTGTGATAGCAGCTACTCGAGCTGCTGGTGTCATGCTCCTGTGCTTGCCTCTTGTTCTGATACTGACATTTGTATTTAGTGGAATGCCGAGAGAGGTATCAGATTGTGCTATGCACTGTTAAAGAGCATCACATAAGATTTGATTGTGATTTCAGCTTTAATTCTGTCCCTGTTTGCCATTGAGTTGTCTCACTGTGAGACAGTTATCTGTGGGCTGGAGAAACCGACAGAGAAGCTGGTGAAAGCTCAGCTAAGGCAGTGTCTCCCAAACGAAGCAGTAAGAGAACCATGAAGCTTTTAGTGACAGGCACGTCCTCCAGAAAGAGAGTAACAGTGGAAGGTAAAAAGTTCTGACAGACATACACTGTCTGCCTATCCACCTCCAGGAGATTGCATCTGGAGTGGGGAACACTCCAGGATATATGGCTGAGGGGAAGTGTGTGTCTTATCTTTTCAGCTGTGTAGATCGTTGTATGTTGGGAAATTTCTGGCAACTGAAAAATGTCAGGGGTTAATACCTAGCTAAAAAACACAGCCTATGAGAAAGATGGGAGAAGTTTCTTGCTGCTCTGAATGAAGCCAGCTTCTCATTTGAAGATTACTTGTTCGAATTTATTCCATTATCATTATTTTTAGTAGAGAGCATTATTATGTACAGAGAGCATACAATGAACCTGACTGATTTTTGTCATGCCGTTGTTAATCCAGAACTAGTGTTGGTAGGCTGATACAACAGAGGAGAGAATCTGGCCTGTTCTTAGTTCTGGAGACACAGTACAATGTTTTGCTCTGTAGACCTGTAGCTGAGCTACTGGGCTTGGAGGTGTGCTCTGGAAGCAGGACAATTAAGGTTAGTGGCATATTCATGTGAGAAATTCAAATAAGCGATGCATATTCATGAGCCTATGGATAATGGATAAAACAGCAGGAATCCAGCCCTGGATAGCCTAGTGCTTTGTCTTGGACTAAAAACTTCCTTTTCCCTTTCCCGTGTGCTTTGCAGCAGGACAGGTTGGCAAGCACATGTGCCTGTCCTGCCCAGACAAACATGTAGTGGGAAGGTCAGCTGGGGTGGAGACCACACAGAGCAGCTGGTTTGGACCAAGTGAATTACCCCAGCAGTGTCTGCTCACCTCTTCCTCACCTGACACTCTAGTTCTGGCTGTTACTTTTCAAATTGTTTCTGAACCTCCATTTTTTTTTTTCAGGTTTTCCTTCCTAGTTAGGCAAAGAGTAAAGGGCGAGTACATGTTAAGTGGTTTTATTTGTTTTGTTGGTTTTTCTTTTTTGAGGGAAGACTTAAGATAACCCTAAATATTGCACGGTCAGTGAGAGACATTTCGATCCAGGACTCATTGACATAAAAGAGATTATATATATATGTATGTTTTTTGTTTTCAATGCACAATGAAGACATACATCCATAACTTCTACAAACTGGATGGAGTATTCCTAAAACTGGGACTAATGGAGATAGGTTATTTTCATCTCTAGGCTTTATCATGTGAATTTAAAAAATCTGGATGATGAAGGCCTCTGAATAAAACTAGGATTAGTTGTTTCTGGAGTAGGGCAAGTGACAATAAAACCCAGGAGCTGAATTCAGATAGCAGCGGAAAGATGATGAGCTACAGCAGCAGAGTAGCATCTTTCATTTGTAAATCTAAAAGCACTTAAAATGGGAACAAATGGATAAAAGACTACATCTGACTGGTGTCATCAGTAGATGAGGGAAGCATCAGTTCAGATGAGATGGATCAGGAAGGTAATTCTGGGAACAGATAAACTCTTTTTTTCTTCATTTGCAGTGTAAGTCTCAGGAAAGTCAGAAATATATTGTGAGGCACAACATTTTCTTTCATACTGAACTGCAAGTACCCAGAGTAGTGCTCTTGAGATGACAATATTGCTGCCGCCCTTCAGTGCTTCAAAAGGCTTTATTTTATTTTTTCCCCCATGCAGAATGTGATTTCAAGTGAAGTTACTTTTCTTCAAAATTTGTATGATCAGCTGGTGAGACTAGAAGGAAAATTTAGGCTTTTAATGCCACGTTTCTTAACTACATGCTGCATAAATATCTCAAATGTTTATTAATGGACTAGTGTATCTTCAGAGAGATGATGTTAACATTTCTTTTTTTTTTTTCTTGAAAAGGATGAGTTCTTCTGTCTCTGCTTAAGTTTAATTTTTGAGACTTAGTCATAACCATTATGTCTGGGTACAAGGAGGCAGTTATTTTGTATCTACTGTTCCCATCCTTCCCCCCATTATAAACCTGTGCCAAGAGGTAAAAATACTTTCTGGTACATCAGTGTGCAGCTCAGGTTTACCTCTTACACAGAATACATTTATCATGACTATTCAAAAGATATTAATTTACCCATTTTATTTCTCAAGTATTTCAAATAGAATTTTCTGTATTTGGATTAAATTAGTGTTTTTTATTGATAGAAACAGAAATTTGCTTTGATACACAAGTTATCTCAGCAGATGTTTCAATTATGCCTAAATTTCATTTTGACCAGGGAGGGGAGGATGTAAAGACCCTTTCTGGCTTCACAATTTCTGATCTTTATTAATAAAATCTTCAGCTTTCTATAAAGCCTTAACTAAAAGGTTAGATTCAAATAGAACAAAAATGTTCCGGCTTTTTATACAACCCTGCTGGGATTTTCTAAGTCACTTATGATAGTTAGATGCTCATTTTCCATAAAAGTCAGTTTGAACCAAATACAAAAATCCTCAGTGTGGCTTTGGCCTAATTGTTTAACAATGAAACATCCACATGCTCCTCTTAGAGGGAACTCGGGATCTTCACATTAGGAATGTGCAACTTATTGTTTCAGTGTTTTCCTTATATTAAGGATATTTCTGCATGTCTGTATATATATCTGTTGCAGCAGAAAAGTACCTCTTTCTTAAAATAATTTGGCCCAAAAATAAGTGCTTTGCTTTTGTTCTCACAATTGGAAGAAAACAGGTTTGCTCTGTAATGTTGATGTTTCCATACTTTTCTCAGTTTGATTTTCAACCCCTCTGGGAGTAATCACTCATGAAGAAGAGCATGTTCATCGTTCTCTGAGAGAGGATAATTTATTTTTCATAACAACTAAGTACGATGTCTGTGGAAAGAAAGAAATCCAGGTAAAGAGTTACTAAATTGCAAATCTCTTTTCCAGTTTCTCCTTTTTTGCTCACTCATTCAGAGATCCTCTAAGTCGTTCCATTACCTGGAACCTCAGTTTCCCTGTGCATCTGTAAAACAATAACTGATATCTCCCCACATATTCCTGAGTTCTGCACCTGAAGGAAGCAGAAGTTACCAGACGTTTGTATTAAGCTGGTTTTTATGACACGTACCTTTGCAGTTTGCTGCGTTTCTTTTGTAACCTGGGAAGGTTGTGATGGGCTGAAATTGTGCTCTGAAGGGTGGTGGCAGTTTTCCTGAGCAGTTTCAGTGAGCCTGAGCAGTGCACGTGGCTTGGGGAGCTCTGAACTTGGGAAGGCTGAAACTCGCGTTTGTTCTGCGCTGACACCTCTGGCCAAGCAAAGAAAAGGTGTTGACGTTGGAAGGAGCTGCAGCTCTGCTCCCTCGCCAAGTATGAGGTGAAGCCCTGAAGGAAGGAATTGCAGTGATGTGTGACCCAGCAAAGGGTATTCAGGACTACTCCCTCCGAGTAGTTGGACTCTCTGAGGCACGTGAGAACTCGCCATCTGCCAGCCAGGCACTCTTGTGAGAGGCTCAAAGCATCCAGGTTTTATAGGCCCGTTAAAGCAGCACTGTGTAAGATGCATTTTTTTGTGATGCAGCAGGAGTTCTGGCTTTTCTTTTTCTCCTCATATTTCCCATTGTCCAGGAACTGTAGCATCTATCAGGTTACACTTTCATTTAAACGAAATGCTACCAATATGCTTACACTTAAATGTGCTACATAAATACCTTATTTTACTGCTTTATTAAATGTGTAACAAATCTATTTGGCAGCCACCTAATAGGAAATGGTGTATAGGTCTCTCTTGCACATTTACTGGGCTCTAAAGTTTTCAGGTTCAGGTTAAATTGGGTTTTAGATATCAGTTTCTTTGAGAGAACTTTTAAAACAGCCTTATTTCTTTCTCAGTCCTTTGGATTCTGCAGGGACTCCTAGTTTTTTATACATGCTGTTTGACTTGACTTGAGTCCCCCTGAAGCAAACCTTGCTGCAACTTTTCCAAATTTCACTTTTGTGTAAATGGATTGCATTTGGGTCAAATTGTTTTAAGTTATATGCATAAAATACAGTAGGGGGAGAATGAGCAGGTAACAGGAGATTTGTTTACATCCTCAGCAGTGCTTTGCTTTTACCGTGTCTTTTTACAGATGTTTGGTACCACGGCTGCCAGTTTTCCTCTGTTGTGGAGGGGATGCAGGCTGGAGAAGTGAACTGCTCTGTTTTCCTCCCCCAGTATTTTTTTGATCCTCTTCTACACTCATGTAGACATTTCCACAGAGCTTGGATCACAAGCTGAATCATGACAGCACTTTATTGTACTTACCGAAAGTTTCTTTCAGTACCATACTAGATTTGTTGCTACTCTGGAAACTCTCCTTTCCTTGTAATCTGATGGTGGGAGATAGTTTAATCAGGAGACCAGGCAGGCTGGCAATTTCTGGCTCAGATGGAGGAAGAAGGAACATTAAAGGGACAGAAAATGCTTTCAACTTGTGTATCATGAGACTGAATGGAGGTGATTTAGTATACTGGCTGCTTGTTTTCCTCAGAGCTCTTCTCTGTCCTAAGGGAATCCCTCCTGCAAAGACTCCTTGGTTTAGGCAGTTTGTGACCTACCCCTGGCCCCACAGCTGTTCCATCCCCAGGCAGTTTGGGCATGTCTTTACGCTGGGCCAAATGCCAATTGCATATTTGGGACTGAAACCCCATCTGGGTTTTTTTGTTTGTTTGGTTGTTTTTTTTTTAAGCCAGAAAAAGAAATCCTGAAAATGTGTCTGGTTTTTGTATTTTGCAAAGGATGTTGTTCACAATAAGGGCAATGGAAGTCTAAACCTTGAGCTACATTAACACACTTGCATTTTGCTAAGGTAACTCAAGCATTTAAGTACATGCAAACGGCATGATACTGTGTTTCTTAGGAGAGAATTGTGAAACAATGATAAAAACTCCCAACAAGGTGGAAGTGAACCTAGACCATTCCAGTGGTTTTGTTTCCCATTTGGAAACCTGATCCGTTGATTGTTTTCTCTACTGTGCTAGGTAGCAACAGCAAATGAATTGAAAAGCAGGGACAAACATCTGTTCTTCCATAGCTGATACTTAATGGAGTCAGATTGTACATCCTTCTGCAAGGCTGAGTGATGCCCGGTTGGTGTCCACCTGGGAGCGTAGCTGTAAGAACATCAGTGCCTTTAATACACTGCGCTTCTGCTCCATTTGTTTAGAAAGCTGCTCCTGAGGGCTCACTGCACAGCAAGGATCGTGCTCCTGGCTGGAATTTGCCATGACCACCTACAGTGCCCTTCCCCACTCTAAAACTGAATGTCAGTGTTTTCTGCAATGTTGTTTGAAAGACCAATGAAGAAGAGCAGCCTGCACCCCACTTCTCTTCTTCTCAGGGCATTTCTTACTCCACTTAATGTAAAAGGGTGAAAAAGAATCCCAGTGTGATACTGTGTTACCCTTGTTTGAAGAAGCAGGATGACATTTTTCAGCAGGCTTGGAAGCAGTGTGGAATCTGCCTTTGAACTAGGACTGGTGGCTCTGGCGAAGCAAGGTGTGTGATAGGAGACTGGCTTTTGCAAGGTCCTCTAAAATCTTCTGACTAAACAGTTTCTTGTAGGCTAAACAGACGGGGCAAGGCTCACTCTGTGGGCAGGAGACCTCCCAAGAGCCTGCTTGGTTCTGTGATTCAGTGTATGGCATCTGTCCCCTGACCAGAGAAGATGTGCGTCAGTGGTCCAGCAAGGAGCTGAAGGCACAGTCCTCTTGGGCATCATGGTTTTCAAATGACATCTGGATCAGGTGCTGGACTTAACACTTGTGCCTGTCTGCCCAAGGAGTTATTACATCTCTTGGATCTAAGAAATCATTCAAGGCACTCTAAACTCACCAGAATGTAATAATGATTGCCCTGTAACATTGAAGTGTCATCTAAAGATAACACAAGATCAGCCCACCAACACTGTTAAACGATCACAAACAGTACAGATTAAGTTAGCTGGTAAATCAAACCATGAAAACCCTCCCTTCTACCCTTACCATTGCCTAAAAGATTTGTTGCTTTTGACTCCTCCTTGGAAGATTACCAAATTTGGAAATGTGAGCTATTTCTGACCAGTTTGGCACCAAGAACAGGGTGCTATTTAAGTGTTTTTATTTTATTTTATTTTGTTTTGGTTTACTGTGCTTTTGCCTCCACAAACTTCCTCTCTTGCTCTAAATGGATACAGCAATATTTTTTCCTTTGTGCCCTTTTACTTCTGTGGCCTTGCACTGTCAAATGAGTATTATGTTTTAAACCAGAAACAGCTGTATTCCAGCCGATGAAGCAATTTGTGAGTGCCCACTTTTCACTATTTATTTTTCAAAGGTGTTGCAAAGTTATTAATTGTTAAATGATTTGAAATTCTTCCTTGAGGAATATCTTATGACTTGAAGCAGTGTTTAAGTCAATGAAGGCATAAAGATGTTGCCTTTATGCATTTCGAAGTCTTTAGCTCATATTTGTGTAGGTAATAATACCTAGCTCTGATACAGCACTTTTCAATGCAATTTTCCAGAGTGCTTTGCAAAGCTGGATGGAGCCATTACTAAGGCTAATTAAAAGGTTTTGATTCAGTGAAGCATGATTAAAATATGCTGTTTTGCTTGTGCTGAACTCTTTCTGGAATTTGTTTGATTCTGGGAGAGCTTCCTGAGGAGCCAGAGTGGGCTAAAGACCCAACTGAAGCAGAAACAAACCCAGCAAATGCTTTTTATAGGATAATGGACGTATCAGCACAACTGGCTTATTGTGCAACACAAGATTTTTGGTCTCATTCAAACATGAGATAAAAGCAAGGAATGACACTGTGGGTATTGTAATGTCCTTGAATAATTTTAGCCAGTATCTCTGTTTTATAGTTTAAGAAATCAAGTGGAGGAAAATAAAATTTCTTGCATGACTGGAATTGCCCAATATGCCAAAGATGGAGCTGGGGCTTTGAGTCTTTTGGCCACAAAGTTGCCTCTTTGATGCTTCACCGTAGTTTAACAGGGCACTTGCTTTACAGCTTTTGCATAAAACCCTTCATTTCCAGAAATTAAAGTTCCAAACAGAGTGAAGTGTGTAGATAGATAATAACAGTGAATTTCTTCTGGTCAAAGAAAAGGGAAGCAAGGTCTACATTTAGTTTTAAGTGCTTACGCTGTAAGTGAGAACAAAACATGAACTGTTTCACTGCTGATATATTGCAATATATATGGAGTTTCTTGGAGTTTGGGAGCAGAAATGGAACTGGAATTAATTTCCTCAGAATTATAGAAAAATAAAATGGATTCCTGCTGTTTATCTGTGTCTCTAACAATATACCTGTTATGACATCATAGAATAGATGACGAAAGAATAGTGAGATATACCCGTGGCAAGGTGGATTTCAGCTTGGAGTTTTGGAAGGTAATTGATCCAGCCGTGTACCTCTGTGCTGCCCCACTCTTTGTTGAGGTCATCCTGAAAGACAATGCTTACTCTGCAGTGCTTTGCTGTCGTGAAGTGAAAACAAGGTACTGCCCTCAAGTCAGAAAAGGCCTTCCTCCAACAGACAGCAGAGATTCAACGCACCATTTATTGTCTTGACATTTTGTTTTATTGTTCCAGTTTGCAGAGCGGTCTCCAGAGGTTTCTAAAGTATGCATGAATAAGAGAGAGAAATGAACTCCTAGTTTCTTTTGGGAATTTTAGCTTGGTGACAGGCTTGTCTATCTAAACCCATCTCTTGTTCCTATGGACTTTGGCGGGAATTTGGGCAGCACAGCGCCCTCCTACCTCATCTGCTTTTTCTCCATACCTGCCTTCACTGTTCATGCCATGCTGTTTGTAAACAAGACTGTGGTCTCCTCAGATGTTTTTTTTTTCCATTGGCTGCCTTTTATTACCTTTATTCATATCCCAGTGTTGTCTACAAGCGCCAGTTGGTGATTGAACCCAGATTTCTTGGTCTTCCTACATGCATGAACTGTGTGTGTAAGCAGTATCCAAGGTCCCTTTTTGATGTGGAAAAAGCAGATAAAAGAAGTGGGCAGGAAGCAGAGAAATACGTGTTAACTTTGATTCATTTATTGGTAGTATACTAAAAAGTGGTTGAAGATGTCAATCACTAAAAATTCTCAGAGGTTGTGGGGTGGCTTGGGCTGTAAGCAGGTTTATGCAGCACTGGTCTTGAAAAATTATGTATGGGAATCTTCATCACATATGGGAGAGAAGTTATGTTTATATCCCAGGATATAAATGAGATGCTAACTGGAACAGCTTTGTAGCATGGAATGTCTCTCTTTCCTTCACAGCTTTACATAGTTCAGTGCTTCCCCTTCTTCATGTCCTCATGCTTAAAGAATGCAGACGAATAGCTGGAAAAGGTTTGTCTTAGTGCTGTTGGGTCATTAAGGTTCCTGGCCAAAATATATCCCTGACCTCCCTGGTCAGAGGAAATTTCATCAACGGCAATAGTTTCACTGAGGCTTTAGCTAGAGTGTCTCAGCTGTTGTGGATGAGGCCTGAGGGTGCTGAAGGGGAGAGATCAAAACCTGCTATAACTCTTGTTAAGTGTGTGTCTAGTGAAAACCTTTATGCCTCATTTCATGCAAGGAGAATGCCTGCAGACGATACAGAGAGGCATTCCTCCTGTGTCCATATTTTTGTAAAATTACAGGACGCTTCCCATTAAATCCTGGTAACAGGCAGGTCTGTTGGCCTCTCCAGCTGCAGAAATTCAGCTCTTAGAAGGAGCTGGTCATCAGTTATGAACATGTGTAATTAACACTGAACTGATTGTACCACAAATTTCAGAGCGAACTGCTTCCAACAAATCTATGTGCATGGACAGGAAGCATTTTCATTTTTCCATGGAGGAGCAATCAGCATGGCTTTCTGCTGCACAGCTCATGCCTCCAGCAAGCTCTCTCTGGACTGGAGCTGTCTGCAGCCTTGCAGCACAGATGGACCAGAGCAGTGTGATCTGAGAGACTGTTTATGAAAAACACTGGAAGTATTCTCAGGCTGGCATCAGGAAGAATGCTAATACCTGATCAAGAAGAAGCATCAAGAGCCAAATTCCAGGATCTTGAATTTCAGCCAGCAAATTGGAATTCTGCAGGAAGCAATACAAGAATTTTGTGGAATATTCTGTATTCTGCTCGCATTACAGACAGCTGTTTCTATATATCTGAATATACTGAAATACTCAGAATAGACCGTAGAATGCTTTGGTTTGGAAAAGGCCTCTAAGATCAGTGAATCTGATTGTTAACCCAGCACTGCCAAGTCCACCATTAAACTGTGTCCCTAAGTGCCACATCCACATGGCTTTTAAATACCTCCAGGAATGGTGACTCAACCACTTCCCTGGCAGCCTGTCCTAGTGCTTGACACCATTTTGGTGGAGAAATTTTTCCTTATATCCAAACTTAGCCTCCCCTGGTGCAACTTGAGACTGTTTTCTCTTATCCTGCCTCCTTATCTGGCAGAAGAGACCAACCCCCACCTTGCTACATCCTCCTTTCAGGTGGTTGTAGGAGAGTGAATCTTACGTCTTTGTTAGGAAAGGTCACATCAAAGCTCTTGATCCTGTGGACAGTGGAATACCCTGACTGTATACAAACTGAGCCCTCAGTAGATATTCCTTTGCTGCTGGGAATCCTCTCCTATTGTCCCTCTGAGGAACAAGAGAAGAGTAATTGATGGACATTCAATTGCAGATTAAATGTGCAAGTCACATCTGTTATTTCACACAGTAGTGTTTTACCCCTTCTGATAAAGAACCCATATATGGGGAGTTGACATAATCTTCCTTGAATCGTTAGTAACGGATTAGTTTCAGATAAAGTTTATTTTCTTGCAGTTATTGTTGTTCTTAGTCCCGGCCTTTCCTGTTTTGTGACCCATGTGGGAAGGTTAGGTCTCATGATGGGGCCCGGCTAATTTTGCCACATCCAGAAACCTAATGATTTAAACTTCTGGATTCAGTTCCAGATGACCTATGTACCCATAAGGCTTGTGCTCATTGCTGAGCATTGTTTTATGTATTTTCTCTATTATATTAAAACTTTATGAATGTGGTCACTGTTATGTACAAGTACCTGCAGAACTGAGTATCTTTTAGGAAGCTGAGTTTTGCTTTTTTGAGCAAGTATGCAGTCTTGAAACAGAGCAATGCAGACAACGTTAGAGCCCTAAAGTTGTCCTTAGGGAGAGAACATACAGGATCTCTCGTCTTCCTCCAGGTTTCCCTTCTGGAAACCTGGACTACCTGTGGGACTCCCAGGACACAAATTCCAGCCCACTTTTGCTCTTTATTGTCTCATACTGTCCTTGCACATGTCCTCAGAATACGAGTGTGCCTTTTGTAGGCATCTGGATCAGAATAACCACCAAAGGTTGGAGGGCAAAGCCCCCTTTTTAACTTCTGGGGAATAAAAAAACCCAGCCACAGTCTCTCCCCCTGCCAAACCCCGCAATCCTCCCTACAAAAAACCCCCCAGAATATGTAGGCAGTGACACTGCAAGAGCTTTTGGTTGGCTAGTTAAAGACAACAGTATTTAGGGCTGGAGTGAGGTGTGGGTGGAACCAAACAATGCAGGTAGATGATTTAGAAAGCAGACAGCTGTATGTAAAATGGTATCTCTCCCAAAACAAAATGATCTGTTTCCAGATATTGTATCTTGGTTTGCTGGTAGCATATAGTACAGGATGTCACTATGAAGGTGCCTATACAGGTGATACATTTTGAAAAAAACCCAGATTTGAAATCCACCTCTGGTGGTTTTCTCTGTTGAGCATATGCTCCATTTTTGGCTTGTATTAGTTTTGCACATCACTGTGCCACTTTGCAGAACCTGCAATAACTTCTGAAGTTCATACGGTGCTCCTGGTTCTTGGTGTCTGCTCTAAATAGAAACTTCTCTGCCTCTACCTGTGGATAGGAAAGAGAGTAAGACTTGGTTGTTTTGTTTGAAAGGATGACATGTAGAGAGGAGGAGTGGATCTCTAAGACCAAATATAAAACAGCTCCAAAACTGGACTCCAGTTTCCTTTCAGTGCCTCCAGCCTGAGCTCTCAACAGGCAGAGAGTAAGGCAAGGCCAGAGTGCTCACAAGGATTGCTGCATATCCTGAAGAAAACCCTCTGGTGCAGTTCTAATTTTGCTGTGGGGCTGTAAGGATGCTCCTTGCCACAATGCATTTAGTGCAAATGGCAGAATCTTTTGAATATTTGTTTCTGTGGGAATAACAAACTTATTTTAAGATTTTATTTTTACCTCAGGCTAGCTAGGAAAGTCTGGATAACTGAGAGCCCTGCTAAGCTTGAATAATTGAATTTGTCCATCAGCTGTTTTTGTGAGCGGGAAATCATGTGTTTCTGTGATGCAGTATTTCTGCTTGAAGAAAGATGATTGCTTGCAAAGGTGCCTTTCCTGTTCATACATCTGATTGTATAAGCATGGATGTTCTGAACTCTGTCTGAACCAGATGGGTATCTTACCCTGGAATTAATCACCAGGAAAACCAGTGACCCAGTTTCCCAAACCTGCTCTGATGCCAGGTTGGCTGCTACTTCTCCAGATTTTCCATGGGTCAAAACCAAGGTGCCAGATCCCTCTGGAAAAGGTGCTCTGATATTTCTCCTTCCTGCAAAATTTAATGCCAGCCCCTGGCTATCATGTGATTCTTCTTCTAATTGTGCTGCAGGGTCTGTCAATCCAGGGAGGGTGACCAGCAAATGGAAACAGTGTGGGATGCATGGCACTGTCAGAGAGCAGAGAGCAAGGGCTGAACCATGAAAAAGGATGAGCCAGGAGCTGAGGGTGACCCCAGCACAGGCAGGACAATGCTCTCACTGACCTCAGCGGAGTCCCACAGTGCCCAAGTGGGACCAGGCTGGTGACAGTGACAGGTTTCACTGGTAGCCCAGCGATCACTGTGCAGATGAAGAGGGAAGAGCCAGGACCAAGTTAAATCCATGCAGCGAGTCAGGCCCAGCAAGGACAGGGCTGGGGGTCGGTGAACCTGCAGCATGGCTGAGCCTGAGCTTACCCCGGGCTTCTGGTCTCTTGGGCGGTGGCTTTGGGAGTGCAAGTCCCAGGTCTGGCTGGACAGAGCATTTAAGGGTTGTTGATGCTCTTGGGGCCCTGACAGCTGCTCTGATGTGGGCCAAGCACTGACATAATTAATGGCACACGTTATTTACTACGTAAGAATTTCTTCTGCGCTCTGTGAGACAGCTCAGTGACTAAAGCTCTACTGAGTGTGAGTAAGGAACAGTAAGGCTTCCTTTCTGGAGGCCAAATGGTGAGTTATGAATGTACCCCAGGCCAAAGCAAGGAAGAGCCCAACATTTCACTTCCTGAGGAGCAGACTGAGAAAGTGGTGGAGCCTTAATGAGCTGGGGTTCCTGCCTGTTGATGTCCCCTGCAGTCCCAGGGTGAAGCTGAGGTGGGCAGTTGTGTGCCAAAGAGAGGGACATTTCTCTGTTAATGAAGGGTTTGGGTGAATGAAAGTTTTGGAAAAGGGAAGGAAAAAAAATGTTTTTCCAAATTTCTAGCCCAAGACTCTTCATGGCCAGTTTGTCTAATCTTCCTCCGTCTTGGTGAGAAAAAAATGCACACAGTGAGCGTAGTGAATAAGGTCTGCCTTGAGGGCTTGTGCAAAAAGCTGGCTGAGCGGGTCACTCTCCTGGCCTTGCAGCAATAGGGTGGTGACTCAACACTTGCCTGAAAGTACTCAGTGCAGTTCCGATGTCCATTAAAATTGAAGGAATGTGGGTCTGGCCCAAAGCTTGAAGAGGTCTGTGGAAAAGCCCATGTTGATTTCAGTGGTCTAGAGAATGAAGCTGTGCAAGATTTGCAAAGAGCTGGCGCCAGATGCGCCTCCCACCCACAGCTCAGGCAACGAACATGTGTGCACAAGGTCGGTGCAATTATGAGAGAGTTCAAAGGGAGCTCTTCATCCAAGGAGAAATGTTCCTAGGCTGATCTGTGCCTCAGCAATGTGCTTCCACACAGCAGCCATCCATAGCACGGGGCCTCCCCAGGGAAGGGAACAGCAGACTCACCCTGTCCCCCAGGGCTGAGCTGTACACACGTGTTCTCTGGGAGATGAGATTACTGCATGTGGGGTTCACAAAATAAACATGCAGGAAAGTCCTGCAGCTTGCTTGCTTGCAGGCTGATCTGTAAGAAAGGTCTGTGGTAGCATGTGTTTTTGCAGTCAACAGATATTTTTGGGGAATGAGGCTGAAGTGTAGGCAGCACGTAATGATTCATGTGGAAACAGTAATTGCAGGGGTCACTGTGGAGGGGTTTACAAGTAGAGCTAGTGAATGAGAAGAAGATGTTCTTAACCATTGTGGCCGCTCGAGAGAAGCCTGATGTGCTGATGAATATGCTGATAACGTGCAGATGAATATGCAGTTATTTGCGCCAGGAAAATACCAGAAAATTTTGGTAGTGTGAAACTTCCCGCCCTGGGTTGGTGGATCTCACCTAAGTCGTTCTTGTTTTCCATCTCCAGACGTGCCATTTTTTGGGGATGAATACCTCTGGTGGGGCAGGGAAGAGCTGACCTTCATTAGGTAGAACGTGGTAGGTTTTATCACATCCTGAATCCCTGTAGGGACACTACAACTGTGTCACACCCCCAGCGTGGTGGCTGTCCCCTGCAAGAAGTAGTTGTCAGCTTTCACAGAGAGAGACAAAGCTATAATCGAAACACTGGATGGTTATCAAATATCTCTTTTGTGTCATTAAAGGTAGCATTGCTCACTTTAGGTCAGAGTGTGCTGGTCTGGCCTTCCAGTATTCAAATTCCAGACTGGTTGATTTTTCTCGTCTTCATCTTTACACATCCTGTAAGGCTGCCATGTTGCAGTCCAGGTGCTGCTCTGTTCTGCTGGCAAGTGAAGCAGATCTTGTTTGCTCTGTATACAATTACAGTGACTAAGGAATTTTAAAGTAAGATCTAGAAGTGCTGTCACAATGTGCTCTTACCCAATGCTATTGTGTGGGAGACAGTGGTAAATGCAAAAGGAAAAAACAACAGCTTTTCTTCTTTACTCTTGTCAACGCTGCCAATTTTAATGGAGGATTTTTTGGTTTGTATTTGGGTTTTTTTCTTCCTTCTTTTAAGGCTTGAAGCTAAGTGACTATCAGAAATCTTGACCCTCTCTGGCTTTTGTAGCTACATGGGAAAGCTTTAAAACATGAGTCCCAGAGGCTTGAGATCTGTAAACCTAATAGGAGGAGTTTCACCTTTATTTGTTCCTAAAATTTCGTGATTTATTTAGGTTAACTCAGAGCATCTCAGGGATTTATTTCAAGGCATAAAGTACTTAAACCCAGTAATATGAATTTCTTCTTATTTTCAGTGTCCACTTGCTTTGTAGTGTTAGAGAGAGAGCAGGAGGTAAGTCTGTGACTCAGCCCCTCTCCCAGTGAGCTGAGAGGCGTGACAGGAGAAAATTGTGTCTACCTGGAGTGGGCAGAGATTGTGTTCACTGAAGGGAAAGGGACTGGCAGTTTGCTCAGGCCTGGGGTGAGGAGACAACTTCCATTATCCTTCACACAGCTGGGTATTGGTAAGGGATGGACAAAGCCACACCTTTTGTAACTTGTTATTTATGGCACAGTTATTTCCCTACTGATGTCACTGGAAATATATTTAATTGCTGTAACCTCTAAGCATGGCCAAAGGTCAGTCAGAAGAGAATCTGGTACTCCAGAATTCCAGCTCTGTGTAAATAAACAAGTATTTTGGTAAATCCCTGAGAATGGAAGCTGGGGGCCATGGCATGACAAGCAAACCCATCAAAAATAGATTTGTTGTTGTTTTGCATTTGATTTTATTAGCAGACTCAGTCTTCCAATCAGGAAGATTGCACAAACTGTGTGCAATTTGTCTAAAAAGTACAAAAGCTTTCTCTAGAAAGCTGGGGGAAGGGGAAGAGAAGGAAAGGAATAACTTTTCAGAGACATTTTCCCACTGCTTTTGCCTTTCATTTAAAAGGAGATGCTGACTCATAAGTTAGAAGCTTTCTCCTGCATCAGGATAGTACAGCTTTATGGCCATGCTCTCCACTTGGCTCCCATTTCAGGAACTGCACTGAAGGTGAACAGTGAGGGCTCGCCTGGGTTTGCAACCCAGGCACTCTCCTCCTGTAATTCCTGCTTTTCAGAGCAGAGCTTTGCAGGAAATCAGATGTGATTGTGCATGGAGACTTTTTATCTTCCTGCCAGGCACACAGATGAGGCTGATTTGCTTCCAAAGTTTTTAATTGTTAAAGTGTTTTGAGGTTTCATTTTCAGACCCTTGGAGGTTTGATTGGTCCTTGGCACCTTTCAGTGCCTATCCAGTTTTATTTGGTAGAATAGAAATATGTTAAAAACATTGACCTATTAAAAAACGTAAATTGATCCAATCTTGCACCAACCCCCTGTCTCCAAAACCCTTCCAGGATTTGAAGTTCCACAGAAACTTGCCTGTTGATTCTGACAGCATGGCATGTGGGAGGAAGGTCTAATTATCAGTGATAACTAAATTGAGTGGGGGTAGCTAGTCACTCTGCTGCATGTTTTTGGATGTCCTGTTATTTGACTGCATTGTTATGGCTTTAAAACGGGGTCCTGGATATTTTTAAATACATCTGCTCCTGGTCAGCTTGGGAGCCCAGTGGCTGGTGTGATGTTTGCATTTTTGTGGACACATTGAGGACGGGAACAATCACTTGCCTCCAAGTGTCTGTGGGTAGAGTTTCTTATCAGTTATTTCAGCTTCTGGCTAGTAGGTGCAAATAGGTACTTGTTCATCTAAAACTCTGGCTAAATGTACTGTGCCTTCAAAAGTACATACCCCACTTAATGAAGCAGCCTCTGCTGGGTAGGTGCTGTGCCTTTGTAGAGCGCTAGCACAATTTACCTTGTATTACCTTAAATTTACAAGGTTAAACCTATATCGCCTAAATGTGCTTGCTTTGTTTTAAATAGGTTTTACAGGGCATCATTTGTTTCTTGATGATCTCAGTGTGCAGGTAGTAGTCACAGCTTTATAAGGCATCAGAGGAGCATTAGTTTTCTGCAAATGGTAACAATCTGGTTATTCTAAATTGCATCTTTATGATAACCCATGTATTAGGTAAACAAATGTTATAATCCTGCACTGAGTCATTGAGATTTTCATGTGACTTTTGGTAGGTCAGTGGTACCATGTTAAAATGGAACTTACGGTTTAGAAGGTCTTAATCTGTCCATGCTGCCACTGGCTGACTCCTGGCTCTGAGTTTGCCTCTAGTTGGCCTTTTAAACTGAGGATTGCAGAATCCCTTTCCTCTGACATCTACCACTTTTTATTTTGAGGAAAAGAGGCAGAAAATCAGGATGGTTAAAAATAAGTTAAATATAGCATTGTCAGGAACCAGAATGGCTTTACTTTGCCAGAGGAGAGTCATACCTCACATGTGAGTGATCGTCTTTTGACCTAAGCTTAAACCATGAGTTCGGGGAACAGCCATTTATAGAATTGGTTAGGTCTGTAATTGACTGTGTGAATAACAGGATGGTCTGAAAGAGAAAACAAAGATCCTTACTTCTCAACAGTGAACAGAATAAAGACTATCAGATTCTATTGGGTTTTCTTGTTGTTACTTGTGTTTTTTTGGCTTGGGTTTTCTTTTTTTCTTTTCATGGAGTGGAATTGGTGGGGTTTCAGAAATACTTTCAATCCGTGCAAACCATTTCCTATTGTGGCTGGCAGCTGTTCTCTGTGTTTCAGATGAGGGGCACAGCAATGCTGCTTCAGAAACAATTGCTTGCAAAGAACAGATGAGTCTGAGGTTATGGTTAAGGGAGAATGCACCCCCATAAATTACTGCATTATTATATATCAAGAATACTTTTTTAGTCTGTCACTGAAGCAACCGTTGAGTGGGATTCTGCATCCCACAGTTGAAAATGGTCCCAGCTCAGCCAAATACTCGAGCATGTGCTTGAAAGCTGAGCATTGACTTCGGCAGCTTGCCTAAGGGCTCACTCGGGTTCCATGCTGGCCTGAATTCTCACAACAGCTCTCATGTGGTGTTTCCTCTGGTGAGAGAGTGGACAACAATATTTGTGTGCTTCCTGTGCTTGTGAAATACAATGATCACTCCTCCTTCTTTTGCAAAGCTTGTTACCTGGCTGGATCTCTGGGCAGGTGGGTGGGTGACATCCGCTGGTGTGGTGCTGTTGATCTGGAGGGAGTTGTGCTGTGAGTTGCTCTAGGCTCACCTGTTGTGAGATACAGTGTTGCCATGTACGTGACACAGGGAGCAAAGCTGACATGGAGCAAGCAACCGATGTTGCTTGGTGTAGCTGCCTCCCATTAAGGAAAGAGAGCCAAATCAAAAGATATGAAGATCATTGCTCAGGATTGACTAATGCTCTTGATTTTCCGTGCCACCATCCTGACTCCTGTAGCATGTGACTAGCAGGGGTGATATGCCTTAGTCATGATATCTCACCCTGAATGGGCTGAGATGTGGTATTACTGTGCTGGGTAAGGATATTCCCATAATGATGTTATTTTTTCCCTCTCTCACAGTATTGTTTTATGGTTTCCTTTTTTTCTTTAAGAGGGAAAGCATTAAATCAGTCTCAGCATATTGATGATGAATTGACACATCAGAAAGTTAGTTACTGTGTCAGGTAGGAAGCTGGTGATGGCTGGGTCTGTGCAGTTGTAGGGTAGGAGATGGACTGTAACCTATGGAGCATGTGCTGGCTCGGTTTTTCCACAGGTTGCTGGGTGATCAACTTCGTGCTTGTTTATTCCTTCTGTATTGATTCAGAGTTCTAAAGTGAAGACAGTTCAATGCAGAGATAATAAAGAGAAAACAAGTCTGATAGATGTTTTGTCATTTTTGGCAGAAGTAAATAACGAGTGTGCAGAGCTGTACAGCCCTGCCTTTGTGTTTGGAGAGCGCACATGATTTACTGCAGGAATCAGTCTGGCATAGCATAGCTGTGCCGATTCAGCAGGACCTACCATTATCTTGTCATGTTTTTTAGCAAATTGACTTTTACAAGGCAGCAATTCAAAAACATGAAAGAGAAATGTGCTGAGCAACCCATCCCTTCTTGTCCCCCCATCCAGTATGTGCTGGCAAATCTGCCACAGTTGCACCCGCGGGCATGATGATGCTCGGCTCCCTCACTCGCTCGCAGGCTCTGGGCGTTCCGTGTGCATGAGCTGGTGTGGGTCTTGATTTTATTATTTTGTTCTCAAGCTCCCAAGTTGCTGACTTTTCAGCTAAGCGCAACAGTTCACACATGGCTTTCTGTCGTGCTTTGCTTTACAGACTTAATAGGATTTTAGTGGTACAGCAGGAGTAACAAAAGCACCGTTAGCAACATTTTGTAAATCTCGCTGCTTTTCAGCTCTGCTCACCCACAGCTCGCGGTCTCCCACGGACAGAGAAAAATAGCCAGAAAGCAGTGAGGTTCCTGGGCTTGTCCTGACTAGCACTGCCTTTCACTGCATCTGAAAGCAGAGTATTGAGCTAGAGGCACTGCTGGTCTGACCCTGAAGGGCATTTTTGGCGTTTTTAAAGTACATCTCTATTCCAGTCTTAACACTGAAGTAGCTGTGGATACAGTGTTTCTGTATTCTCATATGGTTGGCAAATGTGCATGGATTGTGTTTATTTTTAAGGGGTTAATTTAAAATGTGCAAAACTTTCCTACCTTCTGGGAATTCAGGGTGTTCATCCCCATCTATGCCTCAGCAAATGGCTTCTATTTAATAACATCTTTTTACGTTACCATTGAGAGATGACTATCTTGGAGAGCTAATCTGTGGATGTGCCCAAGGGGGAAAAAAGAGCAAAAAAGTAAGACTGAGGGGAGGGGAGATGGGAGAAGCAACATTCTTTGTTAGTGCTGATTTTTATAATGGATAACGTGTGGGAAGGGTAGGGGCGGAGATGCTCCAAGAGCACTCTGAGATAACAGAACAACTTGTTTAGCTAACCAGGATGGAAATGACAGCCCTATCCATCCTTCTGTGTTGCTCTCCTGTGAACTAGATTGTGCACAGCTCCTTCTCCTCTTCCCTTGGATTTTGAGATGACACTGCAGGGCAAGTGGTGTTTTCCCTCCAGCTCCTGAGCGTAGCAGCTTCTGTCTGGAAGCCGGTGACACTGCCAGCTCCTTGTGTTTTGACAGGTCCTCTGGCACCAGCGTGTGCCTGTGTGTCACCACACTCCATGAACCTGCTCCACAAACCCTGTCTCAAGCCACAGTGCTACTTACTTGAACACATGACTCTTTCCTCAGTAGAACTTTCCTCTGTAGAAGGTACTTGTTTCCTCTCCTTTCCTCTGCAGAAAGTTTTTGTTACTCAAAAGACCCATTTTGAAGATTAGCCAGGCACACCAGAGATGCCAGTGAGGGAGACCCATCCTGAAGCAGCGGGTTTTGGATCATGCTGCAGCCCATCACTTGTGGAGGTTTTGCTTCCTCTCTCAAGTAATGCCTTAAAATCTTTTGAATGACTCATTCAAAAGGAAAAACTCTGCTCTGTGCTAATGGTTAATGGGTCTTTCTAGCAGATGTAAAATCCAGTGAAACATATACAGTTTCTTTAGTTTTAAGAGGAACAGATGATTTAATAAGCAGCTATAAATCTCTTGGGAATGTACAGACATAGTCAAACAGCAAACTTCTGCCAGATTTTTCACTGACTAGACTTATAGCCTATGAGTCATAGCGGTCTGCTCCACTCTCCACCTCAATTGCCTGTTGTTGTTTTGGCTTTTAGAGGTGCTCTGTGCTGCATATGGATTTTTTTATCACCTTCTCCTGTTAATGGGCCTGCTCTTTCATCCAGGAGACAGACGTCAAGGAGTTGACTCTCATTCTCTGTGTGCATGACAGTGCATGACGTTTCTTTTCCATTCCCTAGCTCACCATTCAATTTTTAAAATTGTATAAGGAAAATGTTTCTGAGAAATGTATCAATGCAGCCTCCTAAATGGGCCTAGTAATGGGAGTCCAGCTAAATTAAAAGAGATATAGCCAGTCTCTTCTTAATATAGTAATGCTTTCCTTCCAGCAGTCTGTGGTTAACTGAATTTATTGTGACAGTATTTCTAATAGATCCAGTTATTATCAGCTCTTTAGAGATAAGGAAACAGGCAGAAAGCAGAAAGTTGTTCCAGTTACCTCTGTCTCATGCTGAATTGCAGGGGATGGTTGTATTTTCTGAGGCGTTGAGCTGCCATTACAAAAGGATGTAAAATGACACCATGTTTTACAAACATCTTCTATATTGTGCTGGCCTGCTGGCTTTCTATGAGTATCTGAGATATCTGGGAATGGGGGCTGCAAGCTCTTGTTTTGTTTTACAGCTGGTTCACAAGCCATGTGAATTATGCTTGGGAGCCACTCTAGAGGAGGTGAGGAATTCGAATTACTAAGATTTGCTCCAGGTCACACGCAGGTAAACCAGAGATAAAACCAGTGATAAGACACAAGACTGTGTGTGGAATATTTAACCATTGTGGAGGTTTTTGCAAGACAGGTGCAGTGCACCTTATTTTGAATGCAGCTGGATGGAGGGGATTTTAAAACTGACTCACAGCACAGGTTGGTTGTTTGTTTCTTTCTTTTTAATCTCACAATGTAACTACAGAAATCTAAGAAAAATCGTGAAAAATTCTGACTTTGTCAGAATAAACAGGCAGTAAAAATCAGGTTCTAATTCTTCCAGTGGCTCAGGACTGCATTTGCATTTGTTGCTTTCTGGGACCATGTAAATTGTGAGGGAAAATTCTTATTTCAGTGGTAAGGAGGATGAGGAAACCCTGTTCATGTTTGGCGTTTTTCAGGCTGGAGTGAATATTAAAAATGCATAGATGTGAAGCAGGTTAAGAAACTGGAAACAGCCTTAGAGGTTGTTTAATGTACAGAATGGTATAACGTGACCAAAAATAGATATTGTTTGAAGTTCATGGTGGGATTACAATTTACTTCATTGTTCCAACACCTTCAGAAAGCCAAGCAGGCCTTATGTTACTCGGCAAAGAAAGCTATCCACGGTCATATAACTGCATGGGGTCGAAATCAAGAACAACATTTGACTTTCCTGACTCCTTGTTAGGCCCCTCCACACAGGGCAGGAGGAAGCATAGAGGTTTTCAACACCATGCATAGGTGCAAAATAGCCCTTTCAGCTCTTTCTGGCAAACTGAGAGCGTTGCTTTATGCTTTCAGTAAGCACAGAGCTCTCACGTTTGCTGATGGGACTTTCACACGTCAGGAAATCAGAAAGCTGGAGCTGTAATCAGCATGTCTGTTCTTGAATGGGGAATTTTCCCCAGAGCAAGTTGTGATGTGTGCTCCTAATGGTTTGCATCTTACGGTTCAGACTTTCCATGGGCTGCTTCCAGCACTGTAGGCACTAACTTGTGTTTGCAGTGAACGCACGCACCCAGCTGCAAGGGTAACAGCCATAGCTTACATGCTTAAGTCTTGGTATAATTCTGTGGGGTTGATTAGGAATGTCCAGTTCCTTTGGAAGCCTGGCCCTGCTGTGGGGTTTAGGTGGAGATGTTGGTGTAGTGTTCAGTGCTACCCCAGATTAGGGGTTAGCTAGAAATGGAGGCTTTTAAGAGAGGTTCTGCTTGCTCTTCACTGGCAATGAGGTCTTTTGCAAACTTTCTGGTGTGTGGTCTGTGCACACTGAATGGCTGACACTGAGCCTGTGTTGTGGAACTTCACCACTTCCATAGCATGAACAGCGAGCAGCAGCAGTTACAGGGAGTCAGTTTTGTCCATCCCCTTAAAACAATGTCCGTAGCAGTGGGGAACATCATGTGACTACATGGACCCTATCCAGTGTTTTAAAGGGAAAATATCTATAACAGTGTCCTGGCCTATGTAAACTGTACAGTTTTCCCAGGCTTGAAAGAAAAGCACTGGTACTTTCCCAAGTTCTGCCCTTTTCAGTTTGATGTGGAAAAAAAAAAAGGGTTGATTCTTGCTTTCCTTTTGTCTCTAAAATGGGAAGTAATGTAATGAAAATGAGAAATTATGCTTTTTCATGCCAGGAGGCAAAATCTTATCTCTGAGCCATCTATTTTGATGACAATGAAGCAGAATATGTACTTTTTTCCTTAACTAATTACCTCTACTGTTAATGGTGAAGAAAAGATAGGTAGATTTGTGATTCTCCAGCAGCCTGAATGTGGGCGTTGGGACAGTCCATCCTTGACGTGGGGCTGTTTTCAGACACGTCCCCCAGCTCTGTTTGGAAGAATGCACAGAACTGAAGGAGGAAGGATGACCTTGCTTTTAAGGCATTCGTCTGGAGCTTGGGTGCTCGGAGCTGAATTTCCAGTGCTAGGACTGGCTTCCTCTGTGGTCTGCAGTGTGTTGCTCAGGGAATGTGTGTGCCACACAATGGATGTCAGCACAAAGGGCCCTGGAGCTGACTCCAGGAGGTCTGCACTGCCCTACAGTGAAGTTGGGCACTGTGTGGAGCCACGGCCGCCTTCCCAGAAAATACAGCTGCACTAGTTCAAGCACTGCTTTGTGCTGTTGGAGCTGTGCTGCTTCCAGTTCTGGGGTTAGGATGGTTGTGGCTCATTTGGATGTCTCTGTACCACACTCCATTGGTAAACCCAGGAAGCACTGAGATACTGAGAAACAACAGAGATCATAAAATGTTTTTGAACTGTCTGCATGGTCTAGTTTTGGATTTCTTTTGTTTTGCACAAGCTCATCCTAGTCACTCCAATGTCACTGGCTTTCATTCCCTTTGTGGCACTGGAAACCAGCTAGAAAAAAAGCTTCATTTTGGCTGTTTCCCATGCCCAAATTGTTTTCCAGAAGGCTCCAATTTTGACTGACCCCAACTGCCTCCCAGGTTTGAACTCTGGCCTCGGGGGAAGCAGCAGATCCTGGTGCTCAGAACACTGTTGGTCACACACAGTTTCCAGAGGGCCACTGTGCAGACTTGCACACAAAGCCACTGAACTCCTTTTGTCCAAGCAGCCACACTGGAGTGACCTTTACGTGACTTTGCAAAGCACCCGGAGGGCCTTGAATGAAAGGAGCTCTGCATATTCAAAGCAATATTATGTTTATCTGTTCTATCCAAAGTAGAGAAGAAACTGCTTTATTGTCTGTGGCTTAAAATCTGCCTGCTATGATGTTTATGACAGTGCAGAAGACAAACTCTTCATATCCCTGAGAAAACACACGCTGCCGCTGGCTTTGATTTCGATGGGGTGAAGGTGATGGGAGTAGTGCTGGGCCAGTGCTTGCACTATCCATCCTCCCCAGAGATGAGAAGTGGGGCTCACAGGCATTCCCCCAGCATGTTAGCAGCAGTTCACAGTGTCTCCAGGCCAGCTGGGAAGTTCGAGTCATGACTAAAATAAAGGAAGCCAACTGTTAGCACGCAGAGGAGCCATTGCCTTTTGTCCAAAGGAGCATTGGGCTGACGCTTTCTTCTTGGAGTCTCTTGGCTCCTAGCATTCGAAAGATAAGATCTATCCAGTCAGAGGGGGTTGTATAAACTTCCTGTGAACTTTCGAAGTTGATGATCAAAAGGAATCACGAAACATGTTGTCATTATTCATCTATTTATTTATCTATTTAGAAGTTCAGAGAGTGTACAGTGCTATTGGTTGTGTTTTTTTGTTTTTTTTTTTCTCATGAAAACAAGGTGATATCATACTGGATGCACAGCCTTAGGCCCACGTTTTCCATTTTGAGTTTAACTTAAGAGCTCTTTTGCTCTGGAAAGCATCTTTTCGGGGGTAAAATGCGAAAAATGCAACCACCACCCATATTTTGCTTCAGAAGTCATCCCTGCAATATTATCTGTCCTTGTGTCCCTTGCTCTGCTAAAAGATTCTCTTCCCTAGAGATGGCTCCCAAGAGCATCTTTTTCTTTGTCCCACTACTTGGATGCAAGTACAGCAAGGGCTACCTTGACAATGATTTGAAGTTCCCCTTCAGCTGGAGATTTGGCTTATATGATCTGTATTCCCATAATTTATGTGCTCTGGGAAGGATTCTGCCCCTCTGTTCCCATTAAGTCAAAGCTTTGCAGCACTTGCTCAGATTCACACAAGATTTAGTCCTCCCAGAGTTATATTCTTGTGTGTTCTGCTTCAATGCAATCCCAGGTGTGAAGGGATCTGTTTTTTGAATTGTCTTCTAGTCCTGTGTGTCACAGGATGTGTGCTGTGAACAGGGGCAACAGAAACTTGTTGTTTCACTTATTGAAGGAAGCAGTAGAGAAGCGAAACAAATGGAGACCTTGCATTCATGTAGGGTCGAATCACAAATCCTGTGGAATTTCAAGCAACTCATCGCCATCTCTCCTGATATGGCTGGTTCCCAGAGGAAGCCTGCTTGTCTCATTTGCCCTACTTCTTGGGACATAAATCCACCCTTGGTGGGGGTAGACAGACAGGAAAAATACCCTCTTCTCGGGGGCTTCTCCCCCTCCATCAGTTTTGGACCTACATCTTCCAGTTTTGGACCTACATCTTCCTGTCTCTCCCTTTTGGGCATACCTGGGATGCAGCTTAGCTATGCAGGGAAGGGTGTTGACTGGAAGGAAGTTGGGTTGCAGACAGGTCTGGCGCTCTGGAGATTTAAGGAGCAGAAGGACTTATTTACATGAGAGTCCCACCTTCTGGTTATCTCTCTGGCGTGGCTTGTGCCTTGGCCTGGTGCCATCTGACATAGTTTGCAGTGCTGGGATGTTGAGGGCTGGCTGAATTGGCTGCCTGGGCCCAGAGCCAGTTTGTATGGCTTGTTTGGCTTTGCACTGCTTTTCTAGCAGGGTGAGCTGTAATATGTGTCTCCTGTCATGAATCAGACCATAGGTATGGATAATTCTCAAACCAGGCATTCACATGAGTAAATTCCATGCTGTCCATGTTTAAAGTTGTTTTATTAAGGAATTATTCGGCTTATTGCTCAGCAAAATTTCAGCATCATTAGTAGGTTTAGCATGGGGGTTGTGTCCCAGTATGACCAAACAGTGTCTTAAAGCTTTAATTGCCAAATAAAAACTCTTTCCACCTCTCTTTTCTAAAATATACAACATTACTAAACCACCACTTTGGTAAAATACTGTAGCACATGTTTGGTGTATTTTAAAGTTCTTTTGAAGTCCATGTTTAAGTGCTTTGCTGAATCAGGGCCTAAAATAATAATATCCACAAAGTTAAGCCACTTTATTTTTGAGTTAGTGTTTGCACAGGAATTGAATGCACGTCAGCTTCTTGTCATGACCCTCGGTACAGATCTCCTTAGTTTCAGTGAATTAGAAACCTTTTCAAATTGCTGTCTTGCACACAGTTGCAGTGCCAGTGTTGATCCCAAAAACGGCAGGCTCTCATTTGCAGAATGAGATCAAACTGAAATGGGATATAGGGCCATAAAGGGATTGGCAGCATCTCAAAGAGAGCGCAGCTATGATTAGTCATTTCCTATATGCATACTGTATAAATACTGGGGAGATGCACACACCTTTTTTTTTTTCCTCTGGTTTAGTGAAACCAGTACTGGGCTGCAAACCTGATCTTTGCTAGACCATTGAGGAGGTCATGGAAACTTAATTCTCCTGTTAGAAGAGAGTTGTGCATACAGTTTAAGTAATGGATCTGAAATGGGGGAAGAAAACAAGTCCATCAGTCCAAGACTGATCTTAGTCTTTCACCTGTGCAGTCCCCTTGCAACTGGGGAGCTCCTATGTTGGGTCAGGTCCTTTGCTGTTGTTTGCAGCACTACAATGTACTGTTGTACTTTGATACCACAATCCCAGCAAAACATGCCGTGAGGCAAAATTGAAGTTAACATGCTGCTGAAGGCAGAGGAAGGTTTAATCACTTCAGTAGAATGATGCTTTTGGGATCAGAGGTGTTATCTTGTGCCACTTGCTTTGTTGTTGTGTTCTTACACCATCATGTTGGAGTGTAACAATAAGGGCCAGTGCTGTGCACTGCTAATTTAGAGAACTCCATGATGTTGTGGGACTGCTTCAGAGTGTGTGGTGGCTGCTGCCCTGCCTGTCATCACTTTGTCCCACCTGGTAGTCCACAGAATTCCCTATGCAAAAGTATTGAGTGCTGGGTCTCTATAAAAAGAGCCAAGAACACAGTTTTTGTAGTGCATATGTGCTTTACATTAAGAGCTGGCTCAAGCTTTTTTCCCTATTTCCATATCTCTGCAAGTCACTGCCTGGTGATGAGGAAGGGCTGCTCCCAAGCTCCGTGCCTCTCCCAGTGAGGTCAGCAGGAGCTGCAGCCACTTGCAGCAGTATTGGGTTAAAAACATACTGGGACAGATTAACTGAGTTTCACTTTTTGCTGTTGAGTCTGATATTACGGAATTTCTATAAATCCATGTTTGTTGAGGTCACTGGGAAGATGGTCAGTAAATGTGTGGAGATGACACAAGGTGGCCATCTTCAATGGGAAAGGGGCAAAGCCCTTGTGAAGAGCAGAAAGTTACTTGAGGAGGGAAAAAATCCTAAGTAATTTTACAAGAGTATTTTTTTATCTAAAAAATGCAGAGGAAAATGTTATTGAATTTGGAGCAGTGATTAATTTGAATTTATACCTACCAGAGGTTTGTGCTGTTGTTGTGGCTGGCTTAGTCTGTAGCTCACCTCTGATGTTGTATTTTCACCTACTGAAAGTGATAACATTTCACAAGGAACGAGTCTGATTTTTGTTTCCTCTCCCCTTGCTGCTGATGGCTGCTTGGAAAGCATTCAGTAAAGAACCTCAGACCAGGCAGCTCGCGGAGAGGGCAGCTCATGCTTCCCTTGCCGCTCTCCAGGCAGAGACTCCAGGTGTGCCTGGTGAGGGCTCCTGCTGCGCGCTCACCCTGCTCGGTGCATGCCCGCTCCTGCGCCTCACGTGGCTGCTGCATCCCGGGGCCAGGAGCGTAGGAAGGAGTGTGTTCAACCGGTCGGAAACGGGAAGTGTATCGGAAATAAGAAACTAAATATCAGCTGCGTGTGAGTAATGGATTGTCTGTCTCCTGCGGGGGGTGAGGGTACATACTCTGATGCCTTTTGATGGCAGGGTAGCCGTGACTCTGTAATTAATGTAAAATCAGCTGTTCATCATGACTTCTGTTCATGATTTCAGACTCTGTCCTGATCCTCAATCGTGTTCTGAGGTATTGATGTGCTCAAATGAAAGCTCAGTGAGGAAAAAGTAAAATGTGGGAATGGCTCTTGTTTCACTGGGATCAATCTGAGCTACATATGTCACCTTTGGGCAAGGAATTGATTGAGGGTGTATTCATGAGGCTTAGAATAGAAATGTGCTTGTCTGAGGGCTTCTGTGGTAGTCACCTGCCCAAGACCAGAGCTTGGGTCATAGTTTTACTATTGTGCCTTGTTCCTACATATTTGTGCATGTGTGATGTATTTTAACAACTTTGTTTTCTTTGCTTGGAATTTTAAACTGTAACAGAGTGCATATGTAATGCACTGAGCATTTTCAATGATTTCTAAATGCCAGCTTGCCTGCTCCCCCAGATCCTTTCCATATATGCTGATGTGGTCACGGAATGAAGTGCCACAGAGCCTTGCCACGAATGCTGGAGTGGGATGTGATGCAGATGGTTGGTGAATACTCCCACGTTACCAGCAATGGGGTCTGTAGGAGAGCTGAGCATGATCAGCCATTTCATCATTATCCATTTCATTCATTATCCATTGATCAGTTCCTAGGATGCTTTTTTGTCACTTCTGTGTCTTTGAACACTCCGTCTGCAGTGATGCAGTGTAAAACATCACTTTCTTGGGAGGAGTTAGCAGTTTCCCTCTTTCCCCAGTCACACTGCTGAAATTGTGCCCACTGGTCACATCTGATGAATTTACCTTAGTCATATGCTGAAGGAAATTTTCAGGACAAAACCGGGTCATAATTTTCTAATGTTTGGCTCTCATGGCTCTGGCTGGGCATCACTGGTACATTCTTATGGGAATTTAGCATGAAATTGCAAACTTAGCATGTGGCACTTTCATTTCTAGGAACTATTTGATGTGATGTCATTTCAGCATCTTCTGGACCCTTGACAGCTTAAGCAGCTGTCTTGTTATATTTATCTACCTGTGGGTAGTCTGCATGCAGTTTTTGGTAACAGTGTAAAATATGCCTCACGTATATGCTTTTGTGTGGTGTTCTCGTTGAAGACAGGTGGTTTAAGTGTGCAGTCTGCTGGGAGCTCTGTCACTCACAAAATTTAGAGTTTTCTGAAGTACAGGCAACAATATTCTCTGGTGTAGTTTATATCTAATAATGGCTATAGGGAGAGACAGGTGTTCCCATGAAACATCTTGGCTATCTCACTCAACCAGAAGAGTAATATGTTGGAACTCTTTAATCTCCTCATTTATAAACCTAGTTATGTGGATTATATAATGTACATTTTCTTGTGTTCAACTCCCTGAGTAACATATAAAGGATTTCATATGCTAATGTTGAGTTTTAAATGCAGGGGTGGAATATCATAACAGCACAATAAAGTGGTCAATAGATACAGGAGACATTGATTTCCTATTTAGCTTGGCATAGGCAGCTTTGCAATTTTCTGCCCACTAGAGGGACTGCTGCTTATACTGCTTGTTGCAGAACACACTCATGAAGTTCCTTCAGTATCTTTTATGAAATTTTAAAACTTTGAATGACTGACTCTGATTAAATCCTCTAAAGAGTAAGTCTCCAAGGTATTTCTCAGAATGTAAAAATTTTGGGCACAGTGCTCCTCTTCTGAGTCCAAATACTTTATTAATTGAATTTTCTTAATAAATGTTCTTCCTTTTTGTAAAGTATTTTCTATTCTCTTGATTTATCAGTCCAGACTTTCCTATATGACGTTGGTGGGGATTAATTTAGATTTGTTTTTGTCAAGGAAAAAAATGTTGTATGTCTTTATTTATGTTTGCAGTAAGTTTTGTTTTGCAACCATGGTGCCAGTGAATATGGGAAACTAATCAGTTCTTGTATTCGCAAACGTCAGTGAAATGAGTTTCTCCTTTAACTGGGAGATAGCAAGTTTTTGGTAAGAGGCACTTAAATTTATAGTCAGTATGAGAAAACGTCCAGATGTATCTGTGTGATCTTGTTTAGCTGGGGGATTTTTTTTCTGTTTGTTTGTCTGAGTTGCATGTTCCTGACCTGCCCAATTTTCTTCTCAATTACAGAAACATGAAAGAATACAGGAAGTGCTGCATGACCTTATGAATACCTGTGCTAATTGAGTCACTGCCTTGGTACTGGGAAAACAGCAAGGTAAGCAGTCCAGGCTGTGCCAGCAGCATTTCTTGTAATCTGCATGATTGTATTTCAACAAAGCTTTAGTGCTTTCAGATATCAAATTCATAACAAGGCAGGCAGAGACAAATAGCCTGCAGGTCTGAACGCAATAGATTTACTTTTAGTTCAGAGCTTTGGTGAGCAAACATCTCTGTTTTCCCTTTTGGGGGGAAAAACAATACAAGTTGTGTGGTTGTTTTCTCTTTTTTAGAAGGCAATATCTCTAATTTTGACAATCAATTCCTGACCAAAGCTCAGCTTCCTGGGCTGACTCTGGGGAGGGGCTGGAGGAAGGGTGGAATGTTTCAAAACTTAGCTGATGAAAAGGCATGCTGTTTTGTGGATGCCTCCCAGAATTGTTTAAATCTGTGTGTGTGTGCGCGCGCTTATGAAGGAGGGGGGGGGAAGAGGGATCTCCATGACAACTGGCCTGGCCAGTCTGTGTTCTCTGCAATCATTTTGGCTGGAATCAGTGCTGCGAGAGGTCATATGAAGGAGTTATGGGAAGCACAGCAGGTATCAGACACTAAACGACTGGTTTTCTGATTGCCTCAGATAATAACACAGAGTTTTGTCTGGGAAATACAAATCTGAGAATGGAGTGGAAAGGGAAATGCTCCAAATTTCAGGTAACAAAAATTGCCTTTTTAATGTTATGTCCTCCCATTGTAAAGTTTGATGATTTTGTTTTTTTCTTACTGGTGGCGGTGTTTACTCCCAGCTGGGAGCGTCGGAGCGAGCTTGGATTCCCTAACTCTGGGGAATGATGTCATGCAGCAACAGTTGGATTCTATTAGCCAGGGAAAGAGGAAACATCCTGCATTTTTTTGTTTTTTGGGGGGGTGGGGGGAAGGGAGTTACTTTGGCTCCTTGTTAAATCTTGTGCAAAGGCTACAAGAAGTGTTTTAAAAAAAGTTTGTAACAAATTAACTCTCAGAAAATAATACCATTTAGGACCTAGACAGCCCCAAACCTTAAACTCACTGCAATGATTACTCCTATACACAATAAAATGATTATGGAAATGTTACAGAAATCAGAAGACTTTTCTTTCATCTTGAATGTTCCTATACTCATCTTTAATGAGAAAATTAATTAAACTATAATTAAGCAGAGAATTTGGAGCCTCCCTGCACTTGGGATCCTTTAGTAATTGTTTGGAGAATGTGCTGCTATAGAGTTTCTTCTGGGTTGAGCTCTCTCTCAAGCGGCTGCTCATGAATAGATGATGCTGGCAGCATTGTTCTTAATAAGGTTTTCAGTCTTAGACTCTGTATTTCATAGCTGTAAATCAGCCTTTTTGGGAGAAGGCACTGAGGCAAGAAAGTAGAAAAGTAGTAATTTCAGCAATTCGAAAGGGACTTTTCCTCCCAGCTTTCCTTTTGCTGAATGCTGTATTAAACACTCAATGCTAGGGTATCATGCATAGCATTTTAAGCAGAAGAATACCTAATGATAAGTGTACAACTGCTATATCCTAATGAAAAGACTTAAAAATTTGATATATTCCTACTTTGCCAAACATCACAAAACCACATTGTGTCAGCAACCATGATGAATATTTTAGGTCACCGTTGTGCTGTTTAAATTCCCCTTTGGAGATGCTCATTTCTACTTTTATGCTGCTTTGTTCCCTTCTGTGCATTTCAGGAGTGATCCGAAGCTTGCTGGAGTCCATGCGACTTTTCCCGTCAACTTCAAAGGGCTTGGGATCAGCCTCTGCCTGAGAACTTCCCAGCCTCTGTGTCAGTCTTTTGACTGTAGGACCAGGCCACAGGCGCTCTCTCTTTTCTTTCTTGAACTTTCCAAACAGAAGGTCTTTTGTGTTGCTCCAAACAATGCCAGGCACTGCTGAGTGGCTTCAGCATGGCTGCTAATAACACACGCTGGAGATAATGGTGATGCTGATCTCCACTTTCTCCTCATACCTTCCTAGAGGGGAAAGTGCAATGAACGGAAATCGGATCCTTCTATCCCACCTCCCCTCCTCACAAATGGCTGTTGTTTACGAGTGTGTGTGTGTCTGTGTGTGCAAATTGTTCCTTGATTAAAGGGCTGTGCTTCAGAGGGGAGTTCCAGGAAGACTTTAGGGAAAAAGCGCTGTCATGGCTGTGACCTACCCTAGAGCACTCATGCGGGAGGAGCAGGCTGTGCTGGAGCAGGACAGCTGTCATCTGCAAGCTGAGTGCTTGTCAGCACTGCCTAACACTTTGTGTCCACCTCTGGCCTACCAGCTTGATTCCATAAATTAAGTACTACTGCTAGCAAATATTGATAATCTGGTTTGGATTTTTTTTTTCGTATCTTTGATGGTTGGAACCAGTTTAATTAATAAGAAATCCTTGTGCTGTTTTTGACTAGAAATGAAATATCTGTGGAGCTGGTGTGCTGATTTGAACCGTTTCCCTCCTTAAGAAAGAACACTTTGATGGTTTCCCAAGTCTAAGGCTCATTTACAGGAAGATACTATTAGTCCCTGAAATTTCTAAGACAGAAAAATCTAATTATTTTCAACGTCAGAGCCACTGCTTTTAAGCACTCACATTTTACAGATGATCATCCTGGGAATCCTGAAAGATCTCTGCAAGGTGTTGCAGACTGGTCATTCCAAAGGCAACAGCAGATTTTTGGTGTGTATGTGTTTGCTGTGATGCAGCAGGAAGCCTGGTGAATTCTCTCCAAGAGTTTCTGGCTGAGTGGCATTTCCCTTAATGATCTGTGCTGTAACATTTGAAAGTTTCTTTGAAAAGTAATACAAAGCATCATTCCCTTGGTCCTTTAAGATAATTTCCATATGTTCTAGCATTCTGAATGGTTTCAAATGAAGTTTTCATATGTTATGCTATGGATACCTTACAAGTAGGAAATAATAATAATAAATACAATATATTAGTAACTACAACTGTAACAAGATTTACCCATTGCTTTTTCATCCATTGAGGGAGTGAGCAATTCAGGAAAGCTGCTGGTATAGCTGGTAAGGCAGGTGTAGTTCTTGCAGGAGTCTGTGCGGATGTAACAGCTCTATGTTTCAACATAACACCTCTGGACAGGTCTTTGGCTCAGCATTTACAGTTTGCTGTATTTGTCACTTTTTAAGTGCATTCATTTCTGTATTTCAAAGCCAGTTGCTTTGTGTTGTCCTGGTATAAATCTCCTCACTGCTCCTAGGTGTCCACCATGTTTGTGCCAGTGGCTGTATGTCCATATTCTGTCTGTGGATAGTCAGTAGCTCTGAGTTTTCCAGAGACATTGGCATGGTTCTTTGATGGGATTAATTGCTTTCTCATTGTACTTAGAATAAAAGTGGAGTGACACAGTAGAAATCTTTTTTGTTCTCTCTTCTTGACTGTCTACTGAGTAGTTTTTGTATTCTGAGGTATAGTGTTTTTAATTGCTTGTATTATCTTGCGTAAGATCCTGTCTTGTGTAACTCCTTGTACACTCTCTATCCCTAGGTTGACAGCAGAAGTGTTGTCTGTTGAAGTGAATTCCAGGTTAATTGCTACCTTGATGTATTTGTCTTTATTACTTAAAAATACTTTGCTTTGCAAATGAGCTGAGGCTATCTAGAAGCCTAGGACTGACTTTATGCTATTCAATACTTGTTTCTGCTCTTACTCCTTTCTCTAAGTAACTACAGAGTCTTTTCTATTTTGTTCTTATGGGAAGTCTGTGAGACATTGGAAAAACCCTGTAGTTTTTACTGTTTCTGCTGTTTTCTTTGAAGGTTGATCTTCAGAACACCTGGTTTTGTGGACCGATGTACCATTAAATTCTTGAACATGAGATCAGTGTTCTTCATCTGTTACTTTATGCCCACTATAGGTAGAATTAATTGATTGATAACAACAGTGCTGCATGTTTAGTAGGGCTGTTCATGAGGATGCTCGAATCTTTCCTGATTTTCCATGAGTTAATTCCAATTCCAGCAGTATGAACAAGGAGTTCACAGTTGTTTCCTCTCGTGTTCTGTTTTCTGGCCATGAGTGACTTCCCAAGGCGTAAAATGTGACACGCAAGAAGATCTGTTCTGTGCAGCTCGCACTGGGTATGAGCATGGCTACCTTTAATTACAGCAAGAACCTCGACATGATGGCACTGTCATTCTGCTCTGCAGTGAAGGCTCTCATTAGTGCTAATCTGTGATCTCTCTTCTGGCTGTGCATCTTTGACCCAGTTACTTTGCTGAACTTAGCACAGTTGCTAGTGTGACACAAAGCAGACTCTTGGCACAGTCCTGATCACAGAGCAGGGCAAGATCTGGCAACTTTCACACAAATCCATTATAATTAAGGCTTCCGGTCTGGGGTTTAAACAGCTTCTTTCTCTTAAAAGCCTGAGAGGCTTTTAAAAGTATTTTTTCAGGCTGAAAATGAACCCACTGCTGGTAGAGGCAAAGTCCCCAGGTGACACTGGTTTTAGGCAGACCTGGACGAGGCAGGTGCTGCTCATGTTCCTTCATCAGGCTTTGCAAATATGCTTCTAACCTGAGTGTTTTTTGAACAGTCTCCCAGTTGTTCCTCAGTTTCACGTGACAACAACAGAGTCCCCTAAGCAGTTACAGGAGTGTTGCACAGTTGGCTTTCCTCCAGTGCCAGCTCTTATTCTGAGTTCCAGCCTCATCTAACATTAATCTTCTCTGCCCACTTGGAGCCAAACTGCTGTAGTCAAGGGGCTGTTCAAAGGAGTCCTATTTCCCCATCCTCTCAGAGGCAGTGCTTCCTCCTAGAACTATTTTTCCCCATCCTGTTGCAGTCTGATGACAAGAAGATGAATTGGAGGCTAAAACTTCTGCCAGTGGCAGGAGCACAATCTGGCATCCCCTGTGCAGCTGGCATCCAAAGGATACAAGCCATCAAATTATCTGTGCTCCTGGGCCAGCTGAGCCTGTTGGTTTATGACCAGGAACATCCCTCCTGTCTTTAAAGCTTCCTTGAAAGTTAAAAGGCGTCAGTAAACACTTACCACGTTTATGGGGATACTGAGGACAGTTGGGCAGTTTTGACAGTACAAAACCTGTTCTCTGCAATGCTGTTTCGTTCCTTCTTGGTAGAGAGCAAAAAATAATTTGAGGGCTGCAGCGGTATGGAAACATTTGCAGCTGCACAACTCGCATTCCCATGTTTCAGTCTCTCACAGGCTCATGCAGAACTTCTATTATTAGTTTTAAAAGAATAGCTGACAGCTGATTAATTTGAATGGTGTATTCCAGAGAGAGCTGTTTTATGACTGTCAAGAATGGCAAGCCAAGAAAATATTGACTGAAGTTACAAAGAGAGATTTCTGATGTAGAGCACAATCCTGTTTATCCAAAAGATTCGTGGGGACAAAACCATCTTCATACCATCCTGCTGTCAACATGTTCAAGCTCGTGCTGGGGAGGCGAGAAGCTGAACAGCTCAGCCTGTTTTGCATTCATTCCCTCACAGTTTTCTGGGAGAGTTCCCAGGGGTTTCCTGGCATGTTGTCACGGGGCAGGGGCCATATTGCAACTCAGTCTTTGAAAACCCACCTAAAAAATAATTTCAAGTGACTCATTCTGGTGTTAGTTTTTGGAGAAGGGTCAAGTTGGTTTCAGAGGGAAGAATGAAAAGAAAACCACTTTTGGACAATGGATATGCTCTGGTGTAATCAGCTGATGCTCTGGATTAGAGCTGCTCTGCTGTGCATCAGACTGGGTTTCACTGTTGTACTGACCCTGCTGCACTCAGGCTCAGGGCAGCAGACTGGCTTTTCGAAGTGTATGAAGATCTAAGAGCAGACACTGGTTTTTCAGTACTCTTTTTATTGATAGCAACATGTGACAGTAGGTTGCAAGTTGAGCAGTGTTACCCCAGGAAATATGTAGGGGCCCATCTGGTCACTCCTTGCATTTCCTGTGGAAAGCACTGCCTCTGTATGCCACCTGTAAGCAAGACTGCTCACAGCCTGGGCAGCTGAGGCACAGTTACAATACTCTTGCCCTGATCTGAGCCCTCAGTGGAGAAGGAGAGCCAGTTCTGTCCCTGCAGCTGCATATGATGGTCCATTTAGGCCTTCTGCCTCCTACAGCATCAAGCCTCTGCCACGAAGCTGTGATGCCACTTGCTTTCATGGAACTGTTCCCCCTGCCCTCCCTGTGGGATGCTCTAGTATGGCAGGAGTCACAAAAGGTGAGAGTGAAGAGAGGCATGGGGCAAGATGGCAAAATTCTCCTCTAGTCATGAGAGTTGTTTTATGTAAAGGTTGGATGAAGGCAGAGGTTGAACCAACAACACTTAGAAGTGCTGACTTCATGCCCACATGTTTGGAGCTCTTTGTGTGGTGAGGGGGCTCCTATCCAAGCTGGTTGTGCAGAGAACCCCATGAGCAGGTTATACTCTTTTCTGCTCCAAACCCAGTGCACAGTAGAATGCCCTGTCACATTTGACATGCTCTCCTGTCCTATGAAGACATTATCCCGTTTCCTACTGAAATGCATCAAGACCTGAGGTCCCTGCTGTTGTTTATTTACTATTGGCTGATGTGCATGGACAGTAGAAAACAAATGTAGACATGACTCAGTAAACAAATGTAAACCTGACTTGGTGCTGTGTACTGCACTAGCACAGAATGCCTCCTGGGATGTATAACCATCCGGAAGAACTGGGTGTCCAAAAGGCAGCCCCGGGTCATCAGCTGCAGCACCTTGTCAGCAGTTCCCAGGGCAGTTCCTGCACTTGTGGCTATGATGGCTCTGACAATGGGCGTGCTACCTGTTCTAAAAGTATGGCGAGATCCTCAGGTAGAGGAAAGCAGTGGAGTTATGCTAAAGCTTTCCGTGATTCTTCTGGAAAATCTGCGCAGCTCATGTTCTGGGTAGGGCAGACTTACTGAATGTGGCCATCTATCCAGAGGTTTTTTGTATTGCTCCAGTCAGGCTGTGAGACGTCCTGAAATCCTGAACAAATTCCTCTTTCTCCACCTCAGTATTTCCATGTACAAAACTAGGCTGCAGTAGGTGAATTTTCCTGTGTATCAGCCTCTTGCTGAGCTGTATCAGGTGTGTAATGTTGTTTTGGCAGCTGCATTGCTGGTGTGATCTTGCCTCCAGTAGCAGTGCATGTGGGCTGACTGTTTTCTGAGATCTGGCATCACATGGGTCCCTCAGGGGCACAGTGACCGGAGAGACTCCCAGGTGAACTGCCACTGGTTCCTGAGAAGGGTGAGTTTTTACTACCTGTATTGGTGCCAAATGATATGCTGGCTTCTGGAAGCATTAAAATGTTTACTATTAAAAAATGATTTGTCATGAGAAAAGGAGAAACATGTTGCTTGCTGTGAGGAGACAGTCAGCTGCTCCTGTGTCTGGGTAGAAAAGGGAAATGCTAGGAAATAGTTGGAGGATCAATGCAGAAAAAAACCCCAGTTGATACTGTAAAGGAGTTCAGAGAACCTTAATTACAACATAATTATTATGTTAAAACATAATTATATCTCTGGATGAGAGGTGGCCTTTCTGCAAGGTGAGCAGAAGGGGAGCAAAGTCAAAGCCCAGGCTTCTGGCTCAGCTTATCATTTCAACACTTATCATTGCAAGATTTGCTTACAATCTGATCTAAAAGCAAACTGACCCATCATTGCTGACTGGGAATCCTGCAAAATATTTTTTCACTATCATGGACACATGGTGTTCCCAGAACAGAACAGTATGGGGCACTTGTGGCAGGGGCTTGATGCTGGGACCCGCTGGGCTGGATCACTGCTGAACAGGAGCAGCAGCTCTTGCCTTGGACAGATTGCCCTTGTGACAGTGGCTCAATAAAAATTGTCACATCACTCATGTTTCCAAGACAGTCTCAGATCTGGCAAATATGACAAAGCTGTGTTTTATCAGCAAATCCCCTGTGGGCCCTACTCAGGAAAGCAAATGGGTAAGGAGAGAAAATTATTCTTCCTGCTTTTTGTTACTGACTGATTGTGCTCTTTGTGTGTGAAGCAGCCAGCCATGACTGGCTACATCTCTCTGCAATTTGCAGTGTCTCCTGTGTGGGGCTGAACCAGTGCTGACTCAATACATTTTCCATTTGTTAAGAAGTTTTATTTGTTGTTTTGGGGACCAAGTAAGCTCTAAATGTCAGATTGAAGTTCTGGGGATCAAAGCACCAGTGGAGGTACAGGGCAGACTTGGGCACCCTTGAATCAAACTGACTTTCTTTCAGAACAGTTTCAGAAATTCAGGTAGGTATGTTGGCCAGGGTTGAACCTGTGGCATGAGCAGTCCAGACTTGTTCTCTTGCAGTTATTTAAAAAAAACCCCCAACAAAACAGCAGCAGCATTTCATTTGTATTCAACTAATATCTCCCTTTGAAATTTCTCAGCGAACACTACAAGATGCAGCAGTCTGCAAGTGCTTGTTATCTGTAGGTTATCTATTAATATGTTGTATGCCAAATCACACTCATACATAAAACATGGAGAAAACAAAAGGATAAAATTATAGACATGGAGAGCTCTCTTTCTATCATGAACACATCAATCTTGAAATCTAGAAGGATCTGTAATACCCATATTTGCCCCTCTTATGCAGTGAAGATAAGAGAAGGGAAATAATAGTTGTATAAATAAGATAGTATGACATAAGTATAATAAAAAGGAGGAGGGCTTTTTGAAGTAGAACATGATTGCCCTTTCCTGAATAGAATCAGATCAGCTTACAAGCATTCAGTCCATCTCTGACGGGAGTTGCAAACAGGATGCAGCTTTGCTAATATTGGCAGGTATTGGAGTTCTTTTTTAACTGAAGTGGTAGACCCTGGGGCTCTGTGTCAGAAGGCTGTGAGTTGAATCCTGATGCTACACTCAGGACTCTAAATAAAATGGAATCAGGATGTCTCTCAGACAAAACTTTGTCGTGTACTAAACGCAAATTCTAATTTCTGAGAGAGTGGGGAGACACAGCAACATGGTGCCCAGAGAAGTTGTGGATGCCTCATCCCTGGAATTGTTCCAGGCCAGGTTATATGGGACTTTGAGGAGCCTGGTCTAGTAGAAACTGCCCTTATCAATGGCAGGGGAGTTGGAACAGAATGATCTTTAAAGGTCCCTTCCAATCCATACCATTTGGTGATTCTATGAACTTTGTGACACACCAAGCACAGTCAGTGGGAAAATGAAAGACAAGGAATCCAAATGGGTGTATTCTCAAAGGATGCTATGTACCTCAGCACATCTGGGTACCATGTGAGGGAATACCTTTGTTTCATGTATTTAAAAAATCAAATCTCTATTTTGAGAGAGAGGGAAAAGACTTCTTAAGAAGGAGAAGGTGTTGCTTAACGAATGAAGTATTTCTGTGCAAGGTTGAAATTCTGTGGTGTTTTTGGCATTGAAAGTAGAAAAGGCAACATTTGAAAACAGTCAATCAAAAGGAGTTGACAACCATTTTGTAAGATGTGACCTTTGCATGTAGGCTCTGCTGGTAGCAGTGGTGTGCAGCACTACCAATCATGCTGTATATTCTTTTGCAAAACTACAGCAAAATGAAGCATTAGGTGACTCATGAAGTTTACTGCAAAGTGTTCTTTGTCTCCTGGTAACAGCCAGTCCCAGCAAGGTACCTCTTCCATTGCACCTTTGTAGGGATGGTGTAAGAAACTGTGGATGACATCATAGCAAACTCAAATTGCCACAGCGTTTGAAGAAAAAACTACCTAAGGGAGACCAACATTTTGAGTTTTGTTTGTATAGTGTTCACTGTGCTAAGTCTTACTCTGTTCCTGAGGTAGTGGGTGTAATAACTGGGTTAGTAAAGTTCAGGCCTGATGAGCACCGCTGTTAATTTGAGTAGAATATTGCCTTTTTCTAGCTGTAGCTCTTCTAAAGATACACACATTTTGATTTTCAAGAGCCATTAATTATATTTGTTTGAAAGGAAAGGCAAATGAGTCAATGCATGCCAATTTGGTCATCGCTTTTTCCCAATCCTGTCACAAATCTGTGGCTAAAAATGCAGTACTTACAAGATCTCTCCATCCTGTATCTCAACAAAAAGTTTGCATTTCTGTTGTTTTTCTACAGCCAGCACATTTCTGTCAGCAGTACAGGTGGGGAAGTGGAAAACCAGATCCTTAGAATTGTGAAAAAGTGCTTTGTCTCTCAGCTGTCTGCATCCTAGCTTGCATTTTTCATTCTACCTTGAAAATCTTCCCCCAGAAAAATGAGTCTGGATCCCAGACAGTATTCCTGTAAAAGCAACTGAGTCATCTTCCTTGGGAATTGAGAAAGCACTGTGACCTGTGGTTACTGTCTTAGTGACTGAGATGAACAGATAGTTAGGAATTTGCTGTAAATCTATATTATACCATTCATTATTGTTTCTTTTGTGTGTAGTTATACAGGGAGAAAGCAGAAAACATTGCTCCGAAACAGGTTGGGGTTGGCTTTTTTTTGTTTTGGGTTTTTTATTTTATTTTATTTTATTAATATAGTAGCAGGCAAAACAGAAAATAGTGGGACTTACAAGGAGTTAAGGTGGAGAATTAAGAGAGATTTTTCTCTCTTTTCCTCTTTCCCCATCATCAAAACCTTCCAACCAATATGCTTTTCGAAGCAGTTCATGTTTCACAGCTAAATGCTAAGTTTCACCCACTTACACTAGCTAGGTGGATCATATATTTGCAGTTTCATGGCTGAGGCTTTATCAATATTCTTATGTATTCAGGTAAAAGTAAATGTGAGAAATATCTTTGTGAGGGAGTTAACTTGCAATAAATTTGTGGTGTACACAAAGCAGCAGATCAGGTCTCAGAAAAGTGTGTCTGAGTAGGTGATTATACAGATTTTTATTCTTTCTCTCTCCCTAGATAAAAAGGACAATATCCAAAGGGGATGTGCAGGATATTGTATTCTGTTCTCTTCTTAATCTGAAAGCTGTTACGGGTGGGAAAGAAATTGCATGTATTTCCAATTGTGGGAAAGACATGTGGACAAATGCCCTGAAGGGCAAGAGGTGTGTGAGGCTGTCAAGAAATAAGGAAACGAAAGGCATTAAAACTAATTGAATAATTAGGTCTCATTCAAGCAGTGATTCATAGAACTTGGTTTTGGCTCTCTTTGGACAGAAACTTTGGAAGAAGCAGTAGCCAAGAGATGAATGAAAATGCACCACAGTTTCCTGGCATATCGCCTTCCAAAATAGATGGCAGAGCATCTCATGGAGCTATTGGCTGCTGTGTTAAAAATGTTTCTTATCTTAGTCACAAACAGAGCTACTTAGAGATGAGTTAAAAAAAGATATTCTACAGCAGCTCTAGTCAAAGCAGGGTTCATTTTAAATTGTCATCCGTGCTGTCAAATAACTGCTCAGTGTCAGTCAAAGAGAGGTGGAAGGCTTGACGGGATCTAGACTGTTTTATTAGGCAACCGAGTGGATAAAATATATGAATGCAATGCAAAGGAGACATGGTAGTGGCTTTGATTTACCAAATGGAAAGCTTTTTACTGGCTTGTGGAAGTTTGGTTAAGTTAACAGATTAATGAATTTTACTTTAGAACGATTCTGTACCTCATGGCTGTCGTAATTTCCTTTGTCTTCCTTTAAAGGTTTATGTTAACTGAAGTCTAGTTTCTACTTCTCCATATACTGGGGAAATCTGATTCGTGGTGTTGTATTAGTATATCCTGATCAACCTAGAGATTTCTGGTGCAGTAAGATTTGTGAGAAAAATGAATATTTAGAAATGACATGTTAAATCACAGATTGGATTTCTGGATCTCATCCTTGGGCTGAAGGACAATGTCACCGATTTCCCTTTGCTTTCCCAGAGGAGGAAATTGTTCTAGCCCAGAAGCTGGTGGGAGTTTTGTTGTAATTGTTTAAATTGCTTTTACCTTGTATACTGGCAGCAGATGCTTCTTCCATCTTGCTGTATGTGGAGAACTATCAATGCAATTTCTTTCAGCTCTGTTGCAATTTTTGGAGTGGTCTTTTTGCCAGAGAAATATTTTAAGACACTGGAAATCTGTAGACAACTGGTGCAAAAAAAGAGCGAGCCTGTAGATTGAAATTCGTCTTACCAGTGTTGTTGAATCCTAAATTCCTTTTAATTTGAACAGCAGAGAGTAGTGATTACCTAGAGAACTTAAGGAGGTTCCTGAAACAGCTCAAAGTTTAACTGACGTAAATAAGCTGTACCTTTGTGGCACAGCTCAGCTGCAGAATATGCAATGACTGGGAAACACTGGTTATTTATTTTGGGGTTTGAAGTTGTCAGGGAGCATTACTGAGATCTTAGACGGGAGTAGTAGAGCTGGGCTGCTGCACAGACAGTCTAGTGGCAATTTAAAGACAGAGCTAAAATCTGAGACCCCCACTCATGCTGTTACTGAGCTAAAATTTGAGATCCCACTTATGCTGTTATTAAGGAAAGAACCTTTCTGATGCCTTTCCGCCTCAGACTGTTGAAGTTGTGTGTACACAGTAGGTTTTCTTTTCTTTTAGCCATGTGGTACATAACTGGACTTGCTTCTTCATGTCTCTGGGCAGTTGGATTCTGCTGTATTTTCCCTTTATGGATGATCCTGGTTGAAAAGTCTGCTAATCTCCATTGGACTTGACAGAAAAAAAATGTTGGGGATATGATTTTGAAACTGAAAAGTGCAGCCCTATAATAAATTGTGGCTCTCTGGTTGAACATGAGGATAAAATTCATTCCAGACCCTATGTTCAAATGGAACAGTTTATGAATGGAAGCACAGCCCCTGGATTGTATTTCAGCATTAGTCTCTGGTTTGGAATTGTGCTGTTTCCAACACAGACAAGGATATATATTTTATAAGCTTTCATTCTTCCACTCTTCAGATTGTTTGAGGATAAAATCTCTTGTGCTGGAGTTGGCTGTGGAGTATGTGCCACAGGAAAAATATTTTAGTTTTTTGAAAATAGCTTTATATTTGGCTGAAGGAGAGCTGGCTAATGCTTAGACATATCATATTTGTATTTCTTCTGCTTTACCTTAATTTCTCACTATCCATGTCTTATGTTCACCATCTCTGTCCTAGCTCTGACACCTGTCAGAGAGGGATAACTCTGCTTGGTGACATCACAGCCATGTGTGCTGCTTGCTGTCATCTGAACAATCAGGTGCTCAATGAAGAGCACCAGCTGCAGTAAGTGTGAATTATTACTGGTTCTATTTAGATGGGCAAGCTGGAATAGAATAATGGTGTAGTTACCAAAGGAACAACCAAATCAAGAGAAAACGTGCTTAAGCAGCATGTGCTAGGAAACCAGGAGTCTTGGGCTGAAGTCTATAAATGTTCTAGCCCCTGCTGCAGAGAAACAGCAGCTGAGTAAGAGATGCTTAAAGATGAAGAAGGAGCCAAAACCTCCTGTCAGTTAACATACTGTGGTTTCACCCACTGCTTAGAACTGATTAGTTTTAAACCTCTCAGATGGTTTATGTTACAATGTTGACAGAAACAAAAATGAGATGCAAAAAGAAAAGCTTAGGGAAAAAGCTTGAGGTGTGATTTTACATACATTAACTGGAAGCTTAATTTTTTTGAAATGTATTCCTTCTCACGGGGATATTTAAAGATGCTGAGCTCCTATAACTTTGGCTGAGAAACGTTTATTGATGTCTAGCAATTTCTTTGTCTCTTAACTGATAAGACAGGGTTTTAGTCTTGGTTTTACTGATTAATAAGGAGATGAAAGACCTTTGTTCAATTAGGATGCTCATTCAGTCTTTTGAAACATCAGTTACTCTTATTTTCTAAATAATTGGAAAGAATTGAAAGGGGGCACTATAAAAAGGCTTCTTATTTCCAGTAGAAAATTGTGATAGAGCTACAGCAGCTAGTTAGTAACATCAGATGGGCTGAATTGGTCAGGTACCTAAACATGAAGGACACATGGAAACAACTGTTCCAGTAAAAAAGCCTCTGGAGATATTCAAAGCCCACCTGGACAAGATCCTGTCAAAGCAGCTCTTGGTGAACTTGCAGCAGGGGTTTGAACAGGATGGTTTCCAGAAATCCTTTCCAATTCTGGTTATTTTGTGATTCTGTGACTTTTATAGCATGCTTGGAAATTGCAAATATAGTGTCTGTTGCGGAAGAGGAAAATTCAGCTCAGTGATTCTGATCATGATAAACCAACTTGGAGGGAAAGGACATGTGGAGCCTTGGAGTTCAAAAGTTAAACATAGATTGTGCTGACTAATCTGATCCCTTCCTCAGACTGCTCTACTGTCTAAGAAATGGCAGGCTTGTTCTCTTTGGGCTTTTGCTTGGTAGCAGAACCACAGTGGAAACTAAGTGAGAACTTTGGAATCAGTAGAGCAACAGGAGAATGAATTGATAAGGGTGTTAAGATAAGACTACTGTTGAGAGAACAATATCATGTTATATGTAGCTTACTATTGAACTACCACATAAGTATCTTGAGGCTCCTTTCATCCACTGTCTCCATAAAAATGTTCATTAAAAGGAATAGGCAGTTAGATTTGCTCCTTCTACGCAGCTGAGTCAGTAATTTTTCAGACTGGAATAATGGAAGTGGCATGACAGTGTCATCACCTGAAGACAAAGACAGCCTGGGTGGGCTGAAGGCAAGCAAACACAAATTTAAACCAAAACCAATGTTGTCACAAGAACTAGGAACTGTATGAAGTGGAGAAAAAGCCAAGATTGCTATCGTGGCAGACCCTTCAAGTCCCTTATTTTGTATGTAGAAGAAACACACTTCCCTTTGACTGCTGATTATGATTTAAAATTTTTCCTGTTCTCAGCTTTAGTTCAGCTTCTTTTACTAGCCTTTACTGGTATGAATATGTGTAGGCAACGAAGTGGGAACGGATGTTGCAAGTCTTTTACTGACGCTTTGAAAGCTGTAACACAATTGAGATAAATTAGTAGTACCAACAGGCCTGTGAACTCTTCTCAAGAATGTTCTCTTAAAACAGAGGGTAGGAATCTGGGTCAAATCCATTTGTTAAGTGGTGCTTTGAATTTTTTTGTTGCTGTTGCCAAAGCATTAGTTTAAATCATTATTTGTCTGTATGTTTCTATTTTTTGTTTCATAATGGAAGTATTAATGTGTGTTTTTTAAATGCTTTTCTATCCATAAACCATAACTTGAACATTGTTCAAAAGGATTTTTAACAATAGTCTCAGCTGAAACTACTTCTTGGGGGATCTATTCGCTGTTTGATAAAGGAGGTGTAGGTTTTCTGTGTTGTTTACAGTGCCCAAAGAGAACTGTAATTTTCATTCCCACACATCCTCAAAAAACCCCAAAACCCCATGTTTTTCCCAAATTTTCAGGGAGTACTCAGAGAGACTCAAATTACTTGGCCAATCTGAACTGGTCTTTGGACCCCTACAATCAAAGTCAACACTTCTTTTCCCCTCCCCATTTCCTATGTTTTTCTGTTTTTTTTTTAAACTTGTAGCAACTCATTTTGTTGCTATTTAAAGTAAGCCTTAGAAATAAGGTTCAGACTAAAATATAGTGACTCTGGGCCTTAAGCCCAGATGCCTGAGCTCCCTTTGATATTTTGTGGAAGTGACAGGGGCCTGTAATCATTCAGACAAAACTCTGCTGATTTCAGGAATAGAAGTTCTTCAGGATTCAATATGTTGGCACAAAACCTACAGGAATGTTACTGTCAAGGAGGTGTTGAGACCTTTCCTACTCCCAAATGACTATTTTTCACAAACAGAAACTAACAGAAATGCTTCTTTTAATTTAGAGTTAACTGAGGACGCAGACTAAAATGATTTTTCAATAAGCTGATTTCACTGAGCTGTTGGGCTGAAAGCTTTATCAGTAGGCACAATTCTGCATATTAAAAATCAAGCCATTCCCAACTGCCAGGACAGGTGTTTCTGTATAATCCTGCTCCTGTCCTTTTCCCATCTTTGTCTCTGTAGCTGTTGATTTCTGAAACATGAACCTGTAATCTTAAACTCAATAGCTGATTGCAGAAGCAAGGGGCCTTCTGTACAGCCCATTTATAGAGAAGAGTATTTCTAATTTAATCTTTGTTTCTCCTTAGATGGTTGAGTTTCCAGGTGACTGGACAAGTCAGGCAGTAGTAATAATAGAGGTTTTGCACTGTGTAGTGCTAGGTAAAATAACAAACAGAAGTTGATGAACTTCTTGTGTTTATGTGAAACAAGTAAAACTCTTGACTAAATGAGAACTGAGTAAACACTTTTTACCTTGATTTACCTTCACCTTATCACTGAATTTTTCAGACACCTTGCTGTCTTAAATCTTCTGTATGATCTACGGACATCAAAGCAATCTTGTCTAGCAGCATAATGATTAATGGGGCTTGGCTGAAGCAGGGTAGCTTTGAAGGAAAATATTTAGCTGGCTAGTATATTTTACTTCTTCCAATAGAAAAAGAAAATTATCTATTAAAATATATCTGCTTCTCCTTACAATGGGTAAAGTACCTTGCTGACAGTGTTTTGAAAGACTTCTGTAATACCTTTAAAGAGATTGTTATGGTGTTTCCTCATGTGGAATTTTGTCTCCGTGGGTTTTTTTTCGTCTTTTTTAGTTGGGCATTCACTTGTGGAATTACTCTGAAAATGTGCTGTATTGAAAACATGCTGTATTGAATGATACGCACTTAAAGTCTCCCTCTTTTCTTGTAAGAAACGAGATTCCTTCTTGCAGCCTGAAAGCCTCATTGTGTGTGGCAGGAGTGAAACACCTTCTGAGAAACATGAAGCTCAGCAGATGCTCCCTTGAAGGTGCCTGTGCAGGCCTCCCCTGCACTGACTGCTGAGCTCAATACTTTTGTGTTGAATGAGTTGTCTGCTTGAAGCAGCTCTGAAAATTAATACTCATTGCATTTTTGTACAGCACCATTAAATACACAAGATGCACAAATTATGTGTAGGGAAAGGATGGATTTATTAGTCTCAGCACAGTAAAACAAAGTGCTGGGTACATCATTTTGCATTGAATCATCTTTAGTTATAGGTTTAAATGTTGTACTGTCATGTGAGAGCATCTGAAAGGACTCACTGTCAACAGCCTGTTGGGTTTCAACTACGTTATTCATAGGATTCTTTCCTCCCTCCAGCTGTTTCCACAAATTGGAAAGGCTTTATTTCAGTTTATAAATGCTATTTCCCTATTGTTCATGTCCACAGATATTTTCCATGCCCAAATATCCATTCTCCCAAGAAAAGAAATCCCGACTCTATAAAAGAAGCCATGTGGAATAATCCTTTGAGGGGAAAGTTCAAAATGGCACAATATTGGATTTGCCATCTGCAAAGCTTCAACAGCTGGTATTCCTCTGTTGTGTATCTGTGGGTGGGGACATGGGGCACAGAGCAGAATATGAGTGGGGTGTGGTTGCATTTCCAAAGAGCTCTCATTTTTTGTGTTGTGGCTCCGGTTTTCTCATAAAAATCGGAGGGGCCGAAACTTGCTTCTGTGAGAATTGAATGGAGCTTGATGTTTTGCTACAGCATGAGTTGAATTTATCACTCACAGAAACTCCAACTTTATTGGCTTTTTGATGAAAAGACTGGTCAAAGAGTTAAGAAAATGCAGTTGTCTGAAACAGCAGAGATAAGACCTTGAAACTGCCTTAAAATAAAAATGCAGTTTGAAAAAAAAGCCCTCAAACTTCAAACGATTTTCACACATATATTTTCTTCAGAGCCTCACCTAGCCTATAGTTGCTGTGAAGAATCAGCCAAAGTGCATTTCTTGTTTTTCACACCTGAGACTCTCTAGGACTGGAAAAAAGATTCTTAACATAACTCTTGCATCTAAAATGTAGGATAAAGAAAACCTGTTGTATATGGATGCATTCTTGTTTAGGTTAAATAGGAGGATATTTCACTGGGGAAAATGAGGTAGGAGTTCAGTTGTTAAGTATTAGGCACACACCAGAAGAGAGGCAATTATTCCATGAGGAAACTTCAGGAATTCATGCTCTGTAGGAACCTGTGAATCCTGGTGCGTTTATAACACCTACAAATTTCAAGGCAAATTGTCAGTTAAAATACCTCATCCCAAAAACATCACATGAGCAGATAGTCACAAAAGGTGTTTGGAGTGGATTCATAATCTCATAAATCTTTACCTTTTGGAGCTGCAAAAGGCATTTATTTTGTTGTAGCAAGGAGAAATCTGCTGTCAGTCAGCTTTTGTCCACCGTGCACTAGGCACGGGTACAATTTTATCTGCTTCTATAACACAAATCACTTTTCTGGCATCACAAAAAGGCTCATAAGTATTTATCTACCCTTTGGAGGACTAGGACTGAGTTTTGAATGAACTGTGGCCAAGTTTGTGGTACCAACTGGAAACCACATGGAATCTGGCAATGCAGACTTTATGCCAGACAAAACTGTTTAATACCTGTTTTGAGCGTTTCGATTTGTTCATTAATCAAACACAGGGAAAAATACATTCACAGGAAGCTGACACGGAAGAGTTTCAGTGTAATAGATCTTTTGGCCCTCGAAGACATTTAGTGTTGATGGAATTTTTAGTAGGAAAGTGTTGTTCATACTCTGTATATATACTTCATTCTACTCAATAGAACTCAATTTACTTACTGAAAAATGAGTTTTATCTGTGAAGTTTATTATCAAATTGTGTGTGCAGTACCTCTGTATCTGGAACAGTTTGTCTAATTGTAGATGCACATTTTTAAATTCTCTGCTTACTGGTATGGGGGAGATGAGTGTGCAAACAGCTGAACTGAAGGAGGAGCAGTGAAGGAGTAGGAAACAGGAGAGAAGTCTGAGATGTAATTTCCTTTGAGGTATCACCCTCTATGAACAGTAGCAAAGTAGTGTCTGAAAATAGAGTTTAGCTGACAACTGCATAAGCATAAATGAAAGCAGAATAGAATTGTTTTCCCTTTCATTAAACGAACTATGTGTTATCAGAGAATATGCTAAGTTGGAAAGGACCCATGAGGATGGAGTCCAACTCCTGGGCCCTGCACAGGGCACTGCAAGAGTCACACCAGGTGCCTGAGAGCATTGTCCAAACCCTTCTTGAGCTCTGTCAGGGTTGGTGCTGTGACCTCTTCCCTGGGGAGCCTGTTCAGTGCCCTACCACCCTCTGGGTGAAGAACCTTCTTTCAATATCCAACCTAAACCTCTCCTGACACACTTTCAGGTAATTTCTTGATTGGTCATAACAAAATCTGCTTTGACATTTTTGTTGAGAGTAGAGAGGTTCAATTGTTAAGGTCTGGTGGAGGCAGAGTTGTTGTCTGTGGTAACCACATTTTAAAAGAGACAATAAAAATATTTTTTGTGCAGGGAGCAAATCCAAGTTGGACTTCTGCTGCATGTGGCTTAAATCCATAAGAAAGAAGAAAACTAAGATGAGTGCCAGCCTTAGTGCCAGTGCCATTCGAAAGCTTGCTGAAATATTGACTCCCATGAGATGGGGAAGGTTTGAGTCGAACTTTGCTGTAGGCTCATTCATGTTGGAAGTAAGAGAGCACGTGTGTTCAGACAATAGATTTTATACCCTGGCCTTGTTGTGAAGAAGATATTTCCATATGGGTGCTATACCAAATTTGCCCTACTGTGTGTGGAATGCTCTCTTCTTGGCAAAAGGCCAAAACATTCCCTGCAAGGGACACGGGGCTGAAATTGTATCTGATCAGAGTGTTAATCTGCGTCCCTTAGGCTTATCTTGTGGCTGTTTCTGTGTTGCAAGGGCAATGCTGTGTATGCCTTTTCAATGAGATCATTGCAAAATCAAATTGCTATTAAATTATATTTTACTCACAGTTTTGAACAGAGCTAAAGTAGGACCACCAGTGCTAAAACTTTGAGTAGAAATGCTGGTGGCGGAGCAACATTCCAAACTCCGTCTGGATAAAATTAATCATTTCACACAAATATTTCAAGTTAATATTACATGTTTCAATATTGTTAAACGTAAGTGGTAGCACGTTATGGCACTGCAGCCAACCTGGAAACAAGAAATGGGACCCTATTCCTGCATGCACTGGCTACTTGTTATTCCTGGACACAGCCAGCTGACTGTAAGGGCATGGCATCACGTTTTCTTCCTGACATGTTTTTGAGGCTGTGTTCTCCTGTGCCCTCTCTGGCATTACAGATGTTCAGACTTGGACTGCAAGCAGAGAAGGGGGATTTGGGAAGCTGGGATCACCCGTGGGAGCATTCTGCACAGGCCTGTGTGACAGGGGCAGGGCTTGTCTGACGGCCCCTGTGGGTCTCTCTCCCCCCAGCCCGAGAATGAAGCGGTTCAGGCTGTAACACTCCTCCGTGTCAGGTTTACTCCTGCTCTGCGGACTGTGAAGAAAGATTGTTCCCTCAGCAGAACTCTGCAGCACAGTGGGTCTATTCAAGGCTGCATCTGGGAAGATAGTTAGTGCCTTCATTTATGAAATTCCTATCATAGAAGTGTGAGTTCTTTGGAACAGCAGCCGGTCTCTTGAGAAGTCTCCAACATGTCATGTACACAGCTGCATGTAAATCATTTTCACAAAAGGAAAGAAGAGAAGCTCTTTCAAATCATCAAGTACCATCTCCCAGCATGTGAAGTTTTAAAAGATATGTGATATCATTCACAGTTTGTTTGTGGATTTGTTTCTGTTTGCCTCTGTCTAAACCCCCGTGGTTCCCTTCTGCCACTCTGGATGCAGCGCACATGGGAACAGAGCTAGAGTTTCTGTGGCTGCTGCTTGGTTTTCTATGTCTGCTGGGAAAGGCTGTTGCTCCAGGAATCCTCAACAGAAACTCCATTGGCAGGAGCCACAGTCCAGAGTGGGTTGGTGGCTGCAATCAGCTCCAGTGGGTGGATGGGGAGGTGTTTCCCTGCCTCCTTCTACAAGGAATGTTAAAACAGGTTTAAGTGTTTCCAGTTGTTTCTCTGGCTAGTGGTTGGAGGGCTGATGAAAGGTGATTTATAACACTTTTGCTTGTGGTAGCTTGTTGAAACTTTCCTTTCATGCAGATGACAAAGGTCAGTGCTGTGGGAGCTGAACTCTGTCCTTGGGAAAAGTGCCTCTGCTGATGGCTGCATATACCTGTGACAGAGATAGGTGGGAAGGAGTTCTCTTCAAATCACAATCAGCTCGTGAAAGTAAGGGAAGAAAGCTTATTTATGTGGTTGTTATAAAGCCAGGGGATGTCACTGAGGACCATGATATCATTTGATTTTCAATACATTCAGTTCTTCATCATTTTATCTTATAAAAATATCCTTTCCAGGAAGAAACAGCTCCTTGTCTGTTGGCTCTTTCTGGCATTTTTTACCTTTGTGAAGGGCAACTCTTGAAATTCCTTGTGTTTCTTCTACAGGCTTTGCAGTGTAGATTCACACTTTCCTTTTTTTTTTTTTTTGTTTTAGTGTGGAAGAGTGAAATTCCAGCACGGCTGACTTAGTGAAAACTGAATTAGTGTTGATGGCTGGAGAGAAATGTAACTTGATCTTCTGTCTCCAGCGCTTGAATCAGGAACTGAAATAATTGTTCTAAGACTCTGGTCAAGTTGCCAGAAAATGGAGCGGTGCTTCTGCCAGATGGTCACTGCAGAAGTGCCAGACATTCCTCTCCTCTTTGAGCTTGCAAGTGTGTGTATTTGAGAAGGAAAATACCTACAGGCAGCAGGGAACTGAAATGCTTTTCTCCCTGAGATGCTTGCTGAGTGTGCAGGGCCGTGCTGCAGGCAGTGTCTGTAGGGATACCAGTGTGTGATGCCTGGCAAAGGGATATGGGCACGAAGGAGATGTCTCTGTTGAGCAGTGGCATCAGTCACTCTGTCACAGGGCTTGACAGACAATATGAGGTAAATCCACCAGAAATGGGGCAGGAGGGCATGTCATACAAGAGAACCTAGTTCAGTCTCTGAAGGAATCGTGGCTCACTGGAAGAGATGATGTTGCCTGTCAACTGCAAAGTCCAGCTGTACTGGTTAATGATTGGTGCCTTTAATTGAAGCCATTGTGCACTACTACAGCCCTGCCTTGTAGGAGCTGCTGGTGCAATAAATCTTGATTTTTTTTCCATATTAGAAACCTGTGTTCTTTGGGGACATTGAAAAGTCTCAGACTTTTTTCCTCCCTGCCCCTTTTTTTGTTGCTATAGCTACTATAATTTTTGTTAACAAAGGGAATAAGAAGCAGTTTGCTGTGCTTAGTTTGCTATTGTCATTCTGGTATAGCTGCCAATATTCTCCCAGTCCTTTCTCCTCTTCTTTTTCCTCCTATCTCCCTTAGAACCAATTCTGTAAAGAAACTGCAGGAGTTTAGGAACTTCAATTCTCCTGCAGTCACTACAGGGCTGTATATACATGGGGGATGAGGCTTCTACCCATGAATTAGGGACTCAAATCCTTGAATTTAGATTTGAGTTTGGGCTTGTGTATCGAATGACCAGCTATGCAGACCCCGAGCACTTCTCATTCTCATGGACTTGCACCTGCTTTGCAGGACTGCAGGAATTTCTGTCTCTTTTGGTGAAGTCTCATGTCAGGTTACCACAGTACAGCAGATCCCTTTTTCTTAAAGTATCTTTAGGAAAAATCAAAGTTTATTCCATGAGGAAGATTCTAGCTGTGGAATGAAAACATCCTGGAGCATGAGGAAAGGTGGGCTGCTTTGTCCGGGGGACACAGCATGTGTTCCTAGTGTGGAGGGGAAGAATGGGGGTGTATTTCTTTTCCCTCCTGGGGTTTCTTATTGCCCTTTCATCTTTCTAAAATATCTCTTCACTTTCTTGTTTCCCATTTGTGTTTTTCTCATAGTGTATTAGTTATCCTTCACCTCACCTTTGCTCTACCAGTCTTGAACTCTTCTGATGTTTCTCTGGACATCACTCCTCTCTGTTTCTTCTTTTGTACACATCCTCTGTTTCAGCAGCACAACTAAGGCAGAGGTTGGGGTTCACTCATTTTGCTGGGTCCATGCTTCTCTCTGATAGTTCTCTGCTTAGTTGTCTGAGATGGGAGCTTAGGCAGGCATGGACTACAGACTTCCAGTCAGGCTGCTCACACCTCACTGTAGTTTATTGTCCCAGGAGCACAGGAGGCTTGGGTTTGCTTCTTTTGGCTTGGAACATGTAGAGTTTGAAGGAGAGGGAGGCAGTAGCCAAGATGTCCATAGACATGAAGGGAATCTGAATCAGAAAACCACTGTGCATGAGAGAGGTGCTCATTGCCTCAAGACAGGCCAGTATTAGGCCTCTATCTCTGGTACAGCAGTGATATTTGGAGATTTGTATAGATTTCCGAGGTAGCAGGAAAAATAGGAGTACCTCTGAGGAAGATAGGCCATTCAGCCAGATGCCAGAATGTGGGTGGTGGGCTTTAATCTCTGGCACTGCATTTGTGGATCTCACCTCTAAGCAGGTTTCCTAAGACTGCGACTGAAATCTATGTCAGAGCTCCAACACAGCTCAGAGCTCCTACATCCTGCAGATGTTACTTTAAGTGCAAGAACTTCATTTCTAAATGTAAACAGATACCTTCCTGAAAGGTTCCTGCACAAATCCCTAATACAAACAATGGACTTACTTGGCATCCCATTTGTTGCTGCTAATGCCTGTGTCCAGGTTCACTTCTGGATGTACTTTGGATACAGGGGAATTAAGATCTTCTCTAGGGGAATTAAAATCTTCTATGTGCCTTTCTACAGATTCCCTGGGTAACTGCCAAGAGCTAAAGAGACAGACCCAATGTTGTTCTCATATCTTTGTACAAGCCAAGACAGCTTTGGCCAGTGTTTTCTACTCACAACCATGAGGTCTCCAGCCCATACCTCATCCTCCCAGGGTGCTTTTATATCATCATATTGAGACAGTCCATGCAAACGAACGATTTCTTCCCTGGAACCATTAGCACTGGCAGCTTGGGTATCACGGATAGGACCTGCTTCTGGGAGATACTGGCTCAGAACAGTCACTAACACACAGTGATCTAACCAGAAGGAGACTCATGGTATCACCACGTCAGCTCTTGACCTTACTGAGGTATTCAAAGATGATTGCCCTTCCTCCCATCACGTGTTATTAAAACACTTTGCAAGGCCTATAACTGCAAATAATTTTGCAGTTCTCACTCTAGCAGGACTCTGAGTGGGAGCTACATGTGCCTGACAGTCAGGAAGGGAGGTGTGCTGATGACTCTGGGCACAGCAGCTTGCTCTGTAGTATGGCTGTGACCTGTGTTTTGCCTCAGATGATGCTCTAACAAATCAAAACCGACAGCAGTTTCAAAGCCAAGCTGCTTCTCATCTGCCTGGCAGAGTTTGTCAGCCAGCCTTGGCGTGAGGAGGGTTCAGTCATCGCTGTCAGCTCAACTGGGAAGCTCCTTTTAAGACTTAGCAAGACTTTCATCCTTGTTTTTTCACTCTGTGAATTGCATTGGGATGTTTTTAGGGACTGGTCACACCCTGTGGGAAATACCAAAGGGCACTCTGTTTTCTCATTTATCATATCCTTTGTGACACAGAAGATATTAACAAAAAATAATCTTTGCTCCTCAAACTAACCAACTCTCATTCCTTAGAAAATTTATAATTTGGTTTTTGTGCCACAAGAAACAGTTCATTGTTGTGCAAATGGTGTTGATGTTGCTATTAGAGGATTATGACTTCACTGAGGAGTAAGCAACAGGAGCAGGTGAGCTCCTGAGACTTGAATGGTTGTTTTTATGCGAAAATCCTGAGGATGAAGGGAAAGAACAAAGGAAGAATAATACCAAAGGATTGTGATGTATGTTGGGCACAGTTTCTAAGTAGACTCTTCTTACCCTGGTATCTCAAATCAAGATATTTAAGCTTGAAATAGTCAATGTATTTTTTAAAACCCAACCCTTTTCTTTAACCTACACAGGGAAATACTAATTTCTGATTCAATAACAGACATATATTTTCTCTTCATGTCTCCTTCTCTAAATGTCTTCTTCCTTCATTTTCATGTTGTTTTCCTTCCATTTGGAAGCTGTGATTGCCCTAGGACTGCTAAGGGTAAAAGTGTAGCTTAGCACTGAGTTCTTACCTAGTTCAGACATTAGTTTTGGACTGCAGTGCGTTTCAAGTGAAGTCTGTTCTCTTCACCAGGTATTGCCCATTTTCAATTAAAGAGGGAGAAAACAGCTTGAGAGGAGATAAATGAAGCAATAAGAAGATAAAGTAGGGCAAAGAAGACAGAATAAAGGCACAAAATAAGAAAGAACAAGAATGTCAGAAAAGGGAAAAGCATTTTATGTGGCAGAAAACCAGGAAAGGAGAGTGAAGGGTGAGTGGAGAGCTGTCTTTGCTCTAGACAGAGTCTCTGCTTTTCACCTGCAGAGGGAGGAGGTAACTTATTTCCCCCCCAGTAAGTGCTGCAACATCAGTTTCCCAGTAGTACCAGTTCAGTGCAGTGGGGACTGAACTGCTGAGAGGGTGGTTTTGGCATTGCAAGGGTTGATGGCAGCCAAGTCCACCACCCCTGCTGGTTATAGTGGGAAGTTTGTGCTAAACCTAAACTTGCCATTTGGCTGTGAAAGCTTAGCAGACTGTCACTGACTTGATTGGAAACAGGCTGTGGGTTGTAGGGAGGGAAATTTTGGATGAGACTGTGGAGTTAATCCCAGTCCAGAGAGCAGGTATTCCTGATGTAATTATTCTAATAATGTTTTTGGGAGTCTCTACAGGCACCCTCGCAAGGCAGGAATCTTTAAACATTTTATTGTACTTCCCAGTTCATCAGAACTGACGTTGTTCTGGGAGGACATAGTTATCTGTTTTACTGGAAGGGAGTAGGCAAATTGCCACAAAGCAGGCTGCAACTCCTAAACAAAAGTTTAGCTGTACAACACCTCTTGACATGTGGACAAGCTCCCTTAAAGCACCCAGAAAAGCATATTAAAGTGTTAAGCTAACGTCTCCTTTCAACATTCTGTTGCAGCTACTGTTAAGAGAAAAATAAGTAGACACACCAATTATTATTAATTATATATTTATGAGAATTTGTATTTATTATAAAGTAATTTTTCAAAAACATGAGTTTGTTTTAGCAGCCTGTAGTTCTTCCCTGTTGTACCTTCCTGTTATGTCTCCAGGTCTCTGTCCTGTGGGGCAGACCAAAGGAGTAATATTTCCCCATATTTTCCAGATCCCAGATCAGTGGAATTTCGAGGGGAAAACAATCTGCATTAAAAAGCTTCAGAACTCAAGATCTCAAGTAGATCTCAAGCCATGTTAGTGATAATGCCAGGGGAGGGCTTGGGAACCTACATTCAGAGGCTCCCTTCTCATGTCATCAGACACCATGTGTAAATTCTTCTTCTGGGTTCAATGATATTCACCTTCCACAGAAGGAGATGAGGGAATCAATTCTTGGAATGTGCTAACTGATGGATAGTGTATATTAGAAAGCAGGAGGTTTTCTTGAGACTTTAGGAGGCTATAACGGAATTAAAGCACTCTGAGTTGGCTTGACTTTTCAGGGGCTTGCTCCTAGCCTCACTCCTCAACCCACTCCCATTCACAGCTTTCAGTGGAAAAATGACTTTCACTTTTTCAGTAGTGAATTGAGAGTGGGTGCTTCCAAAGTGGTGGGGTGCTTTAGGAAATCAAGAATAATTTTAAACTGCAGTGGAGAGGATTTACCCCTCCCCTGCTAACACCTGTTAATGGTATTAGACATTCAGTGGTGCTGTAAGGTTCGTTAGCCCAAAGTGTGATGGGGCTTTCAGTGCCCCATCTGTCCATAAAGAGCCTCAGGCCACGCTTTAATTTTAAAACAGTAAAAGTGTAGGGACCAACAACAGATGGTCCATAAGGAATATTCTGTCATTGGATCTGCCTGCAATGATAAAGATCTATTAGGAAACATCTGCATTGCAGCAGCCCTTTTCAGTCAGGGTGCTGAACCTTGCCTGGCACGAGCAGCAGATCCCCTGTTGCCATCACACAGTTTTTCGTATTTGTCCGTCATCTTTACTTTTTGATCCTGGTAAATGGTTTGTGGAGGTTTTAGGCAAAATTGATGTAATGATTCTACCATTTGGGCCCATTAAATTGCCAGTTTCAGAGTTGTCCTAGTGAAATCAGGGAAACCATGTCTGGAGCAAAACACACATTACAGCTAAATAAGAGTTTCAGATGAATTCTTTACATTTACAAATGAAACAGAATTCTGCATTTTTTGACCAGGTTTGTTAGCTGGTTTACAAGGCAATGCAGAATCTGTGTGACATGACTATTTTTGGTTTTGTTTTTAACAGGATGTCACAATACTTCAGAGATTTCGGTTTCCATTGCGTTGTGAAGAATAATTTGCAAATACTGTAATGAGGAATGCTCTCACCCAAGCCCGAGGGATGTGATTCTGACCATACAATGATTCAATAAACTTGCAGGGCTGCCAGACTCTTTTGAAGGCTCTAAAATAACTTTCTACATGACCATAAAACTTAGTTTAGGTTTTCTTTCCTTGTTTCTAAATCTCTGGCTTTTTTTTTCTTTATTTTTTGTGGGGGTGTGTGTTGGTGGGTGGGTTTTTTGGGGTGATATAAGTCCTTGCTCCCAGGCACTTCTGTAAATGGCTGCATATTTTTCTGCCATGTTCATGTTGTTTGTATTTTCTCTGCGTATGCTGGGATGATACCAGCATCACCTGGAGTAAAATATTCAACTGAAATAAGCATTAAAGAAAAATTGAATAGAAAAGTCAGTTGATATCACCATATAGACCATAGCCTCAACTGCATGGGAAGGAACACGCTTATATCACTAAATTTGACGTATCTTGAGAAATTGTCTTTAAGAACTCAATTTATCTTTACTTGAAAACAAACCACTTTGTTCTGCTTGACATTTAAGGTGGCTTTGAAAGGTGAGGTTTAAATAAGCACTTCTTTTAGATATTGACCACAGTGATTTTTATCAAGCTTTGTCATAATTTTTTAATACCCATCTGATTTTGGGTATGGGAAAAATGGACTCGTAAAAACCAGCAGCATAAAAGCACACTATTTTTTTAATGTGTCAGGTCAGTATCCCATCCTTTTGAGGACCTCTTCAGCTTATTTTTGTCTTGGACAGAAAAGAAAATCTTGGAAAATTAATGTTACACGTGCATGCTAACACTTATTGTTCTCCTTATGCCGTGTTTATCTCTCTCCTTTTTCCTCACATTAAGTGCTAATAAGTGATTTACATTTAGCACAGTAAAAGTATTGAACTGGTGAGTGGAAAACATTAAAAAACCTGCTTACTCCCTGTGGAATGTACAGTCCTAGAAAGCTTGGCCAGCACTAGCAGGCTTCCTTTTTTGTCCCAAGCAATCCCTTTTCCAGTCGGAACAGGCAGTTCTGTAACAGTCCTGTAATCTTGATAATGTAACACTAACAATAACAATGAGACACTGGAGGAATTTAGGGAGCTTCAGTGAAGAAAAAATGTTACCAACCGGGGGGAAAAAAAAAATCTTCAATTTATCTGGGAAAATTGATACAAGACATCAGAGAAGGACAAGTAGACCTGGAGTCTGTGGTCAGCATGACTGACTCTGCCCCTGGAGCTGCAGTCTGCAGGAGATTTTCTGACAGTGTTTGTGGCAGAGCTGCTTGGAATACAGTGGTTTAGAGAATGTTCTTTTGACTGTGATAGGTCTGTTAGTACAGGGGTTTTTGTGTTGTTAAACCCCAGCTTGCTTTGCAGCATCACATTACAGTGGCTTCTCAAGCAATCTGGACTTCCTGTGGGTTTGAGTAAACAAGAAGTTTCGTAACACTCCTTATTTTTGCATTAGCTACGCTGTTAATGGTCATAAAATTTGGTAGTTCTGGTCAGACCCTGGGTAGCACTGCTGTAAACCATGGTAGATATTTTAGTTTATAAACTAAACAGCATTAGTTTTAGAAACCACCCAGACTGGTGCCAGAATCCTTCATGACTTCTGTAGCACCAGGTGGAATAAATACTGTTCCACTTCTTTCTCGAGGGACTCTGCTGGCATTTTAGAAATCTTATCATGACATGGAAAAGCATTCCTCCTCATTTTGAGAAATATTTCTCAAGGGATTACAATGACAGAGGAAATGGCCACTAAGAGCTGTGCTTTACACTGGAGAAACATGGGATAGAGTCAATGGAAGTGCACAATATTAGGGATTCCTGCTTTTGCATCCCTTGGATGATATCCTGGCCTTTATCCATATCATCATGTTCTCCCTTCAGTCACAGCATGGCATTCCTATTAAGACAGCAGAATGAAGGAATAATAAATCATGGTACTGGGCTGTTTCTTTGCCAGTGTGCAGCAATGTCACAGAAGTGAGACCCATCTTCTGGGCACTTAACTTTATACACAAGGCTGAAATTAAGTTCACTGCTTTTGGGATTACCAAATTGCTAAAAAACATCTGGGAATTGATAAAGATTCTTTCTATTACCCGAGGTTTTAAAAGTGCCCTGAGGCAGTTTTACTTGAAGAATCCTGAGGCCAATAGAGGAAACCATTTGTGATATTTTCATATCACAAGGAGATTTGAAAATTGTATTCAAAAAAATCCATCATTGAATAAATTTCACTATTAGAAAATATTTCCATGATAGAGCTGCACTTTAGAAGTGACAAAGCTTTCTTCATTCCTTGGGATAGCTGTGGTGTGGTCAGAATTCCAGTCACAGCTCTGGTGTCTGCAAGTGTCACACAGTGCTGTTGCTGGGATCTCCACATACTCTGATGGATGCGAGAACCACAGCAAACCTGTGATCTTTTGTGCACTTGGTATCGAGCTCTGTTCATCAGGCAGGCCAGCACCTGAAGCACACACCTATTTCCCACAAGTTATTTCCATTTATAGCGCTGGGCTCTGATAAGTTTGGCTGTGGATGTGCAGCAGCAGCAGCAGTAGAGAGGGAGGGTTTAGTTTTTCAGGATCATAACTAGACTGATTGCATTTTATAGAATGAAAAGCAACCTGGAGTTCTGTCTTTACACAGCATAGTAGTTCAAGCAGTTAATTGTCATTTGGGCTTGTTAAGCTTAATTGACTTTTCTTCTCACAGATACCCACATTTCTAGAAAGCAGAAATGACCATGACTGCCAACAAGAACACCAGTGTCAACAGCAGAGCTGGAGGGAGTAAAGTGCCTCAGGACACTCTGGATAGGTAAGTGAGAACTGCAGGATTTGTAGATTTTGAGTAAAGTTTGTCTGTGTTCGGAGCAAAATCTCTGTTCAAGGGTAAGAAATCTCAATTCTGACACAGAGAGCTTTGCTGGGCTGACAGAAGCTTTTTGTAGGGAGAGGAAGAGCCAAGGTATGAGGAAAGGTTGTTTCTTGAGCTACTGCTGCTTTTGGGCTGGTTCTGGTGGAAGTGATTGCAGGGAAGGACCTGTGTGAAAGGTGCTGTGTAGGGCTCAGGAGCTGTGGGCTAAATTCCTCAGCCATGTGACTGCATGTCAGCTTTTCTCCACTGCCAGTCTCCACTTTGTGTTTTGTGTTGGTTTGTGTCACATTTCCTCTGCTGTATCTGCCTTCACAGACCACGGTCAGACCGTCTCCTGTTGCAGGGCAGGCAGCACGCGGGAAAGGGCTGAACGTAAAGTACAGGGCTCATCTCTGTTGCTTTGCTTATTTGTCCTTTCTGTAGCATTAAAATAATTTGCAAAGTAGATCACCTTTATCATTCACAGTCAGGGGGAAAACTAAACTTTCTGAAATGTGCAGTCAAATAAAGATATAGTAACCAGCATCCATTCTGGTGGTTTTTATTAGGTATATTATGCTGTGGTGGAGCTCAGCAGAGGTGGGCTTTATATCTTTGTACACTTCCCAATTTGTGTGTTTGTCATGTCTTAGTACAAAATAGTAAAAACATAAAATAATGAGGGGCCTGGGTGGCTAAAGGAATTTTTGGAGAGATATTCATATATAGGTAGTAAAAGCAGTTCCCTAATGATCCCTGGAATTCTCCAGTTGCTTATCTTCCTTCCACCAGTGCAGACAGATTGGTGCTGGGAACTTGGGTCTAGACTTTGGCAAATTTTGGACAAGTCCTTGGTTTCGAAATCGTTTCCATTCTGAATATCTTAGAAAGTACTGTGGGATACTAAGTTATTGGATTGTAACTGCCAAATAAACTGTCTTTCCTTATCATCATCATCATCTGTTTTGATTAGAATTTGTCAGAGAAAGATTTTGTTTGTACAAGTAAGAGCCTAAAGCTAAGGAAAATCTTTAAGTTGCACTTGCACAATTAAGGAGATGAATAGGTGGTCATGCACCATTTCTCCATCCATTATTTTGCCTTATGTAATCTTCACCTGTCTCTGAGAAACGCTTCAAGAGGATGTTATTTGAGTGAACCATGAGGATTCTTCATTTGAGTCAGATTGTAAATCAGTGTTGTAAGTGCTGGCATCATAAAAGTTTAAAGCTTGCAGGATTTATTGCAAACATGGTCGAAGATTCACTTAAACTGAACAGTCACTGTCTGTGCTTAGTGTGGGATTTGACTGGACATTTGGAAACCTGCAAATGTACTTTATAATTTGTGGTAGTAGAGTTTCAGTTAGTGCTGATACTGGCATAACACAGGTGCAGCAGTCTCCTGGTTGCTAAGATATATTTTTATTTCCTTGTCAATCCTAGTTTTGGTGGGGTTTGTCGTTTCAAGACTGTTGAGTTGATGATCTTAAAGGTCTTTCCCAGCCTCAATGATTCTGTGATTCTAAGATGCAAGGTGTGATTCAGGGATATGGTGACATCAGCTGGTTCAACATTTTGTGGTTCCTTAGAGGTCAGAAGCAAAGATCAGTAAAGTCTGTAGAAGTATTTCTAATTACCTTGGCAGTGATTCAGATCCCTGTAGATCATGGATTTAAATTTTAATATTAAAAATCTTCAGTGGAAAGAAGGTGCCTCCACGTAAACATCCATACAACTGTGTGCTTTGGAAGTATCAAGATTCTTGCAGCAACTAAGATTCCCTTGATCCTTACAAGGGTGTGAATTAACTGGCATGAATCACCAGAGCCATTTTTCCACCAGGTTGTGTAAATGTCACTTCAGGAAATTAGGGAAAGACGGAGAGCAGAGTGAGGACATTATTTGGGAGGGTGACTGTGAGTTTTAAGAATCTGGTTGTAGGATTCATGGGTTTCTGCTGTAGGTACAGGTGGGGAAAAAAACCTCTGGATCTGAAGAAAGTGAAGTGTTTTAAATAAATCCACACTAACACACTATTTTTGAAGTTACCTGAAGTTCATTCACCACTTGTTAAAAACCGAGATTTTTGTGTGTTAGGAGAGAAAACTTAACTGTGCTCTGAATAGGAAAATTGTAGAATGATGGCAAGGGTGGTTGAAGGTAGAAACATTTTCACTACAAGACAAGAGTAGATTGATTGTGACTCTTCATCCTAGGAAGGAAAGGATTGAAGGAGTAACAAGAAGAGTAAGAGAAGTATCTCAAATGATATATAGAACAGAGATGATAAATAGGGAAAAAATTCTCTTTCGATTTAAGAGCTAATTCAAATCCAATGAATCCAAATGTCGAGAATCAGCTGAAAAGAAGGCACTTTTCAGCAGCATGTTTTTAAATCATTAAACTTACTGTTATGGGATGTTGCAATCAGACAAATTCATGGAAGAAAAATCTTCCAAAGCCTTTAAGTCAGAGAAACAAAATCTGTGAGTCAACAGACTCTTAAGCTGGTTAAGTTGCACTGCACATTCTTATTCTCTTCTCCAGGCACCTGCTAGCTCTCATGGCCAGTGACTGAACCTTGGACCAGGAATGCTATTTTGGTCCAAGCCAATGGGAACATTCTGATGTTGTTTGGAGCAAAAGTCAGTTACAGGAAGCAAGTTGGAGAAATTGCAGGTGGATTGTTATGCTTACAAAAGGAGACTGCAGCTTCCAGTGAACTTCAAGAGTACAACTTTAGTCCTTCCTTGTGAGTCACTGAGGTGAGCGCCAAGGAATGGAAGGATAGGAAAGCACCTTGTGAGTAGCTGAAAGTAACTTCTTAGCAATTCTGGCAGGAAGCAGCTCTGTGAAATCTTCTTAACCCTTCAACAGGGGACAAAGGAGCCCATAGCATGCTTACAGCTAGTGCATGACCATGACCCTTTTGCATCAAATGAGTGCTTGGTTTGATTGCACCACAGTTAAGAGGATGAGTGCAACTCTGAGCAAATCTTAAGAAAACAGAAGTCACAGAAAGGCACAGTAGTGTTAGTAGCTCTCTCTCCTTACAGTGTGGCTTGCTTTCCCTTAGCAAATGATATAATATTTATCTGGAATATCTGTGTTTTATCAGAAACTCTATTTATTATTAGGTATTTGTCCAAAACTTGTGTCTTCTCCAGTGCAAACAATGGTAAATGTAGAAATGTCACTATCTTTGACTTAAAAATCACCTCTACACTGTACTGTATTAAAACAGGCCAATAGTTATGTCTACGAAGTCATGCTCTCGTTAGCAAAATGCAGCTTTCAAACTTGTAGGCTGTACAGTATAACAGAGGCAAGGAGAAAAAAAAATCCTGAACAAAAGAGTTATATATTAATATATCCCTATATCTTAAAATTGCAGCTCAGTTTGAGATGCTAGATGGGACAAGGACCAGTCCAGAGATGAAAAATACTTAAGAGTTGTGTGGCTACAGAACTTCTGTAAATAATTTCTCATGTCTTTGCCTCTGGCTAATACGCCATCTCTTAACTCTGCTTCTCAAGGCATTTTATATCCTTGAGCCTTCTCACCTGCTGCAGTAACTGAAGTACAGGAAGGGTTTGTTTTTGGAGGAGCCCATTGATTTAGTTTTTTCTCTGAGTGTATTGCATGAGGTGAAAATAACTTCAGATTTTGGAGGTACGGACTTCTTCCAGTGTATTTGTAAGTGGCAGAATTTCTCTTTGCCTGTAACACTTTCTGTGGTGCAGGCTGTGTCTTATATATGGGTCCCACCTTGGAGAATAGGAGAGAGCTTTTGAAAGCCCAAAAATATTTTACAAAAACAATTACAGTGAACAAAAATTAGGTTTGCTGCAAGTAAGTGTTTCACTAGCGTGGTGACTTTGGTAGAATATATAGAGGGACCAGCATGATGGGCTAGAACAAACAACTTCCAAGTTTAATGTCTCTGGGTTTGATTTGGGAAGACAGCCAAAGCAGAAACCAATCCTGATGCCAGTTGTGGAAAAGGACTGTGTCTGAGGAAAACTGTTCTCAGAGGCTGTGCGTCTGAGGAAAGCTACGCCACTGGAATCACATGAGTTTTATCACAGACTGGATTTTGTGATGTGGGCTGTTGTCTTTCCACCCAATCTCCACAGGAAAGGTGGTGTCCTCACCAGAGGATGTTGGTGGAGGATGTTCTCCAGCTGAGCAGTCCTGATTTGATGGCAAAATAAACTGGAGGTGCTGATGTCGGGGGGTGTTATAGTAAGACACCAGAAATTTGTGCAAACAAAGGATTACATCTGCAAATTGCCATGAGCACCAAGTTGCAAAGTGTCTATTCAAATAACATCCATAAAACTTCTCCTTACTAAATGCTTTTAGCTGAATCTTTGAACCCAATTTACTCTTATTTGGTTAAAACTGAAATCTGATATAATGAGTTGGATCCTTCTCCTTGCTTGGGAAGAACTGAGCTGGGTACCCACAAACCTCTAAATATAGGCTTTGGTTTTTATCTCCCAGCAGTGTGTGAGGACATTCCTGCTGTCACTGACAGTTTGTCAGCCCCGTTAGCCTAACATCTGCACTGGCTTTGTGGCTCAGAACTTTTTCCTTCTTCAGAATTTAGGTGAATAGGACAGAATTTTGATTGGTGGAGCTACCTTACCTCCAGTGAAGGCAAAAGAGATGCACCACATAAACCAAATCTGGATTAATATAACTCTAGCCGTACCTCAGGAGCGTTTCAGATGAATTGTTTATAATTCTTTAAATAGCAAGTAAAATAATGACATACCTTTTTTTAACAAAGTGAGCCCATGAGTTGGTTACTAGAAGTATTGTTTAGGGTTGGTTACCTGTCCCTGTCACGTACGCAGGTCTGTGCCCAGCTGTTTCACACGCACAGCAAGGTCTTGTGTTTTATTCCTGCATTTCTCTGAAGGAAGAAATGATCTTAGAAAGGTCTTAGAAACTAAGAAAGTTTTTAGAAAAATCTTAGTTAAAGGAAGACTTTGTGCCTGTGTTTTAGCCTTAAAAACCTGAGCTGTATGATCAGGTTTTTTGTTTTCCAAAGTCAGTCATACTCAAGCCAAGCTCATTCTGTTTTACAGCAAACTTATTTATTTATTTTTTTATTTAAAGGTGAAATTAATTCTTGGACCACATTAATAAATCAAACTGAAATACTTTGTTCCCCTTGAAAGGATTATGTGGTTATGGGCTGGGCAGAGGACTAGAAATATTTTACCTTAAGAATTATTGACACTTTCAGAATTTGTAAATAAAAGAATGTGCAGATATATCCAGCACTGAGGTTAAGCAGTGCTCTGTTCTCAGTGCTGGAGTGGGGCTGGCAGTTTTTTTACTCTGCTGGTTTGTCCTGAGAGTGGTCTATTCTCTTCCCTTTCCACAGTAAATTTTTCATTTCAAAAGGGATTTCATGCCTTGAAGAAAACCCATCTGTTTAGAGAGAAGGGTCATCTTCAGAGAGGCAATGTCTGAGCAGGACTTCTCTCATTTAGAGACATCCCTTCATGGATGCAAATGTAGTGCCTTTTGCTTGTGTTGCCAGATATGTAACAATATGACTTCAATTCTTATTCATTCAGTCCTTCTGCTACTCCTAATAAAAGAAGAAATCACAAACTAAGCCAGTGCTCCTCAGCTCTGTGTTGAACTGTAGGCACTGCCCAAATTTATTGCCAGGTCATTCATCCAGATGTGATCCAGTCTGCCTGCACTGACAATGAATTATCTTGTGACTAATGCGGAAGGGCTGTGTTCACATCCAGGGTGGATGACTCCAGGGGCAGATAAGGCAGGACAGCGCTGAAGACCTCCCTCACCATTAGTTACAGAGCCTTGGGAGGGACATAACTCAGCATCCATCACAGTGGAGCCCTGTAAGACTGTAAGAAAATTATCAACATAAGATAAACAAAATGTAATTAATTGCATTTATATATTTCATGTGAATATAAATTTAAAGACTAGGAGATTTATCACATGCCTTGAGTTTTCTGAGTGGAGAGCATCATGAAGAACGCAACAACTTGCAAATTAAAAGATGCATCTTCAGCTCTCTGTGTTGCTCAAGCAATGAGATTTTGATCTTATTTGAAATCCTAATGCGCACAATTTTCCCACTAATTTTTATGTGTGATTGCCATTGTCTTAGCACATTCATGATAAAGTATTTTCGCATCTCTTAGTCTTTCTTGGCTTAGTACGTGGACAGTATTGCTGTGAGTGATAGAAAAGCTGCTTGTTTCTGTCGTGGATGGCGGCATTTCAATTACAGGTGAAAGGCTGCACTGTAATTAAAAGGTGAAAGGTGCTCTCTGCCTGGCCTTACACTTAGTACACAGGAGCAGGGAAGGCAGCAGGCCTAGAAGTGGTTGCTGGCTGTTCACAACTTTTGGGACATTTGTGCATGGTTTGGTAGGTTAGTGGTTGCTGTTTTGTGCATATTTGGGCAAGTGAGTTTTTTTTTTGAGGGCTCTGATGAGGAAGCAATGAGACCAGCTTGGAAAGGAGAGTGAGTTATGTATGCCTAAAACAGGAAGCCAAGGCTTCATTTCAGTTTTAGTTTAAAATAAAAGCTTCTATTGCCCCATCAGTTTTGGGGTGGCCTGAGCTGAAATATCTCCCAGTTTTGCCAGCCAGAGCAGCCGTCAGGGACTTTGTTAGAGCAGCAAGGGGCCAGTGGTGTGAGTTGAGCTCACGTGCTCTCAGTGCGTCCCAGCCTCTCCCCACTGCCCAGGCTGGGATCTCTCCCCTCTGATGCGGGAGATCTCCTGGCCAGCTGAGCGTGGCTCAAGGCAACGAGGCGCTCCACGCGGAACTGCTGAGATGGATTTCCCTGCCACAAGTACTTGCCTACTGTTCAATACTAGTACCAGTACTAGTAGAAGTACTAGTGAGAATATTTATAAGCTCTTTATGAATTTGTGAGGAAAAACCCCAAACAAACAAACAACAAACCCCCTGTAGAAAATGTTTGTTGCTTTAGAAGAGAACCAAGTTTTAGTATTTTGACAGTGAGCTTGTCAACAGGAAGAATAGTGATTCAATAAAATTCTAAGGCTAAGCAATATGCTAAGTTATTGGAGCTGTGATGGGACACAGCTTTTTAATTTTGTTTAAACCATTGAGATTTAGAAAACAGTACAAATAAACTTCAGCCAAATAACAGTGAAAACTGAATAACTGATGTGAAATCTATTAGCAAATATTGTGCCCTTTCCTTTACAAGCAGAAACAGCCTGAACCATGCAGCTGACAAATTTTCAGCAGCTCAGTTCCCAGCAGTGCAGAGTTACATTTGGTTCAGAAGGGAATAGGATCTGTTTTTTATCCTGTAAGGCTGTAGGTGCACTCGGGACATGAAGCTCTGGCAGCTCAGCTCTGAACTGGGCCATGGAAGGCGGGAGGGCACCTAGTGCCAACAGGAACAGGAACATTTGCAGTGGGAACGAGTCGAAGTGCTGGTTCAGATGACCCTGAAGCTGGGAAGGGTTTGAATGCGGGCTTTGACTGTACGGCTGCCCTTGATGGGGCGAGCGGCAGCGGTGCCGTGCTGATTTCCCATGGCCCGAGGCACAATGTTCTCCTCCCTCGCGCTGCTCGGCACTGACCCTGGCCTGGCGGAGCTGAGGCCGTGCTGAAACCTCTGCAGATCGCTTTAGCAGGGCTGCAGAAACGTTCTGATCAGCTCAGTGGTCTACAGACACGGGAGGAATGGTTTGTAAGATGAGGTGACAGCTTCTAGTTAGATCGAGAGATAGAGCTGAAGGAATGGACCTGCTTCTGGATACATCCTTTGGGCTTCCTCAAACAGTTGATAGTGGGGGGCAGGGAATTTTGCTATCCCATTTCTATTGCTGGCTGGTTTGTTTCACTTTAATTTTAGAAGTTCATTCAGGAAGAATGCTCTTGTCTGTCAAAAAAATCACTTTTTCTTAGGTGGAAGCTTTAGTAATATATCCCTCCCATTTGTATAGGTTCCTAAGAAAAAAACCCCAGCAAATCCTAAAATTTTGATTGAATCTTGCTTCATAAAGCTTCGGATCAAGTTGACTTTATTATTACTTAGAGGCTACAGGAATGTAGTGAATTCCTTCTCACTGTAATTCTCATGACACTTCGAATGCTTTATGCTTTTATATGTAGCAAATTGTACCTTATCATTAAAATTGCCTTTTCTATTAAGGTTTGTATTTGCCAAAACCACTGGAAACTAAAAAAATAATGAAATTAAAAAGGGAAACTAACAAGTCTTTAAAAACCAGAGCTGTAGATGGGAAGTTAGACTAAAAGAGGCATTTTAATGCAACCATTGCAGTATGAAGACTACTTAGACTAACACTGCAATCTTTATTTGTTTAATCACTGTATTTACACTAATGTACTCAGGGGTACTGAGACCTGAACTAAACACAGATATTTTTACAGAAAATTATTACAAGAGCTTGATTTTGGAAATGTTTCTGATGACTTTCTAGTGCTTTTACTGCTCTGAAATGTAGTGAATAGAAGCAATGAGCAAGACACAAGTTAAAACACACACAGGAGTCCCCACCAGTGCAGTATCAGAGAATCAGAGCACAAGTCTTACGTGAATTTGTTTTTTGGATGGCGATAAGAAGTGAGACTGAAGTTCCCAGGGAATATGGTGTAGTAGTCATGTGCATGTCATTTTTACATCTTAATGCCAGTATTTCAATTTTTCTGGAATTAAACTCTATTGCCTTCTGGACTGGGGACATGCTGACAATCTCTCTCACTGAAAAGACCAACAAAGGTGCAAATCATGAGCATTGCTAATGATATTCCATGTTCTGTGAATATCTAGTCATGAGGAGCTCTCTAAGACACTCATCTCTTTACACTTGAGCTGTTGAAAAGCCATCAGTGTGGGAGAACAATTTCTGTTCTGTGCCCTAATCAGTCTGGATTTGAACCAGTGGCTTAGAAATGAGAGGGTCTGTGCTGCCTTACCAGTTTCCTGCACTGTTTGGTTACCCTACAAAGATATTTTCCACTTGGGCAGAATAGAACAGTAAAAGAAGGCATAGCAGAATTTGTGACGGGTGAGTTTGAAAAGAAGATCTGAACGTATTAAGCTAGATAACAAATGTTTCTTCCCTGACTGGAAAAAAAACCCCATTTGTCTGGGAAAACAAAGCAAGAAGTGCAGACATAGCATCCTCACAGACTTCATCCTCTAAATAACATAGTCACTATTCACCAGGCAATGTTGTGTGATGAAACTGGGAATTAACTCAGTGCTCAAATCAGTCTCCACACTGAGCCTCACCTTCAGCCTCCTCACTGAGCATCACCCTTGCATTCACACTTCAGGAACGAACATTGGCAGCAAATGGCCTTTAAAAGTAAAATAAACTGCAAGAATTTTTCTGCAAGCAGGGAGATAGGAGCTAACGGAAATACACAGGTAGCATCCATATTATTACAATATAAACATGCAAAAATGCCCGTAGTTCCTGGGAGACTTTTTCAAAACTTTTGTCACAGTTGCCATCATGCACTCTGAGGTTATTTCCATTCTGGCCAGGTCCTGTATGTTGAGCTGGCAGTGTGCCACAAGGGAATGCGTCACATTCCCTTGGCACCAGGGAACCCTGGAGCTGTTGAGCAACAGGCAACAATGTGCCAGCATCTGGTAGGATGGGCTTGAGTGCTGAAAGCATGACTAAGTATAACAATTATAACAGATATGATGTTCCTAATAACTAAATAGCAAAAAAATTGATTTATTGAGTCAATCCATACAATTCTATTGTAGTCAATGGGAATGTCAGTTCTTGTGACAGTATATCTGCTTTTTTTGAGAGCCTAAATATCCTGTTTGTTATTAACCAGATAAGGAAATTTTGCCCAGAGTGTCCATATGTTGCTCCTGAAGCTCTTTGTTAAGGCACTATTTTTGTAAAGGAAATATTTTATGATTATCATAATAATGATGAGCTTTAATGCCAATATGTGTTAGCATCTTACTATGAGGGAGCTGTAGAAAATTGCTGAAGTCAATGAAAAGTATAAATTTGTTTTCTTCTCTCCTTATCTATAGAAAGAAAATGTTAGGTCTGTAAAGCAAGGTGACTTCTTCAGCATAGGTCGACCACAATACTGTGGCTATATAGCAAGTACACCTTTCACAAACAATTAACAGCAGCTAATAGATGGAAATGCTATTTTTTGTTTCGGATTCCTAGAATAAGCCCATCATGCATCACAATTTCCCAAAAGTAAGCTTTTTCCAGGTAACAACATAACTCTTTGAGCTGTGAAAACAGCATTCATGGCAGTGGCAGTAGCACGGAAATGCTTTGTGTTTCAAATTCTGCTAGAAAAAAGCTCAGAAAGTCCTTTGTACAGCTAATGCTGGCAGGCAGGCGGGCTGCTGGTGCAGGGGCCTTCTGTGCCTGCAATGGCGCAGTGCTGGTGACGCTCAGGTGTGGGTGTGTTGGATAATCCTCCTGTTATCACAGCGGGGATGTCTCCAGCTGAGTCACTTTTCCAATGTGCGGCGGGACGCTCCGCCCGGGAGGCAGCTGGGGCCAAAGGAGGACTTGTCAGTCCAGACAACTGAGCCAATGCCCAGTAATGGGGCTGCTCTCACACAAGACCTCTGCCCCTCGATTTGCCGCTGAGTTGGGAAGCAAACACAGGCAAACGGGAGATGGCAGATAGCCTGTGGCCGTTTGTTGGCAGAGACCTGAAAGTGTTTGAATGTGGATTTTTAACCTCTCCCTTTCCTGTCAAACAGTACTGTCATCCGTGTGGGCTTCAAGATAGGGGCTGCGCCTGGCAGGCTTGCTTGCTGTGTCTGTGTATGGTTTGGTCCCTGACACAGCTTCTATGATTTCTTTCACATCAGGCAGCTGGATTGCCTCAGTTCAGAGCTTCAGGAATGAATTGTAAACTGTTGCTTCCTGTAACTTTAAAATCAAAACTCAGTATTTTTGTGGGCTACCAGGAGCAAACTTCTGTCCTGCCTCATTTCTCACACACCGGTCCCTTCAAAGGCAACACGTGGGATTGCAGAGAAAGGCTTTGCTCCCGTTTTGTTAAACATTAATGGCAGTTTCCTCCCCTTAAGCACACAAAAGGACAGAGGTTTGACAAATGCTCTCAGTGTGTCATTTGCTGCTTGACGAGGGAAGCAGGCAGCGTTCAGGGAATACAGAGGCTGTATGGCAGAACACGCGGAACCGAGAATTCCTGCATCTCCATTCTGCATCGTTCCAGGAGGGAAGAGCTGCTGAGTAAGTCTGGGTAGGCTGAAGTGATCGCAGTTGTGGGCAGTTGTGTGCTTGTCAGAGGCATGAGAGGAGGAAACTAAATACAGCAGAAGTGAAGTGCATGAAGTGCCGTAGCACTGAATTCCTTAGTGTCCTTTCCCATAACCAGTTTTCCTCCTGACAGGCAGGAACTCAACACCAGCCTTCTACTTACTGAAGGTAGCTATAGGAGGAACTTCAATTTCCAGAGTTTGTATTTCTGGTATAGGACAAGTGACTTTGTGAGACTGAAACTCATTTCTACAGCCCTTCTCTATCCTTCCTTCCTCTACCTCTCTTGCTCTCCGACAGCACCTCATTTCTCTAAGGCTAAAGCCTGCTTCTTGTCTATTTGATGCAATTCCATTTTTTCCACTTTAATTCTTCAAGATGATTTTTAAATTTTCATAGCAGTATTCATACCCATGCTAAGCTGAGTTTGTTTTTATTGAACGGAAAGTGTTGATCCATTAGGGGGAGAATGTAGTTGTTTATACTTAGGCTGAATATGCCTTACAATGACTGTACTTTTCTAACTGCTAAGATGAAAACACAGCATTAAGCGAGGTGCTGCTGGCAGACTTTGTGTCCTGTGTTGGTTTTGATACCTGGTTTCAGGTTTGGGGTTTTTGTGGTATCTTTTTTTAAATGTGCTTTCTAAGAAATGTGCTTTCTGGGCTACGAGACAGTTTGCATTTTTTTCCTATTGAATAAAAAGCATAAGTCACAGGTTTGTGTTTTCAGGAAAAAATCAGTTTTATGGATCCAACTCCATGAGGTTCTGAGGGATGTAACTTAGGCTCAGAATCTGGACTTCAATTTACTGCTTCAAATATTCATTATTGGAGAGCCCACTGGTTACTGGAAGGAGTTTGTTGTCAGCACTGTAGTCTGTGGGGAGCAAATATTTTCAGAGCTGATGAGCTTATAAATGTTGCCTGTTGCTTTTTCTTGCTGCTGTGTACACACATAGTGGTATTGCCTCACCTGTACCACAGCATTTTCATTTTCTAGATGCTTTGCCTGATTCTACCTATGTAGCTTTCTGTAGGGACATGAAGCTTACTTTTGTCCTGGAAGGAAAGGATGTGTGACAGGAGAAATGCCTGCTTGCTTTTAGTTGCCCTAAGTTAAAGTTAAGTTGCCCTAAATTAAGTAAAACTTGCAGTTTACTGTGTAGCATTTCTGTTGCATGTCAGTGGCTGCAAAACATTTTCATCCTTAGGGTTATACTACATACAAATGCTCTCATAAGAAGTAGAAAGTGAAGTGAAATTTTAATATGTATTGGCCAGCTCCTTATAGAACTTAGTGTAAAACTAAATCCACAGTTTTACAAGAATCCAAGGTCTTGTGAGAACAAAATGTTTATAAAGGATATATAAATCCCCCAGATACTACCCTGATTCCAAATTTAGGCTTGAGATCTCACAGCTCTTGTAGGTGTGGCGCTGAAATCTGCTCTGGGAGGCTCACTTCAGCCAGATGAGTAACGGACACGTTTAAGTTACCCTTGATCACGGTGAACAAAGTCATGAGGAGTGCCTTTCCCTGACCTGACTCTGCTCCTGTTGACAGTTATGGGCAGCAAAAGGCAGAGAGAAGCCAATGTCTGAATCTTTTGGAAAGTTTCCTTTAGATCATGTTTCGGGATATTGGTGTGCAGTGCTCTGGCACTGGCTGATTGTTCTTTTGTTAATATGCAGTGAAACTGAATCAGGGCCAGATGCAGCCCTCGGTCAAGCTAAATTCGGCCTTGTCTGGACTCTTAGGTAAATAAGTATGACAGCAACAAGCACTGCAAGCCACAGCTTGGCATTTTCTTTTGCCTTTTTCCCTCCCTTTTTCTTCTTTTTCAGTTTATGTGTATATGCCAACAGATTGGGGAATAAATAGATCAAAGAGCTTTTCAAAGCTCTGTTCAACTAAGAAAAAACCCCAACAACTTTTGGCTGGCCAATTTTTTCATATGACGTTCAGTTGTGGGTATGCCCAAGACATTTCCTCATTTTCCTGGCTTGTTTAGCTAAAAGTAGAATGAAGCATACTGTAACCAGTCAGATGTAGTAATCTAATCTAATTTTCAGTGCAAAGTTATTTAAACTGAAACTTTGTTTTTTGTAAGTGTGCATTTGCACCAGATCAATGTCTTAAATCCTCCAGCACTAACTTTTGCATCACTTTGGATCTTTAGCAACTTCTCTTTAGCAACACTTGATTTGTGCTGACATAAGCCAGAAGAAAATCAAACACTGGTTAATAGACTTTAAAAGGAAGTGAATGAAAAAATATTCCCTCATAAATTAACGTGAAGTATATAATTTCTTAATCTGTGCAAATCCATTGTATTGGCCAAGGCCTAGCCCATCAGTGATGGTGGCAGCGCCTCTGGGATGACGTATTTAAGAAGGGAAAAAAAGTTACTGTGCAGGAGCAATTGCAGCCAGAGAGGAGAGGAGGGAGAATATGTGAAAGGAACAGCCCTGCAGGCACCAAGGTCAGTGGAATAGGAGGGGTAGGAGGTGCTCCAGACACTCGAGCCAAGATTGCCCTGCAGCCCGTGGTGCAGCCCATGGTGAGGCAGCTGTGCCCCTGCAGCCCATGGCGGACCACGGGGATGCAGAGATCCACCTCCAGCCTGTGGAGGACCCCATGCCAGAGCAGGTGGATGCCTGAAGGAGGCTGTGACTCCATGGGAATCCTGTGCTGGAGCAGGCTCCTGGCAGGACCTGTGGACCCGTGGAAAGAGGAGCCTACGCTGGAGCAGGATTGCTGGCGGGAGCTGTGATCTTGGGGTGGACCCACCCTGGAACAGCTTGTTCCTGAAGGACTGCACCCTGTGGAAGGGACCCACCTGGAGTGGTTAATGAAGAGCTACAGCCATGGGAAGGATGCACCTTGGAGAAGTTTTTGGAGAACTGTCTCCCGTGGGAGACACCACACGCCAGAGCAAAGGAAGACTGTAACTATCTCCCATGGGACAGACCCCATGCTGGAGCAGGGGAAGTGTGTGACTGTCTCCAGTGGGAGCGATCCCATTCCGGAGCAAGGGAAGAGTGCAACTCTCTCCAGTGGGACAGACCCCATGCTGGAGCAGGGGAAGAGTGCAACTTCCTCCAGTGGGAGCAACCCCATTCCAGAGCAGGGGGAGAGTGCAACTCTCTCCAGTGGGAGAGACCCCATGCTGGAGCAGGGGAAGAGTGCAACTTCCTCCAGTGGGAGAGACCCCATCCCAGAGCAAGGGGAGAGTGTATCTGTCTCCAGCGGGAGCAACCCCATCCCAGAGCAAGGGGAGAGTGTATCTGTCTCCAGCAGGAGCAACCCCATTCCAGAGCAAGGGGAGAGTGTATCTGTCTCCAGCAGGAGCAACCCCATTCCAGAGCAAGGGGAGAGTGTATCTGTCTCCGGCGGGAGCAACCCTGTTCCAGAGCAGGGGAAAAGTGTGACTATCTCCAGTGGGAGAGACCCCATTCCGGAACAAGGGAAGAGTGTAATAACTGTCTCCAGTGGGAGTGATCCTATTCTGGAGCAGGGGAAAAGCGTGAATGTCTCCAGTGGGAGCAACCCCATTCTGAAGCAGGGGGAGAGTGTAATACCTGTCTCCAGTGGGAGCAACCCTGTTTGGGAGCAGGGGAAAAGTGTGACTGCTTCAAGTGGGAGCGACCTCATTGTGGAGCAGGGGAAAAGCGTGACTATGTCCAGTGGGAATGACCCTGTTCTGGAGCAGGGGAAAAGCGTGAATGTCTCCAGTGAGAGTGAGCCCATTCTGGAGCAGGGGAAGACTGTGACTGTCTCCAGTGGGAGCAGCCCCATTCCAGAGCAGGGGAAGAGTGTGAGGAGTCCTCTCCATGAGAAGGAAGAAGCAGCACAAACACCGTGTGATGAACTGACCACAGCCCCCGTTCCCTGTCGCTCTGAGCTGCTGCAGGAAAAGAGGTAGAGAAAATCGGGAGTAAAGTTGAGCTCAGGAAGAAGGGGTAGGGGTAGGGGCAAGGTGTTTCTAAGATTTGGGTTTATTTCTCATGATCCTACTCAGATTTGACTGATAATTAATTAATTATTTTCCCCCCCAAATGATGTGATGGTAACTGGTAAGGAATCTCTCCCTGTCCTTATCCCAACCCATGAGCTTTTTTATATTTTCTGTCCCCTGTCCAGCTCAGGAGAGGGAGTGACAGAGCAGCTTTGGTGGGCACCTGGCATCCAGCCCCCTCTATGCACACTGGGAAGTGTACCAGGGGTCATGTTTGTCATCATAGCTGCAATTTATTTTGCATTCCGTAAAGTCAGAGCCACCAAAGAAAATTATGATAAGAGAGGCTGGGGGTATAAACTTTGAAATCTTTCCTCCTTCAGATACAGGATGCAACCTCCAAAGATGAGACATGTTGTATACTCAATTAACATGTTTCCTTCTCTCTTCCTTGCTTTGGCACCTCCATGAGCCATCTTTTACTTATCAACTGCTCCCTCTCCTTTCTGCTTTTCCAGGTGCCAAAAAAAAAAAAAAATCCTGCAACTGATTTCTCTCTTTCAGTCGTTTACATAAAAGAGAGATATTGTATATATGTGAGAGATACTACTACTGCTCCTGTCCAGAATCTGTTATGAATGTGGGGCTACTTCTTAGAAAAGAAAAAAAGGTGTAACTTTTGGTAGGAAAACTGTTTTGCCTATCCTCAAAGGTTGCAATGAATGTCAGTGTGTGGGTGAGAGAGACAACTTTCGAGGTGCAATTGCATAACTAAGTGACTGGAAAGTTCACAGAGGACGGTAGTACCATTTATTTTGTTGGAAAAATAGTCCAACTTTGAGACACAGAGATCTTTGGTGATTGAAGCAGGTGGAAATCCACTCTTGTAAGGGACAAAAGAGAGAGGGCAAAACTTAAAAAATGAAGTTTAAAGATGAAGAACAAGGGCACGTTTTTCTAGCTGTGTTATTCTAAGAGTAATGCAGTAACAAACAAAAAGCTATCAGATTGCTTTATCCATATTACAGAAACATGTACAAAAAGTACATGTTTCCCTGTCCTTCAGGGAACAGATAAGTTTTCCTAGTGTGGAGTGTGCTGGTTTTATGCCAATGCTTCAGCCTTTTGCTTACAGAGAAGGTTGCAGCAAGTTGAACTGAGCTGCTACAGTTGTCTTGACGACAGGATGGCACTCAGCTGCTGGTCAGAGATGAGTCAGCCCCTCAGAGGTCTGAGCACTCTTTGGGCAAAGTCTGAAATCAGAATTAGCTCTTCTTTTCCCCTGCCTCAGACAGTCCCTATGACTTGTGACCTACCTTCCCAGTGCATGAGCTCTGAGCACACGGCAGTGAGAGGCTGGGTCTGACAGGCTGTGCTTAGACAGGGTGATACTGAGGTTGTTCTGGATCCACAGAGATGGTGCAGGAGGTTCCATTCTGCTGGTATTTTTAATTTTGTTTTATTTTGTATTGCTTTTTATGTTATTTGCTCTGCAGTGCAGTAACTCCAGAAGCAGCACAGATATTCTCAGATCTCTTTAATCACTTTAGTATTATCCTGTGTGACATACTATATTTTTTCCAGATACCTCAGGCCTCAGACTTGATGGACTATGATATTGGTAGTTGAAATGATGACAGAAATTCATGATGCCTGTTTCATAGCAGACAGATGGACAATGGCTTTCAGTTTTATAACCTGCTCTTCCTAGGGTACTTTCTCACTGTGTTAAATAAACTACTTTGCAAAACTGGATGAAAGAAACATCTACAGAAAGATCTCACTGGACATTGGCAGCACATTGCAGACCACAGCTAAGCTGGTGGGACTGGAAGGAAAATGAATACTGGTAGAAAAGGCAAATAAAATATTTCATATTTATTCTGAAACAAACTCCTCTGAGTGGATGAGATTAAGCAAGTTTATTAAAGATGGGATGGAGTCCCTCATTCTTATTCTTTTTCCATCCATGTTAGATAGTTACACTTGAGTTGATTTGATGAGGTTTTGCATGACCTAGAAGTTGATTTATATGTGAAGCAGGGAAAGCAGACTTGTGTCTATTCTGGATTAGTGTGCAGCCAGGATTTAGGACTTTTTGACTTCCTGTTCAGTTCTTTTCTCTGTATAGAGCATTTCAGAAAAGTCTAGAGTGACCTTGTAAGGTTTTCTGACTTGTCAGGACAGAAGAGGGATGACCCTATTTTACAACAACTTTTCCAAATGAGAATTCCAGATTTAGAGGTTGCCAAACCCAGAATGCTCTCAGACATCTTGAAAACTTAGCATCACAACTCATAAAAATAATTTTAACCCTTCCCAAATAGTGTGTGTGTGAGCACAGAAAACTTGAATTAGTCAGAATTAGTTCCACAGAGTTTATTGCTCTGATATGCCTTGACAGATAAGCAAGCATGTTGAAAAATCACCTGTGCATTGAAAAAGCAAAGTTGAGAGCCTCTTTGTGCACTGGGATTTTGAACAGTCAGCATGTTCAGACATGCTGCTGAAGAACAAGTTTCGGGGACTGGCAGTTCTTAAACAGACAAATGAAGGTTTGTGCTTTCTGCCTGGTTTAAGAAAATGCCGTCACTTGCTGTGTTGCCACTCCCTCCCCAGCAAAACTCCCCAGATCTTAAGAAATCAGGTGGGACTAAAACATACTGAGCCAATTTCAGAACAATAAAAACAGTGGAGCTGCAAGAATGGAAATATCTATTGCATAAATTATTATTCAGAACATGTTATAGGAAAAGAGTAACTCCAAGGAAGTCTTCCCCTTTTCAGCTGTGAATCATATTTTTTGAGGAGAAAATGAGAGATGGTCCTATGAAACCAGGGCAGTGTACTTTGGTGGAAAAGAGAGAATGGCTCACTCTGATACTTCTGTTCTTGCTTTTTGATTTTTTCACACTCAGCTTCTGATCCCTGTGATGCAAAGTACAGGCTTGTTGGTATTCTTTGCCTTGGGTAGTTATTTTTGTCTCAACAGAGGAGGTGAAAAAGGCTTGAACGGGGAATTGTTTTAAGACCATCCTGCCCTTGCCTTGTAACAGAGCAGAACTCCATAAATCTGGAGTGGCAGGGAACCTAACCCTCTGAGTCTAGATAATTTCACAATTTCCTGTTATCTTCTTCCCCCTGACTTGGCAAAGACACCTAGTGCATGCTGATTGATAGCATTTTGTTTTACAGTCATTCCTCCTGATCAGATTTGTCATGCTGTCTTGGCTTTATGGATCCAGTCTAATTCAAGTATTTAGGATCTGACTCATCAACTTTGATTTCTTTGCCCTTTGTACAGTGGTAGAGCGTAGTTGCCACTTCATGTAATTTACTTTGGCGGAATGACTCCTGCGTTTGCCTGGTGTAAATCAGACCTTTTTGCTTCTGAGCCGTAAAAACCCAGCTCAGCTGCAGTCAGCTGTGACTGTGTGTACTTCTCTTCATGAACCAAATGCAAAGGCCCAGAGCTCTGGGGGGGTGTTAAACACAGGAATTTACCACAGCACCCCTGCAGATGCACCCCACAATTGTTATCATTGACTCAGAACTTCTTGGGAACACAGACACTGGAGCTTTTCAAAACCACACACAGAGCTTGATCTTTTTTTTTTTTGTTTCAGTCCTATCATTCTGTAGCTAGTTCTGATGTGGTTTCAGTTTTTAGTTAAATGGAAAGTATCAAAATTCCTTGGGGAAAAGAAATTCAGAAGTACAAGCAAGAAAATAATTGGCGTTTCTTTTTTTGTTCTATCTTTAAACATTTTGTGATTTGTTATCTACTTTCATTTTATTGCCTCATTCTCTATAAATGCTGGGACTTTTCCATCCTAGCACATGTTCATGAGAGTGAGCCTATTTCAAACAATCTAATAAATGCAGACTCACTGTTCAGTTTAGAAAGTAGAAGTTTTTGTCTTGTTTTTGTCACAATCCCAAAGTCAACAGTAACAAGGGGATGTTATCTGGAATGCAGATTTTTGGGGTTTTTTTAGCAATATTCCCGGTGAGAGCTCAAAAATCATAAAGGGTCTGGTGCAAGAAGGTTTGTTCTGCTACCACTGACATCACTTTCCTTTCCAAGAGGGAGGCAAGATACGACAAGTTGCACCACTTGCTCCATCACAGAGCTGAATCAGCTCAGAAACCACCTTACTAGTGTGTGCCCGGCACTTGAGTGTGAAAAGTTCATCTCCTTTATTCTCCATAAACTCTTACTTAGATTGAAGATAATTAAATATAATCTGTAATTATCTACTTGAGTTATGTAGAACATTAAAATGTTGTGTGCTGTGAGAATGTAGAATATATATTGTAACAGAAAGGTTTACTGCCAAACGAAAGTGGATTTAAATTCAGTAGTGCAGGAGGTCCCTTTGGTCTTAATGTTCTCATAATCCCCGGTTACAAGGAGTAAAAATAACATTGATTTTAAAGTCCTTTTCTGCCCCAGGAACAATTAATACACTGAAAGATTCAATTTATATTCTTTGATGCAGTATACAAGGCAGTTGTCCAAGCCTAGATGCTCATTTATAATTGAAAAGAAAAAGAACTCGAAGGATCATCAATACATGGGATCCTTGTGGGCCACTCAACTAAGCAGCAAAGCCATTTCAGATCACCTATTCTGGTGATGGTTGTGCATCTTACCCTCATGCTGAGCACCTGGTGACCCAGTTAGACCAGCCTGGCTCCCTGCATTTGTCCCCTGCTTACAGCAATGCCTCGCTGAGTCTTTGCAGATGTCACTGTCACTGCCTCTGTCTGTCTGTCCCCTCTGGTGAAGATGCAGCTAGGGGTGAGGAAAGGAAAGGAAATGGCACATTGTCAGAAGCAAATAATGCTGAATCCATGCTGCTCTGAGAAATGACTCGTTCCATAACTCATCTCAAAGTGCAACCACACCACTGTCTGCTGGTGTTTGACAGCTAAAAGTGAACTTCTCACAGTCCTTCAGAGGAAAGCTATGAGGAAGTTCACAACTAGCTCTTGTCTAGAGAGAGGAAGGGAGAAATGTCCCTCATCATCGCTTTCAATCAAAGCCCTTAAAGTTTTTTGGTCTGATTTGAACTTCTCTGCCTTTTTGCACCTGAAGAGGCCTGGGAGATTGCTGTACTGCAGTGGTGTGTTCAGGTTTTTTTGTGCAAAAGTATTGATTCATACTGGGAACTTTCCCGAGAGTGTTTGACAAAGGCAGAAAAGTTTATGTGCTCTGTTTGTTTGCTCTGTTTGTTTGCTGGGTGATTTCCTGGCAGCACTGTCCTTGGGGGTGTGAAACTATACTCTCTTGTAACCCTTGGGGGGTTACATGGAGCTGGGGGTACTGAACCTCTGCAAAAGTGCTGGTTCTGTCCAGGTCACAGAAGGAATGGGACATAAACACTGGTTCTAATTTGAGCTTTCGTTGGTCTCCACATATTTTCTTTCCTCTGCCTGCTTTGTTAAATCAAGTGGAAGTTTGATATGAATGAATATCATAGTGAGCCATTACATCTGTTCTCAGCAGCAGTACATCAAAATGTGCACGATGTAGTGAATGGTTCCAGTTAGGAGGTGAGCAGGGTGTGCTTCCCTCTCCCTTTGCCTTGCTCTGGGAAGGATGGATTCCAGTATTCGCACTCACACTGGCTGGCTGTTGGTAGCTGAACATTCCTTAGCATTCTCTCTTACAAATTTCCAGAGAATTTCAAAGTTACATCCTCATTTACCTATCGGGGCAGCTTTAGCGTGTCTATTAAACATGAGTTTTGCTGCCCTTGCAAGGAGAAATTTCTGTTGCTTTTGTTTCAGATCTCCTTAAATATTGGCTAGAGCAACAAGCAGTGTCTAGTGCTGTGTGGCAGGCCAAACCTACTCATATCCAAACTCACAATCATGTGGTCACAGCTGATTCTGATGTTATTGTTACCCTGAAGCAGGTTAGGCTGTCCTGATGAAATGGCATAATGCCCTGAGAAGGACCAGGGATGAGAAAAATACCTAAATAAAACACTAAGAAAGCAATATTTTTCCTAACAAAAGTGAGGAGAAAGTCCTGAGGAGTAAAACCAGTGCTGGAGTCTCTGCATGAGCTCATCCAACATCAGTGTCATTGGGAAGTGATGGGATCTCATCAACAGGAGCCTGGAAAACCCAGTGCCTTTTTGTCAGCATGTTCCTTGTTCTTTTTTCAGTAAATGGGCTCCCATGCATGAGCATGTTGAAGTGGGAAATTCCCTGGATCAGAGAGCCAAAATCTGTCCTACTATTCTGCATGTGTTGGTTTAAGAAGAGCAGATGGGGTTTGCATAACTGAAAAATTGCTGAGTGGCTTTTTCCAGCTTGCCTTTCCTCAGGACAGGATGATCTGTGGGATCACTCCTGACACTTCAAAAAAGCTAAAGCAGTGCTGCAGAGTCTGAGCTGCTCAGCTCAGAGGTCAGAGCGGGGCAGTGAGAGTTGGGAGTCCTGTAACTCTTTCAAGGCAAGTCCCTTAAGCACCCTCCAGTCACTGTGGGTGCCTGAAATGCAACCTAATGCTTTTCTTAGTGTATATAAAGTGTGTGGATCTTGGATGCAAATGCCTCAATAAATGCACATTCTGATTATCCACCCATATTCTGATTTCCAAAAGACACAAATCCAGGTCTTGAGCCACTCTTCTTTCTGGCTGCCTCCTGTTGTTGAAAGCTGCTCATGAAGTTGTGGGAATTTTCTGCATCCATTTCTCCTCTTTTCTGGAGTTGATGTTTGGCATTGGAAGCAGAAAGGAGCTCTGCTTCTGCTCTACTGGATCAAAAGGCCAGGCCCCCTGGTTTTAATACTAATTTTGTATTGCCCACTGTCAGAGTGGTTCCCAGGAATTAAATTCTTCATCTTCCACAAACAGACAAATGTTAACACCCACATTTTGCAGGAAGAATATTGGTATCTTGTCCAAAATTAGAGACTTTTTGACTTTTTGGCCAGATAGAGGGTGAGAACTCAGGCACTTTCGGCACTGAGAACCAGCCCTTCTCCATCCCCATAGATTTTTAGTGCAAGTCAGTCTTGCTGAAGGGCAGGAATTCAGTTTTTTAATCTTTTGCCTTGTGATGAATAGGTTGCAAATTATCTCAAAGCAAGTGCTTCTGTTCTCTTCTTGGTGCAGCTGAGATACAGCTCCACTGTTATCCACATGTGCTCACAGGTGCCTTTCCTGGAGAAAACAATATATTTGAGAGCAGCCCTCAAGAATTACAGATTTTGTAAATTACAAGTTTTTTCTACATTTGTGGTGAGAAAAAGAGAAACTAGAGAGAAGAGACTGGATCAGAATGTGAAGATCAGTTGTACCTACAGTTCAAAATCCTAAAGAGACTGGCTGATAGAAGTTTCCTCCTACTGAGGATAACTGCTGATTTCTCAGGGAACAAGTCACATCAGCAAAGCTAAGCATGGTCTAGAGAACTGAAAAGCACCTCTTGGATTCTTGGATTCTGTCTGCTCTCCTCAGTGAGCAGAAACAAGGCCCAGCAGAAAGGTGGTTCCAGGGTCTGCCACCTGTTTAGAGGACATCACGGGCTGCTTGGCAGCTTTTCAGACTGCAATGCACAGCTGGCTTGCCAGGGATTTGGGAACTGCACACCTAAGGCTGCAGTTGGAAGAATCAGAGCAACTTATTACAGTGTCTTTTGTGAAATGCTGATATCCTCAAAGAAATACCCTTGCCCAGAATGAATGTGTTAGTCAAGGGAAATTGTCAAGAAAGCTCAACTTGATTCCATAATCTCTATTTATGCTGTTTATACATGATATTTGGAAAGTTTATGTAATAATATGCATTGGAAGGTGCTGCACTGTATCATTGTGTATGTAGAAGACTTCAATAAAAGCATTTTGCTTTTCAATCTTTTTGAGGAAGGTTGCAAGTTTCTTGATTATTATCTCTGTCCAGTAATACTGGTTTTAAGGTCTGTGGTACTATCGTGCCTTCAAGAGAATATTTTTCTAATGGAAATAGGTTTCTTGGAGAAGAATCAATTTATTATCCACTGATGAGCTTTTGGACTTGTTTTTTTCTTTCATTCTGTTACTTAGCAGCATCCTTTAGGGAATGCATGCTGAAACCATCAGCTTTGTTCCTCTTTGCTGTTGAATTATTCCTATAGATTCTCTCTGGATTACTTAAATTTAGAGTGTAATGCAGTGTAAAACAGAATCTCTTTCTTCACTGATGTAACCCAAGTCCTTGAGAGCAAGCTCCTGCAGAAGGCCTGTGGCTCTGCAGCCCTGGTCTTGCACAGCGGAAGTGAGTGGGAGTTTTGTAACTGAATTTGGGGATTTCAAGACTGAGTCTTAATTGCAATTACCTTACTGGGGACCTGGGGTTTAAAAGAATGGCTCATACCTCTTAAGAAGAAATGTTTTGCAACTTCTTCAGGTTATGCAAACCATAATTTTCCCCTTTTCCTGCTTTCCTGATGAATCACCAAACCTTTTCCTGGCAGTGGAAATAGCTGAAAAGATATTTCTTAGAGTGTAAGGAGATAAAGGACTATGCCTATGGTATTTTCTGTGCAGTGTGTCAAAGGCAGAGAGAGGTGTCTGTGATTCTCTGATTGTCAGCATGTCCTTCACCTCTGCTGTCCCATTTTACTGGCCTTACTCCAGTCATTTTGTATTTTATTCTTGCTATCGTCAATACAGATTAGACTCTAATAAATAAGTTGTAACCATGCTAAAGCGTTCCACAGGGCCTCTTCTGTCCCTGTATCCCTTCTATCCTGTAGCTGAATCCTGTCAGTGGATTTAGCCAACATGCAGCTTCTGAGGCTGTAGTCTTTAGATGTAAAATAACCTTCCACTGGGTGATGCCTGTTTCCTTGAGAGACATGGCACTGCAGTTCTGGGACAGGCCTCCATGACATGAAAGAGTTAGGAGAACATGATCTCAAATCTGAGCTTAGGCGGAGTTAAGAATAACATAAAAATTTGGCTTTGTGGTATTAACCTGAGGAGATTGAGATGAGACAGGCAAGAATAACGAAGAATCAGGGTGCCCCACTAAGCCTGAGCAGGCTGAATTAGGTTTCATCTTCCGGCACTATGAGGGTATGTCGGCCAAGGTAATTCCAGGTAATCCGCTACAACCTCTGTGCTGCAACAGCCAGCCAAGAACACTCATCATCTGTCACCTGCTTTTGATCTTCTGAGATCTCTTAAGACACCTGTCTGCAGCTGTATGGAACGGCAGGAAATTCAACTTCTAGGAGGCAAAGAGCATATTCTGGCATGCATCCTTTCTGTCCTGAAATAACTGCTTTAGGCAATTGTTGCAGGAGTATTTGCCATCACCTTTGACATGAGATCTCTTTTCTTACGGGCATGTTTATCTTTCAAAACAATAAAGAAATAAAAGTCACCAAGCAGTGTAACTTCTGTGACAAATAGTCTGGCTTGTCTTAGGCCTCTGAAAAAAGAGATCAGCTCCCTTTTGTGATAATTTGACTTTTGTCTTTTTCTGACCAGAACTTTTCTCTTTTGTGATATTTTTGAGCTTTGATTGTGAAATATCCACTGTAGGAAACTGGGATGAAATCTGATAATTTGATTTGGGGTTGCATTTGATGGAAAAGAAGATATTTCCTGTGTCAAAGTAAATTTTTCAGAAATTACGCCAGTGCTCTGGATTTTTTGGCCTAATGCACAGAAATTGGCATCTCTACTGTAGGTATTGGCTGGCTGTTGGAAACGAAACAGTATAGCAGCAGAGATCTTCTGAATCTCTTTTCCCTTTGCTACAGTGCAGACATTTTCTCCCTTGATTTCTTTTGGTCAAACAGTTCTTTCATTTGGCTCTTGTCTGCGTACAGGACAGTTGATAAAAACCAGCTTGTTGTCCACAGCCTTTACACAGCACAAACTTAATTGCATATGCAAGGCATTACATCTTTTTCCTGCACTGTTTGGAACAGAAAGGGGTTAATGTTAAAGGAGTCGTGATTATTTCTGCTATTATTTCTATGTATGGATTTTGGCAGGGCAGCAAGCCCCCTTTTTTGACACGGTTTTGGATTAATTTCCTTGCTGCTGGCTCATCACTGATGAGCCAAATGATTAATGTGTTATTTAGTTTCCTTATGTCTTTTTGTTCTTAAAAGTCCTTGCAACAATGTACAAAACCCCAGTAACAATAGCTGATTTTGCAAACCATGGCTAGAATTTGTTCCAAGGGTTTTTTCCAGGGTAACACTGAGATCTTTCTATGTAGTTTATATTCTTCAACACATAGTGTGGGCAGATTAATGTGTTTTCTCAGTGTGGAATATTCTTTTGATAAGAAATTACTTCTGTTTTATAAAGGGAATTTAATCTGTTGGCCACAGCATCAAGTGAAAGACAAACCGGGTCTACTCATCTGCAGGTGGTAGTTGCTTTCAAGGCAGTGGTTTGCTATGAGAATCTCAGCTGGCTTTAAGTTCAGGGGTGAAACAGAGGTGAGAAAGCTTGTTTTGGATGTGCCAAGTGTCCTGCTCATGGCCCATCACTGACACCAGTTAAATGCTGCCACCTCCCACCCCCGACTCTGTGGCTGAATGGTCACTGGTGTCTAAATGATGCTTTGGGGTGGTCTTGCAGTGTGGAGACTATCAGCCAGAAGAAATCTGGCAAATAACTCCAGTTTCCCCAAGGCCTTGATCTTTTATTTCTTTCTGTTTCCAGGTGCCAGTCGGCCACTCCGCCGCCCCTGTTGTCCCCGCGAAGAAGCCCTGCCTACCCCCTCAGCGACAGCGAGGACTCTTCCCGCTCTGCTGGGCTCTCCAAAGTCTCCAGCTCCAGGCTGTGCCTCAAGGACTGGAAAAGCCGCGCCTCTACGCTGCGAAGCACCTCCACGAGCCCATCGGACACCGACTCCCCGAGCCACCCTCTCAAAGCCATCAGTGTGGGTGCTTTGGATAAAAGGCTGTCCGTGCTCAAGGCTGACCAAAAGGAGACTCCAAATGAGGCTCAAGATGGGGAAGCAATAGGGAGCCACCCGCTCACCCGGAGCACTCTGTCCTTGGGCACCGCCACCAAACTGAGGACCCTCTCCATCAGCAGGGTGAGTGTCCGCTCGCAGGCGCTGGACATCAGGCAGAAGATCACAGAATGGGAATGCCGCCGGGAGCTGTCCCCCAGGACGAGCGTGTGTATGGACAAGAGGGATGCTGGGGAGAGGTCAGGCAGTGAGAGCTGCCCCAGTGTGCTCACCTCTCCCTGCAGCGACAAGACATTTGATTTCAAAGGGCTCCGAAGAATGAGCCGAACATTTTCCGAGTGCTCTTACCCGGAAACCGAGGAGGAGGAACTGCTGGACAGGGATTCCTGCCATCGGTTTGAAAAGAGACCAGGCAGGAGCGAACCTCCTTCTGCCACTTTCCTCAAGAGCCACGTGAGGAAAGAGCCCTCTGCTGTGCTCAACAGAATCCAGAAGATCGAGCAGGCACTGAAGGAGCAGTCGGGCAGAGGCCTCCCCCAGTTACCAAGTAGCTGCTACAGTGTTGACAAAGGGAGGAAAAAGTCTGGGACTCTGACTACTGTGGAGGGACTGAGTGAAACCCCGAGCGATAGCAAAGGAGGGAGTGTCACTTTGGGGAGTGAACCAGAAACACCTCCTGAGGCTGAGAAAAGCAGTAAAACAAAACAGGGGATCACTGCGAACTCAGCTGGCCCCAAAGTGCTCCTGGAAAGCCCGGCTAACAGCGCCGTGAATCCCGTCCCCAAGCCCAAACGCACCTTTGAGTACGAGGCAGACAAATCCCACAAAAGCAAACCAAGCAATGGCCTACCTCCATCTCCCACACCTGCTGCTCCTCCTCCCCTCCCGTCCACTCCTGCGCCCCCCGTGACCAGAAGGCAGAAGAAAGAGTCGCGCTTTCACAGAAAATCCCAGAATAGGTAAAAGTCAAGGGAAATCTGCTCAGTTCTCCAAATAAATAAATGGGCTGTATTTTTGTAGTAGCAATATTTTAAATTCTCCTTCTAATGCAGTGCTTTTGACGTAAGAAAAGCTAGGAATTATGTGCAAGACAAGTGTTTTTCCTGCTGGTCTGCACTGATGGGATGCACTGGTACAACACCTTTGCATGCCTTCAGTTTTGAAGTTCTATCATCTCCATTCCTGGATCTCCAAAAAAGGCTCTAGGTTAGGTGTGCTAAAGGTTGTCTAGTTCATTTCGGCACAGATGCCCTTAATTGTGATTTTTAATGGACCATAATTTCATTATTGTCTGGTAGTGGGACCATAGCTGATCCCTCAGAGTCTTTTCTTCCAGTAAAATGTACCTGCACAGGTTTTCTATTTCCAAAGCTCATTACTATAGCAGTTGTGTCAGTTTTATGCGGTGTAGGTGATTTTATTTAATTCACTGCTTAGGAATAGTATCCTAAATTGCTATTAACAGTTGTGGAGGATTAATGCTGAGAAAACTGTTTTATCACAGACAGTCCTTTATGTCCTTACTGAGTTAATGATAGGAGAGTGTATAGCTACAATTCCCCAGCAATCTGTGGAGCTTGGCGTGTTTTCTTTTGAGTTCATGATCTCTTTTGAGTTTCAGACATGGTGGAACTCATTCTGCTCATTGCTTAGAAAATCGTAGGCATAGCTGTTGCTAAGCATTCAAATTACAGCATTTTTAATGAGTTCACCTGTCTGTGCATGTGTATGATACACACCCTCCCTTGATATTTAGTGATGAGGTTTTCAAGGAACTGCTAAACAGCATCTCAGATACACACTATCACTTCAGTATCTACTGCTTGCTGTTGGCTCAATTATTAAAGGTTTGTCAGCACAACCTGACCTGAATTATACTGGGGCAGGAAGAGAAGAGGAGCCTTCATATTCTGTCCTTTGCTCTCAGGAGACACCTGCCTTTGAAAGATCAAACAGCTCTGCTGAGGCGTGTTGTTTCTCCCAGAAGGGCGTGGGGGGGATGTGGAAAGTCAAGCTCTGATTAGCAGTGCTTATCTTTGAGTCCTGGCAATAATCTCAGAGGAAGTAAGTCTAGTTTTTAATGAGAATTTGTGAAGTAAATCTGCCCTCGGTTTGTTCAGCACAGCACTGGCAATGTGCAGAAGACAAACAATAATTTTTAAATGTTTTGGTGTAAATGATAACCTTTATTGGAAAAGGGGCAAGTCATCTAAGAACCACAGTATTTTATCACTATGAGTTTTTTTGAGATTGTTTTGACTGTTTTTCTGCTTTCCAGAAGAGGTACAATTCTGCTTGCACCTGCTGTTCTGCAGGTTCAGTCTCTTGTCATAGCAGAGCCAGACAACAGCACAGTTCAGCAAAGGAGCTTCAGGCCTGGGTTAGGGCTCGGAGAAACAAACCTTCCAAAAACATTATTTTCCAATTTAAGTTGTAGGATTAACAGGGTTTTCACGTGTATCTGATGATTCTTGAAAATCAGTTTGACATTTTACTGGGTAGGTATCCATCAATTTGTAACAGCTTTACCCACTGTAGTTTAATGAATTCTCTGGACACACCTCTTGTTAATTATGATCTAAATAAGTTCAAATCAACCTCCAAAAAATCTCAGGTTTGCTGGCTGTCTTCAGTGGTGGGTGGAAATCCTTTATAAAGATCTTAATTTTATTGTCTTTGCTACTGTTCTTCCTTCAGTTACAGAAAGGAAAACTCCAAGATTTACAAAGAACTTAAGACCATACAAGTCATCTAAGAATAACAGTATTTGGTTGATAGTAATTACTGAAATACTAAACTGTTCTTTTTTTGAGAACAGATGTAACTCATTGTGTCTGCAGCTTGTAGCTGTGTGTTTCAGATTGAACATCCATGTGGTTTGCACTCCCTGGAATGTCATGAGAATGGACTTTCCCTTTGGTTGAAAGCACTGATTTTATTTTTGGTGGCTAATTCAACATTTTAGTAATATGGAGGCAGTCTCTCATGTTTGCCTGCTAGCAGAAAGCCAGGCTGGATCTCGGGAATCTGCTGCCAACAGTAGCTTTAACATTTCAGAGTGGTGTGAGCTGGGTGCTCCCTAGCAGTTGGAAGTCCTCTGGCACACACTCAGCACAGGAGAGGAGTGTCACAGCATAGGCTTGGGACACATGGAGCACAGCTGAGTGTCGGGCCACAAAGCCATTCCTGTCACCCTATACAGCATCACCACATCAGAGTGGTGCCTTGAAATCCATAGGAGCTGGATATTTAACTGCTTTAGAAAGTCTCATTTGGTACACAGCTATGTGTTCAGTGTGTCAGCATCCTTTGTAACTGTGAGTAGCTGTGGAGTAGCAGTTGTCTGGATCTGACATGCACAGACTGTTTCTGCCACAATCCTGATGTGAATAACTTGGACCTGGATATTCTGGAGATTAGGGAAAGGAGAGGGGAGGCTCCTAAGCCTGATCCTGAGCCGTAAGCCTGCTCCAGCAGACAAATAGGAAATGCTCTTTTCAAATGCAGTGTTCTATGCAATAGTCATTGTGTTACCTGTAGGGATGCTCGAGCCAATTCACAGGCCAAAGTGTCTCATGAGACTCTGTCACTGCCACGTGGATATGCTGCAGCATATGCTTCACTCCAGCTGGGAAGAAGAAGAGGGGTTGATGGCAGGATGATTTATTGTTCGTCTAGTTTGGGTCTCAGTGAGTGAAGTATGGAGACCAGCACAGTCCATGCAAGCCTTGCAGCACCACGGGATTTACGCACTGACCTGTGCTCATTTTTCTCACTGTTTCATCCTCAGCTGTAAATCAATCCAATGAATGCCAGCCCCTGTACTGCTAGCACTGCAAATTGCGGGCCTCCCAGCTTGAGTGTAGATATTGCCCCAGAGAACAAGTGCTGGGTGTAAAGTGGAGACTGGGAAGAACTTGGTCTCTTCTCCCTCTAGAACTGCTCAGCAGTACCTGGGGCAGGAGTGGGTGGGAGGTGGTGAATCACCCTGGGTGGCAGACAAATTGTGTGGGCTCACCTGACCCAGCTGGTCCTCACCTTCCTGCCAGAGAGGCTGAGCCTTCAGCCCCCAGCCATCAGCCCAGGTCACTCATGCACCCCAGGGATCATTACTTTCCTCAATGCTTTCTCCTTTGCTGCCAGTGCTTGGCAGGGGTGTGCAAGGGAGATGGGTCACTTTCACACGAGTCTGCCTTTGGCATTTGTACACTGAGCTCTGTGCAGAAACATATCTGAAAGTTCAAGACATCTGAATGGTGTCAAACTAAGGGTTACAATCTCCCAGAGCAACCAGTCAGTGCAGGAATGCTTTTCAGAGACTGTGTCTTTCTTTAGGAGAGAGTGCCACACGTTCCTGGGGCCTCTGGAAAGAGCAAAGTAATTTCTAATCTGAGGATTGTGCTGCTAACTTACTCTGTAAACTTGGAAAAATATCACGTATTTTCTTCCTGTCTGCATAATTGGGTAACAATACTTCCAATTTCATAAAAGTCTCATAGATGGCTATACTAGAGACTGCTGTGAGCACAGGACTCATGGTCTGCTAAAAATTAGTCCTTAAAGCATGATGTGGGATTTTTTTTTTTGTTGTGGTTCAATTTATACATATTTCTTAGCAAGCAAATGCTCATCTAAATGCTTGAATAATTTTGCATTCTTTTTACTAATTATTACTGTTTTAAACTTCAGAAAATCCTTTGAGTTTGAGGATGCCTCAAGTCTGCAATCCCTGTATCCTCCCTCCCCGACTGAAAATGGAACCGAGAGCCAGCATAAATTTGGATCCAAGAGCACTTTAGAAGAAAATGCCTATGAAGACATTGTAGGTAAGAAGCTGCAGCAGAACACGGGCTCACAGCAGGACGTTGAGTGGCTGCAGGCAGGCCGTGTATTGCTGAACACAGGCCCCGTGCAGGAACCTTCAGTGCTGTCAGTAAAGAGAGATTAAATGGAGGTGAAATGGGTTTGATCCTTCAGTGCAAACGTAGCTCTCAGGCTGCATGCAGGAAGTCTTGATTCTTTCAGCCTTCAGCGGGTAGTATTGGAAACAGACTGTTGGGTCAGCTTTTTGCCAATGCTTTTCAAGAACCAAATCGCTCTTTTTATCGAGGCCTTGGCTTGAAGCCTCGAGTGGTGTAAAAATGTAAAGAACAGAACCCGAGACAGTGTTTACAGAACTATCCAATAGCAAGACTAACCTCAGAGGCTTTGTGTGGGCAGCCTGAGCTTTTCAGGACTCCGGTGTGGACTGCCCCAAAGCAGTTGTTTGTAGCGCTGTTCCTGGTCTCCTCCAAGTCCCAGTTGCTGGTTAAAGAGGAATTAATTTCCTTTAGCTATACAACCATCGGGAATGCACAACAAAAAACACTGTTTTCATTAAGCTTCATAAGAAAAACATGTTTCTTTTGGTCTTAGAAGGAAATGTATGGCCTATGCATACATTCTTTTAACATCAAAAAAAAAGTTGTTGTAATTACCGAAAATTGGGCAGCCCTTCAGAGCACAGATTTTCCACACAAGTGATGAATATCTGCATTGTTTTTAACTCTTTCAGTGTTATATTATTACAACAGATACAAAGGAGAGTTCATTTTACTTTGGACAATGAATCTTTATATACTGAAAGCTGGAGGGCTACCAAGATAGTCTGGGACCCTAGAGCACACATCCTCTGAAGAGACACTGACAAGCTGGGCTTGTTTAGTCTGGTAAAAAGCACTCTAATAGTGCTTACAAATGTTTGAGAGGCAAACAAAAACAATAGAGCAAAACTATTCTTGGTCATATCAGTTGATATAGCAAAGAACAGTGGCCACAAATTGGAGCCTGGGGCTCTTTGTCAGACCCAAATTCTGTCTCTGCCTTGTTAGCCTCAGTGAAAACAGGAATTTACTCTTTCCATTCTCAGCTGTATACTTCCTCTATGCCATTCAAACAAAAATGCTTTCAGAACAAAAGCTTTCAACTCCTGCTCAGTGTATGTTAGTTAAAAGGAAAATTTTTGCAGATACTGAAAAGTCTTTTTCTGTGTACAGCATCCTTATATCATCAGCCTTTTCCATGACAGACCACCATGCTATTCACGCTTGAAAATGTATTGTGTGTTAGTTACAGTGTTCATCTTTGCTCAGGACTTGTCATTGTGCTGCCAGGTTTTAGGTGGTAATGATTCTTTCCCTTGTCTGGTTTGTTAAATATCAAAATAAAAGGTGCAGGACTGGTAAGATGCTTTCTTCAAATGAGAAGAAATCTTGGGTTCAGTAAAACAAAATAATAATGGGCCATTCCAACTCATAGGTACTATAAACCAGCTCCTTGCAGACTATAATTTGGGCATTTTGGCAGGGCAGTGGGAAGAGAATGCAAAATTTCAGATCTGTGGACAAACACAGAACTTCATTGTTTTGTACTGCTTTTTAACAACCTCTTTCCAAGCACTTCATTCAATACGGGCAGTGCGGGGGGAATACCAAATCAGTATAATTCTTATAAACTGTCAGGCATGATTAAAGACAAGCCAAAGTGGTTTGATCTCCAGCTTTAAAGAAACTAACGCAGTTTTGTGTATCATATCTGCATAATTTATACCAGTGGTGCTAGACCCCAGTCTCCAAGTAGCACTTTTGTGCTCATGCAAACCAGGTGTCTGCAAGAGTGAGTTTATTTTATAGATCTACATCTGCTTCAAAGCTATAAAGGGCTCTGTCACTGTGCTCTGAGTTTTCTTGGCAAACAGTTGCCCTGGAGATGCCAGTGGGTCTTTCTTTTCCTATACCTTGTTCAATCTCCTTGCCTCCCTAAAACTTGTAGGCAGTTAAAACATTGTTGCTGTAGTAATAAACTTAATAAAGTGTCATGTCCCCCCATCCCTTAGAATTACTATTTGCAATGCAAGGAAGTGTTAAAATATAAGAAAAGAAAGGTGTGAATCTTGAGCAATGCTCTAAGTATTCTAGTGTGAGACAGAATCATGAAAAATTCAGGTTGGAAGGGACTGTGGAGTCAGCTGGCCCAGCCTCTGCTCAAGCCAGGGCTGATTTCAACATTAGATGAGGTTGCTTAGGGCTACATCTGGTTGAGTTTTCAAAATACCATGGGAGGATGGCTTCACTGCCTCCCTGTGCAGCCTTCTCCACTGCTTAGCCTCCATTGTGAAGAATGTTTTCTGGATGCCACTGTGAACAAATGTTGCTTTCCATCCTGTTTGAATTCTCCTTGGTGCTATTTGTGATTGCTGTCCTTCATCCTTCCACCTCCAAGAAGTGCCTGGTGCTGCCTTTTCCACTTGCCTGTCTAGGCAGTGGCAGACAGCAGCTGGGTTATCCCCCAGCCTTACCCAGGCTAGACAGCTTCTAAGCATGTAATGGCTGGGCCCGGAGTCATTGGTTTTTTGGTTACCACACGGCCTCTTCATGTGAGGCATATGAACACTAAAGCTTTGTCTTCCTCCTGGTGCCCTTGCACTGTTTCTTCTTTAATCACCAGAGCAGCAATGAACTGCTGTGTGTAGTTTATCTTATTCTGAGAGTTGACTTTTATTTAAAAAAAAAAAAAAAAAAAAAAGTTGTAAGGTATATTGAAACCAAAAACTATTGTGCTTTGAAATGCAGTGACATCATGAACCAGACGCTTTGTTCAATTTTGTAATATTTCTGTAGGCTTTAATAGATGAAATACCTGCATGGTAAGTTCAGGACAGGTATTGGATTGGAACACGATCATCCATTCTGCATTCATCAAGCAGCAGTTGTATGAAAGGGTGCACATTCCTAATATAAATCAGTTCTGTATTCCATGTGCAAGGAACCATGTGGACTTCATTCATCCTCTGTACTAGCACTCACAGAAATGTGGCAGTCGTAGTAAACTTAACATTGTTTTCCTTCTTGTGGTTTTGAATGAGCCTTTAATCAGACCAAAATTGATGTGGCTTTCTGAATCCGGTTGGGGAAACCACGCTTGGCTTTGTGTGAATTCAAGAAACTATCACAGCATTAAGAGATGGCTGAGGTTGTTGCTTCTGCTGTGTTTGTGCACAACAGCATTTCCTGCCATATGGACCATACGGTTCCAGTTTTCCAGTCTGCTCCCCTGAATGCAGCTGAGATGTTGGAATATTGTTAAGGTCTTGTGTCTCTGAAGCACTGTTGACTTGACATCTAGGAGAAGGCATTTGTTATCACCACCAAAAAAAGATGAATGAAATGAAAGTTAAGGGCATAGTATTAAGTTTGACTTGAGAAAATCTAGTAAAACTAGGTGAAAGAAATAGCACTCCATTTAAAAACTAAATTTAGTGGACAGAACCTCTGACAAGACAAGCCTTCTTACTCTCTAAGTCCCCAGGGTGCTGTACACAGCAGAACAGGTGGAGATTTCCTGCAAGAGGACGTGACAGATGTGCAGGAAACCCATTGCTCAACTGGGCTCTGTGTGCTGCCTCGTAGATTGAGAACGGTTAATTGAACGTCACACGACTCCATGCCTGCTTTGGCAGTTGGGCTGAAGCAGTCTAGAAAATAGGGCAATGCCTCAAAAACATTGCTGTGGAATCTCTAAAACCAGGATGAATTTCTGAATGGGATCTTGCTGGTGGGTTCGTATTGGGAGTGTCCCTCAATTCACTGCCCCAGGAGCAGCTGTTCCTCTTGGGGAGGGTTTCTTATGCACCCTTCTGCTCACTGTCATGTTTAGGAGATTTTGAGCCCTTTCAGTAGCTGGACGCTTCTATTGACAGATTTTTTGCACCTTAAGAGGACAACATAATCACTGCTTCCGTAGGGGGGTATAATATAATTGAATCTTGTTACAGTTGACACCAAAGGTGACTGATAAAAACTTCACAGTGGAGTCATACACAATCTGTTTTTCTCTGTCAGTTTGAGTATTGCTTCAGTTCAGGATAATCAGCTTCTTGTTTATTTCTGCATTAAAACAGGACAAGTCACTCCCTTCATCCCTGCTGGTAAGGCACCTCATCTCTCCTAAACTGATTAACTGGTTTGATTTCTTGTGAAAATTTGACATAGTGCACGTCATGTAACAGAATGAGATTATTTAGCTGTTTTACTGAATCTTTCTCTGTGTGTGATCAGAGCTGCAGCAATGATGACTGAGGTCAAGTCGGAAAATGTTCCAGCTTGACATTGCTTTCAAATTGGAACATTTACAAAGTCCTTCCAGTGAATGTGGGAAAAGGTTGGAAAGAAAGCAAGCTGATCTTTCGAGTGAAATCCCATCCTCACACGCCACATTATCGCCTGTCATGCTTTTGTGGCACATTTTAGTCTGTCATATTATCATCTCATGGCAAATCGGGGAGAAACTGGAACTGCTGGGCTGCTGTGAAGCTGAAGCAAACTTGGAGAGATTGCAACTGTGCCAGCAGTGCTGTGCAGGCTGCTTCTCTGAAGACATTTTGGATTGTCAGTCAGACACCAGCAGGTCTTTGGAGCTAGGATTGATGCAAAATGATGGTACAGGCAGTGATCACAGACTAGTATATTCCCGTCTTATTCTGCACCCACAGTCTGCCTGTGACAGCCTAAAAAGAACATGAGATTTTGGGAAGTATAATAGTGGCAAATTCAATAATAGACACTGTAGGGTAATGGCAGCCAGAGCACATTAAATCAGTGTTCATATGGGCCTGTCAAAGAAAGGCCAAATATTTCAGCTGATCCTATTGACAATCTGCCTGCTTCTTTGTTGTTACATTTGGATACATGGATTCCAGTTATTTTTAGTTATCATCTTGTGCCCTATTTAGAGCTCAGTTTTTCTCTGTAGAGTGTGTCTCATCATTATACCATCCACTACAGCTTCTTGTGACAGTCTCTGCCTGGCTCTCTAGTCAGTGCTGCAGGTTAGTAAAACAGAGGAAAAAAAGAGACCATGAGACTGCTCTCCCAAATCCTCCTTTAAATTCAGAGACTGTGTTGAAGTCAGCAGGGTGAAGCCCCTGAAACGCAGGCAGTTTAGAGGAGCTGCTGCTGTACTGTGCTAACAGTTGCTCATCAGATGTTTTCATGCACATCATTTTGGACTGAGTGGCAAATAGGTGATTTTGGGGGGGTGAAATTTCTTGTTCATTTACCAGCCATGCTAATTCTTTTCCCTTATACTTCATTATGACTACACTCTAAGCTCTTGCAGCCCCCACAGAGATAGCAGGGAGCTGAAAGTATCTGCAGTGTTTCTGCTGCTTATTGCAAGGCAGAGCAGGATTGGAGAAGTTCAGAAAGCACAGGTTATTGCCTACAAAGTCCATGGACCAGGGCCCAAAAGGCTGATTGCATTTTAGACTTGCCACTCTGCTTGTTGCAGATGCTCTTTGCTTTTCTGAGCTCATGGTACTAAGCAGATACACTGGGTGATAGGACTGTAAGCAAGTAATGGTCTGTAACTTTGTGCTGTTCAGCAAGAGCTTTTCAAAGCAGCTGTAATATGTGTTAGCTGTAATTTGAGATTGAAATAGTTCCTCTTTCTGCAGATTCCTGGGGTAAATTCCCCAGCTGAGATGCACAGTTTCAGCATCTCTGATATTGAAAGACCTCATCTATGCACCAAAGAGCTTAGCTTGGATACTTTATAGGAGTGTGGAGATTTGCTGGTTTTCATCCATTTGATCTGAACATGCTCATAAACATCCCAGAGGCCCAGTTTTCCTCCAGCACTGGTGGTGTGGATCTGCGTTGGTGTAATTTTTATGACTGAAATGAATGAGCAATGCATGTGCACCTCGTTTGTGAGGTGGTAAATGTCCTGGCCATGCAGCTCAGGTCCCTGGGCTTTCCAAGTAGCCTGGAGGAATGGCAGCAGGCTCTTAGCTTGGGCACTCAGCATCACCCTGTGGATTCTGTATCTCCTCTGTGAGCATTGGCTCCCAATTTATGCACCCAACTTAACAAACATTTAAGGGTCTTTTCCTTTACTCTATACCTGCTGTTCCATTCTTCTCTCTCCCTGGCAGTGCAAAAGGCTGGAGTTATAATCAGCACTCAGTGAACCACTTAATTCCTCTGATAATTGTTTCTCCCATCTAGAACGAAATGATGCATTTCCCTGCTTTCTGCCATTTATAGAGAAGCCTCTGCCTGCTTCTTTTTTTTTCCTCTCAGCCTTACTTTTCACTCCTTTCTCAGCATGAGACAGGCTCGCTGAGTCTGCCTCTGCTTCCCATTTGCCACGTGTGAGAGGCTGAGCAGAGGAACATTGTGTGCTGCCTCAGGACTCGGTGGGGCTGACTCGAGCTGCATCACGGAGTGAGGAACTGCAACCCCTGGGGGAAACTCTTCGATGATTAAGCTCAAGGCACTGCATTCCTCAGGACTTTTCTAAATATCAGTGGTTATTTTATCTTTTTTGTTGTTGTTTTTCTTCTCTTTCCCTGACGGACCATTCATTAAATTGTCTGTGAGATCTTCTGAAGATAAATGTCGTGTAGATAAATGCCCTGTGTTAACTCAACACTTTGGTACGTAGAATTTGAGAGAATGGGAAACTTGGAAAAAATGCTTATAAAGGGAACTGATTTGGGAGTAGCGATGGTGATTAGAGACAGTATTTGCCAAAGCCTTACTGTTTGTGATCATATGCATTCTGGGGGTATGATTCAGCTTTCTTTGAAGTCAGTGATAATCTGCTGTTGTCTTGTGTGGCTGTTGGATCAGCCTCATTAAGACAAGCCTGGCCTCTATACTGCATAATGTTTCTCCTTTTGGCTTCCAATAGAGACATCCATATGGCAGGAACAAGGATGTTTCCTTGCTCTTTCATCGTAAATATGTTTTCCTTTTGCAGCAAATCCAAGCACTGCAGCTTGCAAACATTCCTTGCCTGAGACTTGGGACTAGAGAAGTGGTGCTGCTGAGGAGAAAGCTGTAAACCTCTGAGCCAGCCCAGTGATATGGAAACTCTCCTCCTTTTTGTGCTGCAGCAGCAGCAGTAGCAGCCACCACCACAGGTCTCCCCCAGGACCTCACTCCCATGTGGGACACCCACCTGCTGTTGACCACAACTTCCTGGATCTTTCTCCCGTGGAAGGGAGTCACTGTGCACTCAGATGCAGTCAAATGTTGCTTTAAGGCAGTTCAGGGTACTTTCAGCATTTTTAGTTTACTTGACATCTTTGGTTTCTTGTCACTCATACAGGAGCTAGTCTGAGCTGCCTCTTTTTGCATATCTGGTCTTTTGTGTGTCTACCAGGGAGAGCAGATATACCAAGAAATGGTGGCTGAAAATGGCTGAAGAAATAGTTTATTTGTCTATCTCTTCTAGTTCACAGCCTGAAACAAATACTTAGTTCAAAAGTCATATCAGCAAAACTAGAGTGTTTCTGATTGATCAGAATATCTCATTATCAGAGATTTGGTATGGAAGGAGGTTCTTCTTACAGAAAAAAAAAAAGACAAAAAAAAAGGTGAGGTGTATTTGATCTCAAGACATTATTTCAAAGTGATAAAAAGCCTCCAAGCTCTGAAATAATTTGGTTTTTAAGCAAATGAGAGAAAAAATAGACATGAGAGTTCTTGAACAGCAAACCAGTCATGAGCAGAAGCTCTCACAGCTCTAGGGGAAAGGGTTAAAATCCCTGTGGTGTCTCCTCTGACCTTCCCATTACACTGAAGAGGAATTTGGCCCAAGCTCTCTTTTGGTAGAGACTCTGACTCAGAAAAACAGCCTCTGCTCATGGTTCCTTGCTCCTCCCTCCTCTCTCATCCAAGACTTCCCTGGGCCTGTTTCTATACTTAATATGTCAGGTCAACATTATTTATGCTGAGTTTAACTGGGTTCAAGCAATTCTGTTTTACATTGTGTTTTGGAAAGAGAATCCCCCTAACATTTATAAATGCTTTACATTGTAAAAAAGGTTTCTTTTCACTGATGGGCTTGTTTCTTCCAGGGAGTTTGCATGCTCTGTAGACTATATGCAGTAACATTTGTTTTCACACAGAAGCGCATGTTTGAGCCCTGTCTCATGTAGCCGGGTATTTTGAAATCTGTTAATCCATTCCAAAATGCTTGCTTGACCTACACTTGACTTGGGCTTACAACAAATTTTATTATGCTACTAGAGCCCAATCAGCTGTAAGTAACAGCATTTTGCAATTTTTAATCTTTATCATTGCTATGATTATAATTTCTAGAGCTGTAGAGTCTACAAGTAAGAAAATATGGCTGTGAAATGTATTTTTTCCTTCCCACGGGAAGAATCAACCACTTCCATACTCCTCCATAGCATTCTTTTTTTTTTTTTAGGAATATTTCTTGCTTAAGATTTATCCTGTTCATTGCATTCATCAAAAGGGCTTTTTTCGTGTACCACCTGCACCTGAAGGTGTTCTTTCCATGTGGCATGAGGATTGGCTGCAATGATAGTGCAGCCTCCAGAATCAGATTCCCTCTGGATGAAATAATAAGCTCTGATTGCCAAGTCAAACACTCTTCAAGAGCAGCAGTGATTCAGGCTTCTAATTAGAACAAAGCTAAAACATTCACTCTTGTGCTTATGTTTGACTAGAAATCTTAGTATGATGCACTACCGAAGCAAAACTGTATTTTCATTTGTATTGTGAATACGTGAACTTGCTCAGCAGAAGTTCTTGTGGCTGTAATTGATGAATCAAGCAGTCTCATGCTTCCAGGCTCAACAGTAAAGTAGAAAGCACAAACTGCTTTTGTTTTCTTTTGTACAACAGGGAAATTTAATAGTCTCTCTGGAACAAAATAGCTGGTAGTCACACAGACTGAGTGTTAACCCAGGCCTTGCTCTCACTGAAAACACCTCATGCCTCAGCTGTCATCTTCTTAAATGCTGTGAATATTTCCTGTAACAGTGGGAATAATGAACCATGCTACACCTTTCTGTCCTCAGTTCTCAATTGACACAGTATGTAGTCTGAATTTCTTATATTAAATAGCCTGTACTACAACATATATATTGTATTAAACCCATGAGTTTTAAATTCATCTTTAGATATAAAACCAAAAGAAAGTTGGTTTAAAAGCTCTTAACTTCCTGGATGTTTCTGTAAATTCAAGTCTTGAATTTGAGTAGATCACTTTTTTTTGGAGATGATTTTCTGTTCAAAATGGTTGGAAAACTGGAATGACTGTGTTTGAAAAACCTGAGGCTCTAAATCAGTTGCTGATTACCAACTGTCTTAAAAAATGGATACAAAATGTTAATTTTATTGATGGCACTCATTCACCTTCATGCTACTTTGTTTAGTGAGAGGTCTGCTAAGTTCAGGAGTTTTGAGAAGATAGTGGGTATTGGATCTCACATAATCTGGGCTATAAATTTCGGTTCTAGTTTTCAAATGGTAAAACCTCAAAGATTGTGGTCTGCTTTTTAGTGTATTTTTCATTTAAGTCATATTTAGCGATTAATTGGTCAAGCCTCTAGATATTACTAGCAGCATGAATTTCCTTCCAGGAAACAGGAGTCAGAAATAACTTGAAATGAAAAGCCACCTAATTTCAAGACAGAATGTATTTTAAAGAACACTTTGAGGATGCAGTATGGTTGGGACAGAAATTGCTCTCCTTTGGCATTTTCAATCTCGTCTCTTGGCACTGCTGAGCTGGAGTGTTTATTCTTTCTCTGCCTTCTCTCAGGAGAAGAGAAAAATGAAGGTTGCACCAAATACGAATTGTCTTATTGTGTGTAAGGGTGGCGCGTTGAGCACAGTTATTTATTGGTCTTCAATTCACCCCGTGAGTGGCTGTTACAGATTTATAAAATCCACTGATACACTTTAAAGAAGTTAAGTGCCTTAGCTTTTATATATCAATAAATTTTCCCCAGCTGCAGATGCTCAGAAGCACATCTTGTGAAATCTTCGCATTTTAGTTAAAAAAAAAAAAAAAGACAGTAAAAAAATCCAAAGAAACTTGTCGACCTCATAGCCAAGTTCTCCTCCAAATACTTCCAGCTGCAGCTAGAGGGATGAGTCATGCTGAAAGCTGAGGAGCTTTTAGAAAAGCCTTTCACTTGGTTCACATGATTTTTCTGTTTTTTTTCTAATTTTACATTCCTGTCTGTTTTTCTTTCCTTAAAACAAAACAAAACAAAACACCAAAAACAAACCAAACCCGAAACCCCAAACGTGAAGGCGAGTCACCCAAGGAAAACCCGTACGAGGATGTGGAGCTGAAAGGCCGCCACGCGGGGCGAAAATCCCACCAGCTGTCCGAGAACTCCCTAGATTCCCTGCACAGGATGTGGACGCCGCAGAACAGGAAATACACGGCACCTCCGCAGGTAATGGCAGCGGGCTGGGAGCCCGTGTGCAGCTGCCCGGCGGCGCGGCGCGGCCCGGCCGCAGGAGCGGAGTGCGGGAGGCCGGCGGCGAGCTGATCCCGCCGCCGCCGCTGCCGGGAGCGCTCCCGGCCGCCGTGCCTCCGCGTCCTGCGCTCCGCGAGCCCCCCGCGCTTTGTGCTGCCCCTCGCCTGACGGCCTCAAGCAGAATCCTTCCCCTGCTTGTGTCGCACTTGGATCTGGACCTGAGTTAACTCCTTGTGTGGCCGCGCCTCTTAGGGAGTTCCCTGCGCCTCTTCTGCCAGGCAGGGGCAGAAGGGGAGAAGTCAGCTGCTGGTTTTGTCCCTGTGTGGTTAGGCGAGGCCTGGTGTGGCTCTGCTCGTGGGAAGTTTGTAGTGTGGCGTGTTTATTGTAAAACAGAGGATGCCGGGTAAGAGCCCTGGATAAATACATGAATAATAAAATAGTCAGAAAAGCCTGAGTGTCTGCAGTTAACGGGGCTGTATAAATTGTGGTTTTAGCATAAGAAAGATGAGGAACTCTGCGGACCTTCCCTTTTGTGGTGAATTTTCCAAAGCAAGCCTGTTTTTTTTTTTGGGAACACTACGAAATGCCAGGTTGTTTTGTTGTTTATGGGATTGCTGTGTTCATAAGGAAAAATATAAATCTCATTACATATTTAATTTTGAGATTCACAGCACCCTTTAAAGGATGCCTTGTGCACTGAATCAACTGCAAATTTGCAGTTGAACAAAAGGTCACAACAATTTACATTTTTGTCTTGTAAAGAGACCTAGGAAGAAAACTGAATGCGTTTTCTGTCACTTACTTTGTGTGCGTGCAAGCATCACAGTGCAAGAGACAAAAGAAGCANAAAACAAAACAAAACAAAACACCAAAAACAAACCAAACCCGAAACCCCAAACGTGAAGGCGAGTCACCCAAGGAAAACCCGTACGAGGATGTGGAGCTGAAAGGCCGCCACGCGGGGCGAAAATCCCACCAGCTGTCCGAGAACTCCCTAGATTCCCTGCACAGGATGTGGACGCCGCAGAACAGGAAATACACGGCACCTCCGCAGGTAATGGCAGCGGGCTGGGAGCCCGTGTGCAGCTGCCCGGCGGCGCGGCGCGGCCCGGCCGCAGGAGCGGAGTGCGGGAGGCCGGCGGCGAGCNGTTTGTAGTGTGGCGTGTTTATTGTAAAACAGAGGATGCCGGGTAAGAGCCCTGGATAAATACATGAATAATAAAATAGTCAGAAAAGCCTGAGTGTCTGCAGTTAACGGGGCTGTATAAATTGTGGTTTTAGCATAAGAAAGATGAGGAACTCTGCGGACCTTCCCTTTTGTGGTGAATTTTCCAAAGCAAGCCTGTTTTTTTTTTTGGGAACACTACGAAATGCCAGGTTGTTTTGTTGTTTATGGGATTGCTGTGTTCATAAGGAAAAATATAAATCTCATTACATATTTAATTTTGAGATTCACAGCACCCTTTAAAGGATGCCTTGTGCACTGAATCAACTGCAAATTTGCAGTTGAACAAAAGGTCACAACAATTTACATTTTTGTCTTGTAAAGAGACCTAGGAAGAAAACTGAATGCATTTTCTGTCACTTACTTCGTGTGCGTGCAAGCATCACAGTGCAAGAGACAAAAGAAGCATCACCAGGATTCTTAGTGTGCTCATAGCACGTCCTTTGTAAAACAGAGGAGTGACTTCAGCAAAGCTGCTGGAAAAGGAACAAGTGGAAAGTAGTAATCAGGCAGAGTAAGGAGAAACAGGCACTGCAGTCATGAGGATAACCTCATAGTGGGACATGGTGCATGACAGCTATTTCTGGCTCTGGGTGTGTTAACAGGAGTTGTGTAGCATCCAGAGGATCCCCGAGGGTGTGTCATTAGGCTGGGAACCATACAGGTCCGTAGGAAGATACTGGCCAGTGCTCTCTGCTTAACACTGGGTTACCAAAGACTTTACAGATTTAAGTGGCTTCTGTTAAGTTGCTCAGTAAATAAGAACTCTCTGGTACCTTTACAGCAGGGCTGTCTTTATTCTGGTAGCTCTTTTTGAAATGCTGCCGGGAGTGCCCTGCCAGGAGTCAGCCCTGCCATAATTGCACTGTCATTGTGCTGATATTTTAAGTGAAAAGACACTAAGAGCGGGTCAACTTTGGGCCTGGGTAATTCTCTAATGACCAGAAATAGAAAAGTCTGAATTTCCTGAAGAATGGTAGCTTTGGCAACGATTTATCACCCAGTTTTTCCATCATAGCAACACAGCTGGGTTAGCAACATGACTTTTCAGTCATGGATGACGATAAACAAGATGGAAGAGATCAGAAGGTCAGCAAGCTTCCAACAATCATCTCCAAAAAGAATTCCTTTCAATAAAGTATAGACTGCCACCAGTTTTCCTGGTGTGCTTACCTGTGGTCTGCAGAGACCTCAGAAACACTGGTGTTGTGGTCATTTTGAATCCCATTGTCTTTTCTTTTCCCATTGATTATTTTCAGTTTTTGGAGTCCTCAGGTATGAAAGGAATGTTTTATGATAACATTGCATTTGTGATGCAACCCCTCTCCACAGAAACACCTGTGCTTAATCCCAGGTAGGATGGCACTGCAATCAGTCAGCCAATAAATGGGATGCTTATTGCTGCAGGTTTATAGCTTGTAATAGAGCTGATAGGATATTAGTAAATGCTAACTGACAGATGTTTAATCTGGCATTTTAGTACTTTTTCCTGGACGTGCTGGTGAAGCTTTTTTTACAGTATTTGTGTTTGGGAGGAGAAGGCAGAGACCTGGAGAGACCTGGGCAGAGCTGCTCCAAGGACTGCTCCAAAAGAGCCCCGGTTTTTTAAAGACAGATGTTACTTGGTGCTTGATTCTTCAGAGAGATTTTCCCTTGCCCTGTAATTATAACAGTTTCGTGTTTTAAAGGGAATTCTTTGGGAATGCAGGACAGAGTTGTAACTGCAGCTCTGCGCATTGGCAGGTCTTAAAACTTCTTAACACCATGAAAAAAAAGGCTTGATTTTTCTACTTATTTTTTTCTTGGATAAAATTGCATGAATTTGCTGTTTTAATTATTACTATTACACTGAATTGTGTCATTGCTCTTGATTTTCACTCCTGCAAGTGAAAGGGATGGACCAGGCCCACTGGTCAGTGCTGTGCTGTCAGCCAAGCCCTCAAGTTAGATTTTAGGGCCCGTGGAGTTGATGGGGTGTGGATGCATGGAAATGCAGCAGAGTCAGAAGCGGTGTTGTTTTCTTTGAACTTTAAAGTCTTCGAGGTTGACCCCTGTCCCTTCACCGTGACCTCAGACCCTCTCTTGACACACATCCCGCAGAGCAGTGGCTCACCTGGCGTGACGTCCCTGTGCAGCCACCAGCCTGTCCCGAGAGCTGCCCCTGCCCCAGGTGTTGCTGAGGGGGGAAGAGCTCAAGCTGTTCTTGTCCCTGCAGCTGCCCTCGAAGGCCGGCAGCCACTCCCTGCGCGTCGGGAACTGGTCAGAGAGGAAGAGCCACCGCCTGCCGCGGCTGCCCAAGCGGCACAGCCACGATGACATGCTGCTGCTGGCTCAGCTGGGCATCCCCTCGTCCCCCTCCAGCCTCAACGAGGACAGCCTGAGCACTGCCAGCGAGCTGCTGTCCACACGGCGCGCCAGGAGGATCCCAAAGGTACTGGTGGTGCCATCAGGCTTGTGATGAGGAGAGGTCACCTGTCTACGAGAGCCTGTGGATTTCTGGCCAGCCTTTAGCCATCACTGAAAGCTGGTTTTGTTCCTAAAGGAATATTTAGATCAAAATCCCTTCCCTAGAAATAATAACTTCCAAGTTTTGCAAGAGGAGGAAAGATCTGATGGCCATCTTTGCACGGAATTGATTTTAAGGCAGTTCTGTTTTCCACACTCTTCTTTAAGCTCCGTGGACCAGAGCATTGCTGTGTATATAACTTTAAGATTTTGAATGGGTGATGGCCAAGCAATTATTATTTGTAACATGTAGCAACATCTGAAGGGGTTTGTTTCCCCATCATTTGTTTCCAGGAAAATAACTAATTGGCCTAATTAAGTTTCCCTTCATTTACTCATAACTTACCCCATCCTGATAACCATGCTGTCGTGATGGATTTGAAGTAAAACTGAATTTTTCATTTTTCAAGGAGTTTTTCGATTCAAAATGGAATGTGAAAAAACCCCCAAGCCACAAGACAACAACCAAAAAAACCAACAATACAATAGCAACAGAGAGGGGGAGAACTGCCAATATGCTTCATTTTGGCTTGTGAACAAAGTTGATTTTTACTGTGTATTCAGCTCTTTCCTGTTCTTATTAGAGAGCATATTTTAAAATACATGGCTATAAATACTGTGAGTAGAGGGAGATTTTTATGTTTTTGTCAATTGGTTGGAAATTCTGTTTAAGGATGAAATTAATCCTATGTCCTTAATATTTACTGTATTTTTACTTTTTTGGGATATTCTTTTACTGCACAAATGGTCACACATCTCTGGGGGAAATTATAGGGTAACTTACAGAGTAGCTTACTACTGGATTTTGAGTAAAACTTGGAAAGTTTGGCTGTTAGTTTTGTACACAGTTTTTTTAAATTGAAGGGACAGATATTCTCCTTACGTGAAATTATGATTTCAGCAAATGAATGTTCACAATTTTATTGAAAATCTTGTGATAATTTCTGTTTTCTTATTACTTTACCTTTCAGGATCACATGCTCCTGGAGAATATAATTTTTAAAATTGAGATAGTGTTAGTTATTAGAGGGAAAAAATAAAAAGGTTTTGTTTCAGTCTGTGCTCTGTTACTGCCCTTCTGCTGTGTCTCTAGCAAATTGCTTCCTTTCACTCAGTTTATTTCTCTCTGCAAGCTGAGATGAAACAGCTTTTGCAAAATATATTATAGTTCTATGGAGAAATCTGCTATGGAATGAAATACACTATTCCTGACTTATAAAACATCATGAAGATTAATTGCTATGTATTTGTGACTCTCCCAAAGTTACAATATTCTGTTTAATGATGAATTCTTGGTAATCCCAGCCTCTTGTTGAAGACACTAAACACAAATTATCTCATTAGTATTTCCCTTCTCCTCAGATGTTTTTGGGGCAGTCAGTTATTTATTTGCATTAGCCCTCTTGAAGGAAGTCACAAAGATGATTAAAAGGGCTTAAAATTCTGGCTAGTGGTGGTTAAATCCACGGAAGTCCTCATGGGCCAGATCTTCAGCCGACACAATGTCACTTCAAAGCAGTTGGGTCACCTGAAAAAGCTTTAAAAAGTCAGAGCCATCCCTTGTGCTAGTTTGAACACGCTAGAATCTCAGTTCAGAGAGGAGCTAACACACCTTACTCTTGTATTCAAATAAGAACGTGATCTTCAGGTTCATGAGAGTTTGGCAAAGTTGGATATGGCTAATGGATTATTATTATTCAGAAAATGCAAGTGAAGAGAGAAACAGCAGCATAGAGGAATGAGGGGATAGAGGATAACAGCTGCCTTTGAATCCTCAGGCTCATTGCTTTCATTGCACGTGTCTACAGGATTTTTCAAAGTGGGATTTAGGCTTCTGAGTTATTTAATTGTTTTTAAAAATATATCCATAGGTGAAGAAGTGACATTCAAAATAAGTGAATGAAACAAATGGGATTAAAAAAAAAAGAGATAGAAAATGCACTTTGAAACAGTAAAAGCTATGGGGGTTCAGCTGATCCATCATCCATGTTCTGTTTGGATAGGTTAATTAAAAGTCTCCTGGCAGAAAGATGTTTAGTCTTCCTGATTCCTCATTTTCTTATTTTTCAGCTTGTCCAAAGAATCAATTCCATCTACAGTGCAAAAAGAGGGAAAAAACGCCTGAAGAAACTTTCTATGTCCAGCATTGAGACAGCGTCCCTACGAGGTATGGTACCAGTGATGTGCTTCAGTGAACCCATTTGAGTGAACAGGATTATCAATTCCCTTCTTTCCTCCACATCTGCTCTGGACTCCACTTAGTTCAGAACTTTCTCCTGTGAATGATAACTTTCTCTCTGTAAGTTTTGTCCAAAATTCACAGTTTTGACCCTGGAGATCTTGCATGCTTTTTCCTGGCACTCACACTGTGTAACTCACACTGTGGTTCAGACTTCTTCTGGAAAAACAGGGGCCAAAAAGGAGATTCAGGCCCTGTTCGTAGTAAGGGTACAACAGAGCTTTAATACAAGACCCCCTCAGTAACACATCTTGTCATGAGGTTACTTTTACCTGTTAACTCTAACTCAGTTTCGTGAATTCTGGTGATTGGGAATGTTGCCCAGGCAGACAAAGCTCATAAGGCTTGCTTTGACTTCTCAAGTGCTGTGTACCTTTAAAAAAAAATTTAAATATTAAAACCAGAAAACAAGAAGTGAAAGGGTTAAGACCCGTTTTCCAAGTGGCATTTTTGCAGCTCAGCATAGATGGGGATTCAGTGCAAACAGTTGCTGTAATGGAGAATGAATTTTGCCCTTTCATCAAAATGAAGTTCTTACTCTCAAGCAATATTGAAACCGAATCCAAGGAAAACACAATCTAAGGAGTCATTCAAACTGTTTATTTCAAGATATTTTGAGTCTGAAGAGAAGTGCATGTGTGGATCACAAGGCTCAGAGATGAGAGATAGGATTTTTCCCAGTCACAGCACAGTGAACTGAGTTTGTTTGCTCTGGTTTTGCATTAACTGATGCCTCTCTGTCCTCTGCAGATGAGAACAGCGAGAGTGAGAGTGACTCAGATGACAGGTTTAAAGGTAAGGGATCAGCCTTCAGTGACTTCTAGTCAGACCCTGGCACAGACATTATCAATCTATGTACTCCTGCTACTGCATGTTGTTCCTGTCCATGGTTTATATTTTCTATAGTTTCCTAACTCTGTTACTTCAGAGTTTACAAAGTTCCAACACAGGAGCCTGAATGTGGAAAGCAAGGAGAACATGAGCTGTGAAGACCTAACAAGGATTTGGCAACCGTGTCATGTAATGAAGATCAGGACCTTTGACAGATTGGCTTTGTCAGCCACTTCAGAGATGCTGATCCATTCCAGACTGACTACTGGGTGCAGGCTTAGAGGGATGAGATTGGATAAAGACGCTCCTTTCTTATCCACATGCTGCTTTCTGTGTTTACTGCTCGCTGCTGTTGGAGGCAAGGAGCTGGGTCCGATCCAGCGTTGTGGTTCTTAGACTCTTTTATAAGTCTGCAGTCTCCAAATTGTAGAAATTCCTTTATCAGCACCTGCACAAACTCTGCCTGAGCCAGGCCAGTATATTATTCTCCCCTTTTCCTAAGTCCTGATACAGAAAGAGACCTATAAAAAAGTTGAAGACAGCAGCAACAGATTTCATTACTAAAAGCCCATCACGTTTTTAGTAGGCGAGAGCTAAAAAAGACAAGGGTGTGGAGCTGTTATAAGATAAGGGGCAATCATTCATGTCTACCCACTGCAGATGTCACCTACTTACTGTACATGCAGCAAACCTTTCTGGAAAACATTGTCTTAGGGAAACAGATTTGTGCCAGATAGGTGGGGGTAAGGCCACCCTAAACTGGCAATGTATGCAACAGTGTACAGTGATGTGTGGAAAATGTCTCCTTGCTCCTTTGTCTACCTGTACCAACCCAAAAGCACTTGCAGTTCTGTTTCTTTGTGTCAGCAAATAGAGGGGTTGCTTGCTCTCAAAGGCCATGAAAGAAGATAGACAGGGCCTGGCCCCTCTCTTGTTACTGGGAGGAGATTCTGATCTCACTGAAAACCGGGAGGCTTTTCCCCCATTGTTGTGGAACAGAGGATCTTCATTCTGATGTGTCTCTAACCAGCTGTTCCTGAGTGACTTTGTGTTTACATTGATGCTCTTGGGGTGTCCTGAGCCAAAGACCCTGTTGTCATGTGTAGCATGACAGGACTCACTGGGTGCCCATCTGGTGGGGCAGGCTCTGGTTTCACCTCTCGCAAACGTGAAGCAGTGGCCTGCAGTGTGGGGCTGTCTCAAGGCAGGAGCAGGCAGGTTTATTCTGGGGTTTTAGTTTCCTTACTTGTGCCATCACACCAGACCCAAGTGCTTTATCAAAATAATTTTTAATTTTTCTGTTGAACCCGATGTGTGAGGGCTGGTCATCAAGGGCTTTCCCTTTATTTCTGTCAATGAATTACTGCTGTGAATGAGTGCTTGTGACATCTTATTTCCCTACCACAAGGGCCAGTCAGCCTTCTGGAAGCTGTGGGCAGTGGCAGTGAGTAGAGCCTTAGGGGTTTGAGGTGTGCTGCCAGCAGTTCTTTTGCCCTTGCCCAGAGATCCTGGTGTGAAGAGTTGGGGAAGAGCATGCAGGGAGCTGCTTCTGCTGAACTGTTTTGTTTTTTGTTCTACCAGAACTGGTAATGATGTTAATGACCAGTCCTCCATAGATATCAAGCAACAAGTTGCTGGATCAAGGCACACCTTTGCCTTGATGAGTGACTATGAATCTAAGATTGTTCCCCAATTGAATTAGCACTAACAAAGCAACCCACAGGAGGCAACTGGCACATCTTTCCTTTCTTCCCTGTCTCCCTTCCTGGAGATTATTCCATGGCTTGCCTTATGTGGTTTGTAGCAAAAAGCTGTGCTGTGTGGGGACAGGGCACAGAACTGTTTTTCACCAGGGTAAGCCAGGCCTCAGATGTGTCACCCTGGAGGCCCCAGTGCACACCCACATAAGGGCTTATAATCTAGTCTTATGTGTGAAGAAAAGCCAGACCTTTGGCAGGATAACAGTTATGATCTGCAAATTATTTCAGTGACTGAGTGTTGCATCACTTCAGAACTTGGAGAAAGTTTTGATTTATGGGTGCAATTAGTGAGAGAGACTATGGAAGGTTTGCTAACTAGAAGGTTTGCTTTCGAAAGGAGAACATGCTTGGAATAATGCTCTGGCAAATTGAAAGTCCTTTGTGAATGGCTGTGGCTTGCACAAACACATTGCAGTCTCAGGTAATGATCTGTCTCTTTTTCTCTCCTTGTTTTTTACATGCCAGCTCATACCCAGCGCCTTGTACACATCCAGTCAATGCTGAAGAGGGCTCCAAGTTATCGAACCCTGGAACTGGAGCTGATTGAGTGGCAGGAGCGGGAGTTATTTGAGTATTTTGTGGTAGTGTCCCTGAAAAAGAAGCCCTCTAAAAACACTTACCTCCCGGAAGTGACATACCAGTTTCCCAAGGTAAAAGAAAAATTCCTATGTACAGTTTGTTCTAAGATCAGTAAAGTGAATAAATGGAAAAATGAATAGAAATCCAGTTTTTAAATGGAGCTTTCAGAATTGTTCCAAAGCAATCTGTTACAAAGCAAAGGGCATAAAGAAGGTAACTGAAAGCTTAAAATGTTTTCAGATTTATCTTTTCCAGAGCTGGAGAATTTGGTCTGATGGTGGATGCTTTAAAGACTGTGTTTAAATTCAGTTTCTAAATATTTCACTTTTAGCTCATTTTGGCTATATTAGGATTTGTTCCAAAACTCGCTGAAGTCAATGGAAAGAGTTTTGCTGATCTCTGGCATTTCTCTTGTGCTCTTGCAGCAGAAAGGTATTTGAGTTAGGGCTGTGTTTTAAGTGGCCGTCGTGCAACAGGGCAGTTTCAGGCAATTAAAAAAAAAAAGTAAAACCCCAGCAGCGATTATTTCTTTTGTACGAGCATCTGTAAGCCTGTCCTGGCATCATGCCTCACTCTGCCAAGCACAAATACAGGACACTCTGATGGGCCCTGCCTCTCAGAGCTCATCAGTGACCCTGCCCCCGAGCAGAGCTGGGAAGGGACACCCCAGGGGCTGACTGAGCCTCGCTTTTCTCCCGGCAGCTGGAGAGACCAACCAAGCAGATGCGGGAAGCGGAGGAGCGCCTCAAGGCCATCCCGCAGTTCTGCTTCCCCGATGCCAAGGACTGGCTCCCTGTGTCTGAGTACAGCAGGTGAGTGCTCCAGAGCTCCTCTGCACCATGGAGTGGTGCTGGAATGATGCTGCAGTGATGCTGGAGCACGGCTGGAGCAGCCACGGCCTCGCCGATGCCCAATTAAGGAAGCAGCAGTTTGAGTCTTGGCCACTTTGTGATCAAGCAGCTGTATTTAATTTTTCTTTCTTTTGAAGCTCTGTGTTCTTTTTCTTCCCTATTCTGGCTCCCTCACAGGCCCGTGTGGCTGAGAGGAAGAGGCTTGAAGGTTCCTCTGAGGGCTAAACTCAAAAGCATAAATGGAAGTATTTAAAATAAATCTTAAAAAGGATGGGGCCCTGCCCACCCCCCGCCCGAGTCATTCACCTCAGAGTGCTTGTCTAACTGCAGGACACCCCTTCATTTGGCTCAAAACGTTGCTGTCTGAGAACTTTCTTGGAGCTGTGCTCCATGGCAGCAGAGGAGCTCTCCCTTCCTTTGGAGATGAATGACTGCAGGAGAGGGGTAAGGGAAGGAGAACCAGGCTTGCATTTTCTTTTTCATTCAAAGTGACCTCAAAGAAATGTATAATTTTTTTTCCCTGCATTGATATGTCAGAATTTGTTGATCCAAAGGTGGAGAGTAACAGGATAGGCGGAAGGGATGGAACCATGGAATGATGTAGGCTGGAAGGGATATTTAAAGGTCATCTAGTCCAACCTTTCTGCCATGAGCAGGGACATCTTCAACTAGATCAGGTTAATCAGAGCCCTGTCCAGCTTGACCTTGCTGGGATGCTTCCAGGGATGGGGCATCTACCACCTCTCTGGACAGCTTTTCCCAGTGTTTTACCACCCTCATTGTAAAACATTTCTTCCTTCTATCTAGTCTGAATCTAACCAGCTCTAGTTTGAAACCATTGTCCTATCACTATAGACCCTATTAAAAAGTCTGTTCCCTTTCTTAGAAGCCCCTTTTGCCCACTGAAAGGCCACAATAAGGTCTCCCCAGAGGCAGCTGTGATTATACAAACCCTGGCATTTCAGCACAAGGCAGTGTTTTCTATAATGCCATTTAAAACTTGCAAAGCAGTCAGGAATGTTTCTGAGCCCAAGCACAAATTCACAGACCCATCCCTTTATCTGTGCTGTAATTACAGCTTTAAACTTTTGTTTTACTGCTCTGTCACAAATGGTATTTATCCTAGACAGAGACATAAAATGAGCTGGATTTTAGAAACCTGTGTTGTTTCTGGATTAGAAGATGATTTCTCTACTCTCAGAGAATATCTAAGGTTCTCCCTTTAAGAACAAAGCTCAGTCTAAAGACAGGATTGAATTAAAGGTAAAGGAGCACTGGAATACTGCCCTCAAGGTCTGATTCTCACGTTCCTTCTGCAGTCACTGACATTCAGCACCCATCTCTTCTAATGAGACAGCTGCCTTGTCCTTAACCACACTGCTGACAGAATTTTTCCACAGAGTTTGTCGTAATGATGAAGACCTTCCAGTGGGTAGAATCTCTTACTGGATGAGGCAGTGTCCCTTTCTAAGTGATCTACCTTGTAGCCATGCTGTAGTTCTGATACAAGCTCTGGGCAATTCACTCTCTCCTAGTGAGACCTTCTCTTTCATGCTGACTGGGGAGGACGGGAGCCGGCGCTTCGGGTACTGCAGGAGGCTCTTGGTAAGTACATCACCTTCACCTCAAAGAGCAGAATTCTCTTGAACAGGATCTCAAAACTACAGTCTGAACTGAGGGTGTTTCTCATGCTTTTAAAAGGAAACAGGGTTTTCTCACTCTGAAATTTGGAAATGTAAGGATAGCAAGTACAGTAAGAATTTGTAATGTTAGTTTCAATCACACAGATCCCAAGGCTTGTAGTGAATTTCGGAGAATGTAGAAAGTTTCTTGTTTGAGCACTTACTTCATAAATTCTTTATGTTACATACTTTCAAACACAGTCAGAAATTCTGCGACACTGGAAACAAAGGCAAAGCTGGTATTTCTAAACATTTGTGAGCAGTGTTTATCTCTTGGGCAGCTGCTTACATCTCAAAGGGCTCTGCCAGCACTGTCTCATCAATCTGCAGCTTGGGACCATGCAACAGGCTGGTGCCAGCAGTGGAAAGTCTGCTTTCTCACACTCCTTTTCAGTCCTCATGACCAGGGGTGGCCAACAGGTGAGGTGGGGAGCCTACAAACAATGTTGTCTCATCACCTGGAGAATCACTGGACACTTGACAAACTGGGAGCACGGCAGTGTGTGTAAATCAGGGGGGAGGGATCTGCACAGGGAATTGCAGAGTGTGTGAAGGGAGGCAGAGCATGGTGCAAACAGGGATTTTGGTGTCCATCCTGCACACCTGATGGGATGGCAGCAAAGCAGAAAGCAGTTGGTTGTCCCTGCACTGGCCTCGCACCTCTTGGATAGGTTTGGAGCTGTTTGTGAGTGACTTGGTGGGGAGCCATGGCTCCTGTCCTGTTCTCATGACTGTTGCCTACACTGGTTGGGGAGCTTATATGGCTGTTGGATGCTGCAGGAGTCTCTGTCTGACTCTCTGTGCCAAATGCATGTCCACAGCAGTTTGTGAATAGGTGCCCCCTCTCTAAGAGTGTGCCCCCTCTCTCTAAGGTCCCCTCCTCTCTAAGGCACACTGGCACTTTCCCCTCCCTTCCCTTTCTGGCATGATTTCTCACCTTTTCAGGCAGAAAACCTGTCACTAGCACAGCACACTCCATCCTGCATTGCTGCTTGTGCCCGAGCTGGCTGTTCCCCTGCTCTCTGTCCGTGGCAGAGCCCTTGTCATGCAGACAGCAGATGCTCTGCCTGGGAGGTAGTGCTGTGTGTGGTTCCTCTATTTGTAAGAAGTTTCATTGAACTAACATAACAGAAAACTTGTTTATCAGTTCTGGGGGCGGTGTCTGCCATAGGTAACATCACAGGGACTCACTCTGTATTAAAGATGTGTCAGAGTGGGCCACAACGAGGTTTATATGTGGGCAGGAAATGTCACTGAAGGCTTGTGTTGCAGTAAATCTAGGGCTGGTCAGGGGGTGATGCAGGGATGAACGAGGACAACACCTAGAAGTCATCCTTGCCGGTGTAAATAAGCACAACAAAATGTAGGGCAGCATTACAATTCAGGTTTTTTTATGAGTTGTCATTTAAAAGGATAATAAGGTATATTTAGAAAAAACCTCAACAAAACCTCAGAAAATATTGGCTAGAATTAAATTGTAGAATGTTTTCACTCTACCAGGTAAGGGTGGGTTAAGACTTTTATCTTTCTGAGAATGTCAGTAAATTTGTAATCATGCACAGTGCATTTGTGAAATGCCAAATGGTTGGTCCTGGACCAGGCTGAGACTGAAATAACCAGTGACAATAAAAGAGATTTATATACAGGAATGTTGAATCAGTTTGTCAATGAAACATTAACATAGGCTTTTTTTACTCACTTAAAGCTCAGTGAAATTCACCCTGCATTAAGGACAACACAAAAATAGAACACTGATTTTAAGCTGGTGCAAAAGATGGCTGGGCATATTAGGAAATACCAGGAAGAGAATTAAATCAATAGTGCCCGCTCTTATAAAATGGTGTTTTGAGATGGTGTTGGAGATTTCTATCCTCCATTGGCTAAGGCAAAAATCAATCAAATAGCAAAAAGAAAAAGGGAAAATAAGTAGTGCCTTGCTAAATCTATCTAATAATTATAAAGCCAGTTATAAAGCTGATCTACTGCTGCCACCTTGGGTGATCACTTAATTCCTGGATTCCAAGCCCTGGCATAGAGAAGCTGACATGTGTCATCCCACTGGTACAGCCTACTCAGCCAAGGAAAGGAAGGAGTGATGCCAGTGCACTTCACCAGCTTTGCCCTTTGTGGGGCAAATCCAGCCATGCCCTTCTGAGAGCAAAACTGGGGCTTAGAAAGAGAGAGGATTTTGGAAGCTGCAGAGAAACATCTCAGCATTTTCTCTACCTGTGGAAAAGGCAAAAGTAGCAGAGACCTACTTTTATTTGGGTGCTGCAACCTCCTTCTGTCCTGCTGGGAGAAATGGTGGAATCTGGGTGGTTACCTGAAGTGCCTTTCCTTCGGGTTTGGTTGTACTCACAAAGTGTAACAATTTCATGTGCCCTGCAAACGTCAGTGCTTGGCACTGGTGTGTGCCTCAGTGTGATATATCTCTTTACAGAAAATACAGATTTTGTGCAGGTAGCAAGGAGCAGGTAAATCCTGCAGGCATTCTTCACATACCAGTAGCACATTTTTGTCTTTGGGGGTCCAATTTCCTGAGCAGGTTTTGGAAACTTATGCCAGGGTGGCTCTGATGTCCAGGAGGGCAGAGCATCTCCTTCAATTAGTCCCATTCCTGTCCTGCAAGTTCTGTCAAATGCAGTAACCATAATTTGGGAACTACATGCAGTTTTTAGCAGACATTATGTAAGAGAAAGGCGAGGCCACACTGTAATACAGAACCATGAAAAATCCCTAAAATTCTTATAAACTGCTCCACTTCGAGCCAAGCCAACTGCTGTGAGGCTAATTCCTTAGAAAATGTTCCCCAGCTGTCCTGCTGAGGGATGCTCTTGTAGTACCCAGCAAGAGGTGTCTCACACCTTCTGGTGCATTTGGCAGCCTGGTTTGCAAAAGCTCCATGGCTGGCTGGGCCAGGCAGGCTGATCCTGTGAGGATGGCTGGCTGCTCTTCTGTAGGGTCTGGTGTGCAGATTCCAGTGTTTAGGAAACAATTGTGTTTTGTGAGCCTGGCTCTCCTTCGGCGTGTTGTGATATGAACAAACTGTTCCACTCTTTCGCCTTCAGATCTCAGATTCTTCCAGACCTTTTTTGGGGTCTGTGTGCCAAAACCACCTCAAGGGATACAGTGACAATTATGTTTTGTTTGTTCTACAAATCCCGTACAGTATCCCCTTTAAATGTATTTATATTGTTTTGTTTCATTTTGGAACAGAATTAGAATGGCATGTAACCTATTGTCCCACGGCAGACAATCTGCATTTCCATAGATAGCATGAAGTTTTCCAGTGACATCTTGATACCTCCAAGGCAATCCTGCAACAGCTTTTCTAGTGAGTGCATGTCAGCAGCAAAGATGATTTGGGCACCTTTGCAGGGACTGTTTCATCCTACCCTTCTCTTCCCTCTCACAGAAAATTTGATCCTCCACCACTTTTCTAGGCTAAGGCAAGCCAGCCCCAGGAGGCCATGGAGGAGCAGATGCCTGAATGTGAAGTGTGTACCTGAAAACATGGAAAACAGTTTTTAGGTGGGACTAACCTAACATCCTGCATTTGCTGGGGGCAGGAGAAGAGAATTCATTACACTGTGAAAGCAACTTTTGTGGGATGCAGACTGTTTATGGAGCTGCAAAAAGCTCATTGGAAAACCTTTTCTTCTCCTTGCCCTCTTCCTTCCATCCTGCCCTTCCCCAAGCACTTTGACAGCCCTGTGCACACCAGGTACTGTGGCACCCAAAGTTCATGTTTCACATATAACAAGAAGTCTTTAAGAAGAGCTTTGGATTTACAACACCCACAGTTTTCTCATGGTTGGAATTTGGATTTGCCCTAACAAGGAATCAAGAGCCTCCATAGAAACTGGCGTGTGACTGACTATTCATTTTAGCCTCCCAGTGTTTGAATTGTTCTGATTCCTGGCACCATTAAGGAACGTCTCTGTTTCTGGATATACTGGCTAGTGCATGTGCTTTGCAAAGGCCACTTCCTTCACACAGCTCAGTGCTATGGCAGACTGGGAGGAGATCTCTGAAGGCTCCCCTAGATTCCAAGCACATGGGCAGGGAGGTGGGATTTAAAAGAGGAAAATGGCAGGCTTGGTTTTTGGAGCAAAAGCCTCTTGTTTCTCCTGCCAAAGATTCTGGAGTGGGCTTTGGTCAGTAAAACTCAGATTAAACTCACTATAAAAAAGATTGTCCTGAGCCACGCATGGACCAGCCCAGATGCAGAGCTCGGCTTCTCTATCTCAGCCAAGTTCTTATCAGTTTATGTTCATCATTTTGGGAAACTGTCTTGTTATCATCAAAACTCATTAGCATTTTCATGTCATGATACTGGACTAAGGCTGAAAATATCCTGGGCTCCATGAAAACAAATTGAAAGCAAATCAAACCCAAAACATCAACCCTCCATCTCTCTTCTTTCAGGAGCAGTGCAGTGCACCAAGGCAGGGTCACTCGGGTGCCTCTCAGCTGGGCTACTTTAGCATTTTGCTTTCCTGATCTGAACCCATTCTTTGTGTGCAAGAGTGAGCCTTGGGGGTGGGGACATGACTCCAAGAGTGTGTAGCTACCTTGCAGAGCACAGCCTGCTGCTTGGGAGAGCTCCATTTTGGGAAGGGAGGAGGTTACACTGGTACTGATGGGCAGACCCAGGGCCTGAGTTTGCCCTAGTGAAGAGAGAGGAGTCCCAGCAGGAGTGTCATGTCCCATATGATGTTTTTTCCTGGGAAAGAAGCAAACTGAAGCACAATGGGTGTTTTAGATCTACCTTTGAGGTGTAAACTGATGGCTGGGAGGGGAAGTTACGTGAAGGGTTGCCAGTGTTACAAATTTGAGAAGGTCTGCCCCTCAGAATGGCTCTGCCTGAGGCTTTTGCTTGCTGCTCTTACAGCTGATGTGTGTGCATCTGTGAGGCTGTGCTGTTTGCAGGAAATAACAGAAGAGGATGTCCTGCACAGTGGGTGCAGGGAGGGAAGAATCCCAGCTCCCACAGACATTGTAGCCTTTAAGACATTTGAAAGCAATGATATTTCATAAAGGAGAAACCTGGAGTAAGTGCTAAGCAGTTATTGTTTCTGGTCTTATAGATGACCCAGGAATGTGATGTTTTTACTGGCACTCAGTGAGACAGCTCTTGGCTGGGAGCTGTCCAAGACTTCTGGCATGGCTTCGGCATTCCTGCAGATTTGACACAATGATTTTAACCAAAATCCCACATGCTTGATATAATCACTCAGTGCCTTTAGAAAGGATTTTATACCTAATATGGACAAAAAAGGGCTCTGCTTTTTCAGAGATGTGACGTGGAGTGAGCAGGTTTGGATCCAGAAATAGACTCATCTGTATTCACTTAGCTTTGGTATTTTTTTTGTGGTCTTTATTATAACAGGCAGGCACCTGCTGACTGTCCAAGTCTAGAGTGCAATATTCAGGTTTAAAAAGCACAGCTACCCCTCAGTTTCTCTTGATTGTCATCTCTGTGGCATGTGAATTTCAATCACTCCATGGGGAAGCTGATCACTGTACCAGCAGAGTCTGGAGACAAAGATAAGTGGAATAGGCAGGGCAGCAGAGTCCAGTATACTGAGGAAGTACCATTTGCTTCTGCAGGACACATCTTATATAGGATGGTTATAGAGTCTTTACAGTTCCTTTTGGGGAGAGAGGGTAAGTGGGATGTGTATCATTGATTCATACTTGCCACTGTTTAAGTTATGTTTGAGTTTCACATTTATCATGAGTTGTTCTGAGGAAGTTAATGATTTACTTGTGCAGCCTGCCTTTGTTTAGGTTGTGAGCTCACTTTCTGTAGGTTGAGCTCTCTTGGAACTCCATGGAGTGAGGCAGTGGGGAACTAAAGCCATCATTACCCACCTTAGCACTGCAGTTCTCCTCTTGCAGCACATGGCCCCAGGGTGGCCCCACTCCTGATGCTGCAGCAGGAGCAGGGGACAGAGATAGCAGAGGCATGAGTTACAGCCCTGGTTCAATGTGCTTTTATGGCTGCAAGCTGGAGCGATGTTGGGATACAGCTCCAGCACGCTGTGATTTCCAAAGAGGATAAGCTCTATTTGCGCTTTTCGGTTTCCTGCCTTATGGAAGAAATGTGATGCTTTTCCAAGAGCAGCTATTTGTTGGAGAAGCAGATAGTGAGAGATGTCACATGATGGCCAACTGTGTGGTCAGAGAAAGAAGTGTATTTCCTCATGGTTCCAAATTAATATGTAATTCCCATCTCCTCTTTGCTGTTATCAGCCCAATGGAAAAGGCCCACGCCTACCTGAAGTTTATTGTGTCATCAGCCGCCTGGGGTGCTTTGACTTATTTTCCAAGGTAAGGAGATATTTTTTAATATAGCTTTTAAATTTGATTGTTTACTGAGACACATCCGCAGTGATGAACCAGACTGGAAGGCTTCCTTGCTTTGATGGGAGATAACTATGTTACAGTTGCTGTTTTGGATATTCCATCTCTATTATTTGATTCATCAAAGAATGTCTTATTACTTCTGTGACTGAGGCAGAAATTGATTCAGAAAACATCTGGGTGTCTGTATGATCTGGCTGACTGAAGTTTTTTCCATTGTTTTCTACAGCCGTTCTGTGCTGAGCTGTAATTCTTGGCATCCGTAGTTTGGATGATGGGCCAGTACCACTTTTACTCCAATACCCTGTGGAATGATGAGGTTGAGAAAAAAAGATTATTTGATATGTGAATTCTATACACTTAACACTTTTTTCTTACATTCTTACACTCTTACACTTGACACTTTTTCCACCCTAGGAGTCTAGGATAAAGCACAGATGATCTTTTAATTGGCCCTATTTTAATTGATTATGTTTTAATTTGCCAGAGGTTTTCACTCCAGATATGGGAAATCTCACAGAACTTTCACTGATTTACTTGTTAGTTTTCACAGGAATAAAGTTGAAAAGAACATGTAAATCATTGATGTTAATAAATATCATAGCATTTATATTGTTCATATGATCTAATATTCATACAGAATGTTATCTTTAAAGCAGGCTTCAAGCTTTTCTCGATAAAACTTTGTTTAACACAAGCCTTGTGTGAAGAACAACAGTTGGGGCTGCAATAGTTAATTGCAATTCTGCTTCTGAGGTCTTTCATAAAGCTCTGAAATCAAGGGTTTATAACAGTGTGTCTTAGACATAATATGTATCTAAACACAGATATCTGTGAGTGAAATGGAATGCATTGTTCTGGGAAGATCACCCGGCTCACTGCACTCGTGGTGTGGACAGATCTCCTGAGGCTCTTTGTTCGCTATTATGTTTTTATCTAATTCCAACAGTGCTCTATTTTTCAAAGGAAGACTTGGGAGAAGGAAAAAAAAATTGAGTATCTTCCTTACAACCAAGTATCACTGCAGCTCTGAGGTATAAGGTCAGACAAGGAAGGTCATTGCACCAAAATTGCAAATAATCTGCCTTCCCAGTTCAGTCTGTAACCTGGGAAGAAGTGTGTGGTCATCCAGCCAGAGTGAACCCAAGGCGGATGGGTGGACGTGACTTCCCTGGCTCCAGCAGGGGCTGTTCCCAGGCGCTGTGGCAGGCAGGCCCTGTCCGCACACGCCTGGAGATCTCGCTGTGTGTGGGCAGGAAAGCTCCTGCTCAGTTCCATACTGGGCCCTGACAGGGGCTGTAACACATCTGTGCTCCTGGGTGGTGGAGGGGCTGGGCTGCCGGAGGAGCCCATCCGCACTGGGGTGTGGGCACAGCAGCGCTGTCCTGCACAGGGCTGTCACCTCCCGAGGGCAGCACGTGGGGCTGGGACCAGCACAGCTCCACAGCACACACTCCAGGCACTGCATTTGGAAAGGGAACACTTGATAAATGAAGGAGGAAGCACTTGAGCCTTTGCATCCCTGTTGGTTTTGAAGACAGGTGAGGTGTGGATGGAGACAGAATTTCTTGAAAAGTGAGACACTCTTTTTCCAGCTAAAGAAGAGGAACCTGGGCTGTCTTTACTTGATAAGCCCAGTGAAAGTGAGGAAAAAATAATGATGGTGCATTTTGCTGAATTAGTCAAAACAAGGAATAGCTGTCTTTACAGTACACTGTGAGTGATAAAAAACCATGGGATATTAAACCTTGGATATTATTTATCACAAAAGCAAAAAAGATTCCTCTGGTTTAAAATGTGTATCATCCTTTTTCTGATAACTTGCATTAATTTCGTCTTCCACAAAGGCTTTTATGCTCACTCACTGTTGTAATACCTATTGCTAAGACAGACATGAGAACCACAGATATCTTAACTTCCAGCCAGCTCATTTGGTCATGGTTTCAACAGATGCTTCTGGCCATTTTATCTCTTGGGATCTCTGTTCAATTTTTATTTGGTTTAAATGCTCTTTTCATTTGCATTGTGAAGGTCCTTGGGGCAGGCATATGACACACACATGACCCCAAATCCAGCAACAAAAAGCATCAAATAGTGACTGCAGGAACACAACTGTGTGCTGGCAGTCTGCAGGAGCACCGAGGGACCTGGGGCACAGCCCTGCTTCACTGCTGCTTCCCACCTGGGCAGCTGGTTTTGTTTGCTGAGGATGGTTGTGCTGCACATTACATCAAGAGTGAAATTCATGTCCTCATTTATGGCTATCTGCCACTTCTGTGGACTGGAATGCAAGTTATGTACACAGGGGCAGCTTTGCTTTTGTTAGGCCTTCACTATGTCACAGGGAGGAAGGGGAAACTATGCACCAGTGAATGCCTCTGCTGGCATTTGGTGTCACCAGCTATCCTTACAGGTCACCAGCTTGTGCTTAAGTGGCTTTTAATGTTCTGCTTCAGTGAAAATAATTTCCAAGAGAAACAAGAGAAAATGCCTGGCTCAGGCCCACTAACTCTTGTATGGCCTTTTGCTCTGGAGTGGTGGTTGAAAGATCACCATTGCAGGTCAAACCACTAACTGCTTTGAACCTTGCTTTCTGTCTTCTTTAGGTTTATCATCTATATGCTCTGTCTAATGTGGGAAAACTTAGCTGTGATCTAATTTATGTTGCCCCATGTGACCGTAGAAGAAAATAATAGTCTCCTCTATTTGTAAGAAGTTCCATCTGGTTATTTAGAGACTAGATTGCCTGCATCATTTCCAGGAGAAAATGACCTTAATGCAGGCACCAGTGTGAACAGCTGGGCATGCTTCAGGGGCTGCTCATGGTCTCCAGCTCAGCACAAGACCTGACAGCCACTGCTGGGACCCTTTCAGGAGCTCTGTCCTGTTATCAGTGTGGCAGCATTGCTCTTCTTGCTGCTCTAGTTTTTTCCTGCCCTCTCAGTTGAAATGGAAGAGATGCCCAGTGCAGAAGAAAATTTTTCCTTGATACAAATTTCAAGATGTACCAGCGAGACGTGACACTGACCTGGGCTGTGATCATGAGATTTGTCTTCATCTTTCTCTCCTTCAGCTCACCCTGTTGTTCAGGCATAATCCTAACAATATATAGATCCCTTTAGTCATGTTGAGTCTTCTTCCTCTTTTCCAGATTTGTTAATTCTTTCTTTCCTCTGTGTTAATTACATTCACAAACAGGTTTCATTTTGTAACCAGAAAACATGGATTGATGGTAATGAAGAAATACATGGCAGAGGAGATGTAAACTTAGATCTGCCATGTGTTTAAGCATGTGTGGGTCAAAGGGTGCTTCAAAAGTCTGTGTGATGCTGACATGTTCTGTCTCTTTCTCACTTATGTCTTACTAATGGACCAGATCCTGGATGAGGTTGAAAGGAGAAGGGGAATATCTGCTGCCCTGGTTTATCCATTTATGAGAAGTCTGATGGAATCTCCTTTTCCTGCACCTGGAAAGACAATCAAAGTCAAAACCTTCCTGCCTGGAGCTGGAAATGAGGTAAAAAGTAACTGCAAACATTAAAAGTTAAAGCCTTTTACCACTCCAGTATCAAAACAGCAAAAGAAAAACAGGAGGAGACAAACAGATCCTGCAGGGATGTGGGGTGGCACACCCTCAAAATGAGCAGAGCAGGAGCTGCACTGCTGTGGATATGCTAATGCTAGTTCCCATTGATGATTACAAGCCAATTTATGGTTGTGCATTTATTATTTTATATTTATTAGTAAGTTGCATTTAAGAAAAACAGCCAACACAAATGTCCCAGTGTGCCTGGCCTAGTGCAGTTCACAGACTGCAGCACTGCTGGGCTTTATCACAGTGATAACAGGCAAGTGTGAGTTTCCACAGTGTGTGTACCTGAGCAATTCAGCAGCTGCTTATTTCAAACCTCATTACTGCTGGTCCTGGCATTGTAGGAGTGACCAGCAGCTTTTAAATGGCTCTCTTTGGCAATAAATACCTTTAAACTGTCCCCTAAAGAAAAGCATGTCATGTAAAACTTTCCTCTGTGTGCTCACATATAATAGATGTAATTTCTTTTTATTCCTGACTCCAATAGCTAGAAGCCTAGCTTTAGACAACACATGCCTTACTGGAAAATGGCAGTATTGATTAAAAGGCTTTTGCAACTTGGGGCTGGCCAGCCATTCACCAGGTCAAATTCTGTTCTCTGCATGCCCTTATGTAAGAATACAGTAGCTCCACTCAGATGGGCAAAGGATATAGAGGGGACACATCCTTGAAGAAAGGAATAGAATTTGTCCCAGTTAGTGAAAGCAGGGGAAAACCCCTCCCCTTTAGGGTTATTTTACACTCCTTAGGATTAGTTTTACAGTGCTTTTGTTATTTTTGCATTGAATTGTATTTTCTCTAAATGTAATACCACTGACTTCAATGGAGTGGGCCTGTAATGTATGGAGTAAGCTGGTATGAAATGTAAAATATTCTTTGTATAAGTGACTGGCAAGGCGTTTTAAAGTCACCTGCATTTTCTTCTGGAGAAACAGCATCTGAAAGGGTGATTGGCATAACAGGGGAAAGATCTGACAGTGCTTTTTCTGTGTGAATGTATCTGGGAGCCATGGATCTGCAGCTTCTCTATCCTCTGCTCAAGCTTCTGAACTCTCCCAGAGAAAAACATTGAGATAATTCCAACAAACAAACAACTCTCTTCTGGCTGAGCTTTGCTCTCTGTTGTGCTAGTACAAACTCGTTATTTAAATGGAATGCACAGGCTTAATTAGGAACAGAATCTTGTCCTTCCATTGTGGCTCCTCTTGCCTAAACAAAGATGATGATTAATGGGGAAGCAGACAGTATATTTCTTTGTGATGAGCAGACTGAGGCAACAGGCTTTGCCAGGCAGCAGAAAACATCCCTGGTATTTGTAAAAGTTGCCGTAACTTGCATTGCATCCTACCCTGCAGCAAGATTTCCTGTTGGAAGGTTTGCAGTTAGAATCAGTGTATCAGTATTAGTGTATTGGAGTGCCAATCCTCATGATTTGGCACATACACACATGATTTGAGTTTGCAATCCCAGTGCTAAGGAATGGAAGTGGGCACCTTTGCTGATTGTGAGGAAGAGTTAGGCAGCATTTCCAAGGAGAGTCACTCCACAATTAGTTTCTTACTGCTCTTTGGGGCAACAGCTGAGTGATGGGTGTCTATACATCATAATGTTCCTGTATTTCAGGCTTAAAAAACCCAAATCTACGCACAGGTATTGTTCTAAGAGTGGCTTTCTTTTTACAGCTGTGTGTTACTGATCGCAAACAATATCACAACGAAACTGATATGAACTTGTTTTGTTTGCAGTATCCTGCGATCTTGAGCATATCCTTAAAACAGTGTTTGTGAGGAATTTTGTAAGGGCTACTCCAGCTTAAACCTGATCCAGTACACTTGTGAAACGTGGTGTCATGTGCATGAAAACATAAGAGTAGTCTAAAACAATAAAGTGATGGTGATTTTTGGACATATGGAAAGAAGATGTATACGTGTTCCTGTTAATATATATTCAGAGATTTCAGCACAGCTTCAAGTTGGCCAACTTTTTCCCTTTCCCTTCTGTTTCCTCAAATTCCTCAATAGTCCATCATTTGCTGTCTTGTGCTTCATATTTTCCTCCTTCTGTTACTCTCTACTTCACATTATTTTTCCCTCTTCTTTTTTCTGTCCTCTGCCTTCAAGTTCCACATCTGAACATGTGAATTGCAGAGTAAAAGGAAGATGTAATAAAGGAATCAAGGAAAAGGCATTTGAGCAAAGGAAGGAGAGGGCCTGAGGTCATGGATGAAGTATGAAAATTAGACTGTAAAGGGATGTCACAACTCACCATCTAAGACCTTGTCCTGACTCCCCAGTTAAGTATATATAAATATATATATATGTACGTATCTTTATATGAAAAGAGAAAGGTTTTAAACATTATCTAGTGAATTATACATCACAGAAGAGTGGAAATGAAGTAAATTTGGTTTAAAGTCTTCCTGGCCTTTTAGCTGAGTCCCAGGCTCCCATCTAGATGTTAATATGAATCGTTAGCCAAGCTTAGAACCCAATTTACCTTGTCTTTATGGCTGTTTTAACCCTGTAAGCTTCCAGCTCCAGCGGTTGATTGTTACTTGCTTCATACTCTTGACTCAGCCAAGCTTTGCATCTCTGACAGAATGTTTGGAAGGGAGAATTATGCTTCCCTTGGAGATGACAGCAGCCAGTGCACACAGCTGTATTCTGGGAAGAATGGCATGACAGGAATTGTGCAATACACCGTTTATTCTGGTGTGCTGTGCCTGCAGCCTCGGTTTGCACGAGGGGCTGGGGTTCGCTCTGCGTCCCCTCAGCGGGCAAGCACGGGGCAGCGCTGGAGGGCCAGGCCGCGGTCCCAGGCGCTGCCCGCCTTGCCCGCTGTGCTGACTGCTGTGTTGGGTGTGTCCAGGTCATTGAGCTGCGGAGGCCCATGGACTCCCGCCTGGAACACGTGGACTTTGAGTGCCTGTTCAAGTGCCTCAGCGTGCGGCAGATCATCCGCATCTTCGCCTCCCTCCTGCTGGAGCGCCGCGTCATCTTCGTAGCAGACAAGCTCAGGTAAGTGCTGGAGGCGCCTGGAGCACGCATGCGGGACAGTGCTATCTCTGGGTACGAAAGGCTTTATGGAACATACAGAATGGTTTTCAGGTGTGAGGATCCTCTCACTGGAGGATTTAAATGTCTTTTTACATCCATGGATGTTCTGTCTTACTTTCCCATCCGTAAAATGGCAGTACCAATTCTCACCTGCTTCACAGTCAGCAAATGTTTGCACAGCGTTTTGAAGCAATGTAGTGCCAGCAAGGTTTCATTTCAGGTTTTGGACACAGAGTACTCATAAAGAGTAGCAGAAGTTGTCACCGAGGTGCTTCACCTTGTGCTCATGCAGTGCTGAGAGCTCCCCTGGTCTGCTCCATGCAGCACGGAGAGTTCATGTTGGTGCTGTGTTTCAATTCCTGCCCTACCAAGCCCATCCAGTGGGAGTGTTAAACTGCTATCACCGTCCTTCCCAACTATTTGGGATATTTTTCCTGGTGCTCACACGACCTGAAAACATTTCCTTTTGGAAGCTCCATCTTGGGCTCCTTACTACAACCTTTCGAGACACCTTTTGCTTCCCTGCCCTTTGACTGTGATCTCCCCTCTTGCTTCCTCTGAAGCATGAACTCACCCCAGGGTGTAAGGAGTGAGAGTGACAGGCCACAACTCCACATGGCCTTTCCCAAGGAAATGGGAGCTCTGTCTAAGCTGCACCCCTGCCCCACAGCAAAGAAACATCCAATATTTTAGATGCTTGTGTAATCCATACAGAAGAGTGTGGGCAATGTAAAGAAGATGTTCTTTGCTGTGGCATGATAAATAATAAAAAATGGCAAATAAAAGTAAAGCCTGTAATTTATTAGACTCAGGAACATCCAGCATCTTTTAAAAGGACACCAGAGACTGTATAGGAGGTTAAAAACACAGATGGATCTACCCAAACAAACTCTGTTAAACACTTTATCAGTCCCGACCTTCTCTGAATGACCGCCAGAAATAATAGCTGCACTTAGTGGCCGCCAGTGTATATAATAGCAAAAATACTTTGCATAGTAAAAGCTTTACAACCTTTAGGGGAGAATTTCTTAAAGCTGCAGACCCTTCTCAAGTTATAAAGTTACTTCCTTAGCAGTCTTTTTTGTGTCTAGAACAACAGGAACATTTTATTTCATCCCTAGTCTTGTCAGTAACCCTTGGTTTGAATGACCATTTGGGATGACTTAATTTCACATAAACCCATGATGAGCATTGCATAACTAGTCCAGGGTTTCTGCAGTGCTTTAGTAGATATATAAATCACACCATGAATATTGGGGCAGGTAGCTTTAGAAAATACTGTTGGTACATTCCTTCTGACTGTTCCTACTTACCTCATTCTGTCTGTTTCTGTTTTACCATTCTTTCAGCACCTACAAGTCTGACTGTAGTTCAGATTGAGACAGACCTGCATTCCTTCCAATGGCACAGTGATCTGAGTGGAAACTCACAGAAATGGTACAGCAAAAGTGAGGGCTCTGCTGTGCTGCTGCCAACTGCTGCTCTGCTCTGCAGCTCCCACTTGCTCTTCTGTAGTGTTCTGTGGACCATGGGCACTGTCCTGCAGGGATGGCTTGCTGTGGGAGAGATCCTCAGCCATGAGGGATGAGGCAGACAGCAGCCATTCCCTGGAGCATTTCCCTGGGACAGCTGGCCTAGCCAATGTCATATAACGTTCTGGGCACTGTGCAGAGAAAATCAACAATTTAACCTACTCTGACAGGCTCAAGGTAGCTTGGCATGGAAAACAGTCATGTTGCTGATACTGAGGGCTTGGAGTAATCCAGGACTTCATCAGGCAGCCAGGGTTTTACACACATTGCAGCCCTGGCTGGAAGTTCAGGCTTGCCTGTGCAATTACCTTTCTCTTGACAGCTGCCTAGTCCCACAGGCCTTGGAGCAGGGAACAAGAGAGTCCTGCTTACAGGCAGCGTGCTGCTCATCCTTTTGGCACACAGAAATAGGGCACCAGGACCAACAGGAACCAGAAATTATAAAGATCCCTTTTGGTAAACAGATATCCCAGCATTGTGCTCTCTTGCAGAAACTGTTCTCCAGTGAGCTGTTATTTCTATGTGAGAGGGGGCCATGGGATAGGGGCCATTGCATGTCAGAAAAGAGAGGATTCAGATGGATCTGAGAGGCTGGGGAGGTTTTGTGGTTGCTCCTGTAAGAAGGGACAGAACCTTTCTTACAAAAAAGGCTTATGTTCATATGCTTTACTATATTCACGTGTACTCTTTACTGGATGTATATACTTTGTTTCATTCGATAAGAGGACAACAAAATCTGATGTGGTAGATAAGGTTCTGGATTCTGACTTGTGAATCCCGAGCTATCCTTCTGAACCCTCTGACCTGCTGAGTGTCACATGCTGGAAACATGGCACCTCTTTCTTATCTTTTGTCTGGTCTGTCTGGGGTCTCAGACATGCTGGGGTAGAGGCTGCTTCTTGCTCTGTGTGTGCAGCAGCTCTGCTGTATTCATTGTGGTCCCTCACAGCATGGGGATCTAGGAGGTACTGTAAACCAGAAACTAATAATGAGTCCTTTGACAAGGGCCTGGAGAAAGTGACGGTGGATTTAAATTCAATACTTACTGAGATTTTCATGGTTTAAATAGGGATGAAGTCTAAAATGAAACACTCTGGCTTTGAGCTAGTAACTGTCTTCTTGGAACCTCTGCCTTGTCTGACATGAGTTTTGTTTATGGGCATCCTGGCTGAAACTGGAGTTTACCAGTAATGTGGAAAAAAAAAGAAAAAGAGAAGTGAAATATCTTACAGGTCCACTCTGTGCCCAAAGAATGAGAGCAGGAAATTAAAATAATTTTACAAGGGCTTGACTTCTGTATGTACCCAAAAACTAGCTTAGAAATAAATGATGTTGAAGTTTAGGCTTCAAACAACAAGATGCAGTGAGTTTTTGTGGCTGCCTGTTTCATGGGTCTCCCAGCAATAAATGATTTCACACATTATACAAGTTTGGGAAAGTCACACCTAGTGAAGTGAGATTCATTCAATAAGTTGTTATTTATGGTTCTTACAGTGCCCAGAACGTGCCAAAATTTAAAGTCCTTGATCTTTGCAGGAAGAAGTTGTTGTCAATACAGAGAGTGATGCTCCCAAGTAGTGAGGAAACAACAATGAAGTTCTGAATGACAGCACTGTGAGGTTGCCCTGGTTAGATATGTGCAGACAGATTTGGGTATTTTTCCCTCCAATAAGTTGATTATGTATTTTTTCTGCTTGAAATTGGATGAATAAATCCCTGCAGCTCTTTGCTCACCTTCAAAAATGAATGGGAATCTGCCAGCGACCTTTCAGAATCTTCTCTCTGTGAACAGTCAAGAAGACAACAAAGAAATAAAAACAACAATAAAGCATCTTAGGATAATAATAATAATAATAATACAACTCTTAAAGAGGTAACTCAGGGCTCCAATTCCTTTAAAATCTGCTGAAAGCACAGCTGAAGTGGAATGTCCCATCCCAGTTCTAATCCCTGTCCCACTGGGAGCCCCTGTTTATGTTCCCAGCATTCTGCCTGTTCACCCCAACTCTGGAACAGTCCCCTGCCTGCCAGCTGCAGAGGGGGAGCTGCTCTGGTGCCATCCTCTGGGGTTTGAAAGGCAGCAGATGCAAAACCAGTGGGTCCTGGGGCTCAGGGACATTGACCTTGCTGCAGGCACAAAGGTAGCAACAGAAAATAAATAGAAAGCAAACATTGGAAGAAAAGTATTTCTCTGCTTGTTTTAGTTTTATGCTGGGGAAACAAATTTGTGGATGTGTTTGCTGAGGAGGTGATGTATCCGTGTGTGTGAGAACAGTCTCTTTGCCTTTTCCCCTGAATGTTTGGAGAGGGGGGAAAGGGAGGCCCTGGACATAGCAATGTCCTTTTGTTATAACCCCATCTTTTATAAATAAAAAACACTCTTGCTGTAATCCACTATATTGTGAAGGACTCTGAGGATATTTTGCTTACATTTCACATATGGGTCCAGTCCAATGCCAGCCACAGTCAGTGGGAGTGTTTGGATGAGGCTTGTTTTTTACTGTGGATCCAAATCCTACAATATTCCCCTCAGTGGCCTTTCAAAAACGTTTGGGTCTGTGCTAGGCTTCTCTAGAGCCCCTGCTCTTATAAAAGACAAAACAACTTTTCACTGTTGTGAATTCTGGTTTTATATGAGATATTTCAGCTACTTCTCAGTGAAGCAGTACCATGGGCCTCAGGGAGAAAACCCAAACCCTACCCCTCCACAGTATTTTGAACTGCAGGAGCAATCTGTCTTCCAGCAACTGCAGAAAGTCCAGGCGGATCGCAGACCTGACCAAAGGTTACGGGCTGGAGACAGAAACACTGACTAATGCAGGACAGAGCATAAATATGTAAATAGTGGGGAAGTCATCCCACAGGCACGTCTGCTAACTCTGGAGCAAAAGGGGAGCAGAGTGTACTTGTATTCAAGGGCAAAGGCTTTCAGAACAAGCAGCAGTGTTTCCCTATTCTCACGCACAGACACAGCTTAGGGCTGTCTGTGCTATGCCCAGGATGTTCAGGGAGTGGTGATGCTTCTCCTTGTGTTTGAATCTGTTGTTTTGGGGCCATGCTAGAAACTAGCAGCAAGGGTTGAGAGGTAGCCTGGTCCCCATTTCTCATTGCCTCCCTAAAAACATCTTTCTTTTAACCTAGCAGCCAAAATCATAGCATGGTCTTGTAGCTTAAGTTCAAATATGCAAATTTAAATAAGAGATAAGTGGCAATGTTTTAGAAGTAAATCACTGCTCCTCAGTCATATAGCAAGGTCAAGTGGAAAAGCAAGAGTAGCTAAACTCTGGGGCAGATTACTAAAGTGCAAGCTCATTCCCTATTTCCTTATTGTTTTCTTTTTATTAACAAAAGTAGGACTTAATTCTTACAAATGAATCGTGGCCATGACAGGTCTGAACAGCTTCACCAGCTGCCTGGGAATGCTCCTTTCCAGTAGCTGTCATCTTTTAACACTTGTAAAGTCTGCCAGCCTGCAGTGTAAAAGGTAAAAACGTGTATTAGCACAGAGGGAAGTGTGCTTAGTAAACAGACATGAGCTTTGGCCAGCAATAAAGATTTCCTTTACTCTCCCCTGTCACAAAAACCTCCACAAAAAGAAGGGTAAGAGAAATTTGACAACAAATACATGCCAGAAAGCAGCTTGTAAGGGAGAATTTACTGCTGCCAGTCTCTAACTGGTCTGTACTATTTCTGAGCACAGGCTACAGGCTCCTGGTAGATTTTTAATTATCAACTGTGAATTAAAGAAGATGTTTAGAGATGCAAACCGCTGCACCTGTGGAATGTGTCATAGCTCACAGATCTTCTGTCTAAACCTGGGAGACGTATGGGTGGCTGACATTTCTTCTGGTATATTTTTATCCAAAGAACTTGAAGTGCTTTCTTAATACTGTCAGGATTATTGTGCTTGTCTGGTCTGATATGCTGAAGATAAGCTAGAGAATTTCTTTCACTAATTTCTGCAGTGGAAGGAATGAGCCCTTCCATAATTATCCAATGTGCAATCATGCCTAATAGTTAGAATTTATTCTACAGCAAAAACATCCATTTCTCATGTACCTAACCAGAGAGTTTCTGTTTCCTCCGTGAGAGCCAGATCAGCCCCTGTTGAGGGGGGCTAGCAGAGCTATCTCCCAAGATTCTTGAGAGAAATTTTGCAGTTTACTCCCTCTCCTCAAGAAGTACTTACATTTTGTACCACTTGGATTGCTTTCTCCAGCACTTAGATTGTGTGATGGCTGATGCCAACAGAGCAGCTGTACATGGGCAGTAGGAAAATGTGTGTCAGGCAAAAGACACAGCCCAAGAAACAAAATGAACATTCGAAGTCTCTGGCTTGTTTAATATTCCACAGTCCCAGAGAAAACAACCTAATAGTGACATTTTTAATGTGCAGTAAACTCCAGTGGCATTTTTAATATGCCATGTCCCAAGAAGGGTAGAGCTTGTATAATTTTCCTTTTCTTCCTTCCCTCCTCCCCTGCTTTCCAGTGGTATTTATTTATGTCACTCCAGGCTTTGGCCAATGCTCTACAGTGAGAAAATATCATTTTCCCACTTACAATTTGTGCAAAAAAATTCTCTCTCCCTTCCCCATGAAAGGAAATGAGACAAGAAGACGACCATGTTGCTTGGTAATTCCCTTCTGGATTGCTTATTGGCACAATATGGCAGTAAATTGCAACATGTTCCCAACTTGACTTCTTGCTCCTTGCAAGAGGATTTAGATTCTCTCTTTTCAGCTTTTAAATGAGAAAGATTGGGTAGAGATTTTTCCTCTCCTCGTTGGTTACTTCCTAGAAAAATACTTCATCCTGCTTTACAGGTGTCCTGCTGTTAACATAGGAGCGATGGCCTGGGAATCTGAAATCTCCAGTGTGAGCAAGGACTGGTGGGAGGAAAGGTTCCAGTGTGGAAAGAACGAGGAGTTAACACTCCTCTGGAGCACCTGGGCCAGACCACTTTTGTTACGGATTTGTGCTAACAAATTGTCCTGCAGGAAGGGGATTGAGTAACTCTGTGGATCCAAAGGATAATTTTATACTTGGAAATGCTGGGTTTGTTTTTTCTTGCAACCACCTGAAAAAGCTTGGCAGGTAGCTGATGTGTCAAAGCAATGACTTTTTCCCCAAATCCCATTTTCTTGAAAAGGCAAGTCCTTAGTATTCTGTAGGGCACTTTGCATGTCTCTTTCTCCCAGGGCCTTGATGTGCCTTGCTTACAGACAAGTACTACAGGAGCAAAAAATACTGTCTTTGTTAACACCACATTCCCCTTTAATCAACTGTTCTCTGCTTTCTTTTAAATTAAGTACTTCAAAGCTACTCTGTGAGAGAGAGAGCTCTCCTGACAGTGTGTTCTCTGCTCTGCAGCTCTCAGCTCCATGGGATGCAGCCTTGATCTTTGCATGAGCCAGGGCTGTGCTCTGCAGGTTATCTCTGGGACCTCACACTGTCTGTCAGCCGGGTGCTCCCGAAAGGTGGGGGCTGGGTTCTGAAAATGCAGCTCTTACTGAAGTAAAATGTGGCAACTTAGGGTAGCTTTTGGAGATTTTTGCAAAATCTGGATGAAAACCAAAAAGAAAGCCTCCTGTGTAGTCAGAATGAACCTGCACTTACTTCTTCTTCGATAATATTTCCTAATGAGGAGATTACATATTATTATATATTATTAACGTTTATCAGACATTGAAAATCTGAATTACTTTATGTGACTGAAAAAAACATTGGCTTTAAAATAGGCATCTCTGAGGGCACATCATCTTTCATGGTGTCCATCTCTGTTTAGCTGTGGGAATGTGTTCAGTCAGTGTCAGTGGTGGATCCATGCTGGTAGGGTTAAACCGCACAAACCAGGAGAAAATGTTGCACGCTAAGTCTGGAGAGGATATGGCCAGAGAAGAGTTTATTGATAAAGATATTGCCCACTCAGTTTTCTCTCAAGTATGAGGAGGGACCAGAAAAGGAACACAGATGCTAATGCAAAATGCTGGGCAAGTCTGCTCCATGAACTGTGCTCGTTGACACTGCAGTGAGGTAAACCATGGCTCTGTGAATCAAAGGCAGGGAAAACAATTCCAGAAACAGGCTTGTAACCTTTGGTTCATCATAAAAAAATCTCCTACCAGGAATCATCAGTAGCACAAAGGAATTGCTGCCTGTGCTCTCCATAACTCACCTTCAGTAGTCACTGGAGCATGTCCCAAAATTAAGTGCGTCACTGGTGCCCCACTGATAAGGAACTGCAGCACTGCTTTTGCCAGGTGAGGACATACTGGGATTCCTTTATGAGAGCTTTACAAGCTTGGCTGTTCTCCTGCTGTGCTGTAGAAAGCACCAGATAAAACCTGAAGTGTGACTTGTTTCTTGTAAAAGAAGATTTGTGTTTGGGCTCAGCTCATTTTCATGGGGCAAAAGTGCCATTTGAGCGGTGTGAGGGTTAAGCAGCTACACTCTTTGAGCTGTAAGCACACTTAAAAGATTCTGCAAAGGACAATAACTGATAACTGGGCTGATGTGATGTGGAAAATATGCATTTCCTCCTCAGTCACAGTGCCCCCCTATCCCTGCCAGTGTTATCACTTGTTTGCATTCCATGAGATATCACAAAGGTCACTTGCAGCAAATGTGTCAGCATTCAAATTAGGGGAGCCACTGTGGTTGGACTCTGCCCTTCACCCCTGGCAAAAGACAAGCTTGGTTCTCATTTTGCAGCAGGCTGCTGCTCGCCAGGTGGGGGGAGCCTGGCACAGGAGGAGTGGATGGACCTGGAGGCCGAGGGCACAGGGTTCAATGGCAGCGCTGCTGGGCTGGCAAAGCAATCACCCACCCTGGGAAGTGTTCACTTGTTGAGTAAGGTTCTTGCTTTGTCAAGCTCCTGTGCAGAGTGAGGGATTCTCACCTGCTTTGGGACTGGGTTGTTACCTCACTGCTGGTAATCCATGTGAATGTATGTCAAGTCTGGGTAACAGATGTTTCAGCCCATAACATCTGGGCAGATCTGCTGTTTGTGCTTTAGAGGGCTCTTTACCCAGTGCCAGAGCTTGACTGTGGCAATATTTGTTGCAGTGTGTATGATGATTGAGTTGTGGAATGTTCAGAACTGGCTGCTGAATTTGAGACAGCCCGAATGGACCTGGCTCAACATGATCCTCATGTGAATTACACATGTTCCCATCCGTCACCATATTTACACTGCAGAATTCCTTATTTGATTCAAACACTAGGAGCAGAGCCTTCCATTGGCAGGTCTCCTGTGACATCAAGAGAAAAAGTAACCTAAAATACGCACATACAGATTTCTCTGTGTTTCCTGAAAAGAAGGATATCAGGTATGGATCAGAGATACAATATTAGCTGCATGCTTTAGACCATCTGCTAAAGACTTCAGGTGGTGACTCTTAGTTCACCTTTTATGGTTTGCTGGATAAAATAAATCACAATGTAAAATATTACTGTGCCTTTTACAACCTAAACTCATGCAATTGTCCATGTAATATGAACCCGCAATTTTGATTTTAAACAACTTATTGATTATTCTAGAGAAATCAGGTTTATTAACAGGAAATTCATCAACTTCAGAACTCTCTTTTAAGTCAAATATGCAACCACTCCATCCCAAACTTCCTGCAGACACCCAGATTTTCACAGATTCACCTGAAGGTCAGGTGAGGAAAAGTCCCTTGGCAGCAGCAGGGGAGTCCTCCTCCCTGTGTACCCCTACACAGAGTTGGAGCCTTTATAGATGGGTTCTGCCACAGGGAATTCTCACTCCAGGATGTTAAAATCTGATTATTTGACTTTAAAAATAAATTATATTCTTAAAACTAAAAAAATGTATTCATAATATACTAAAATGAAACTACAATATTTATTAGCTTCAAAAATTACTGTCTCTGGTTCCAAACCACCTTAGAAAGGCTTGAAGGAATCTTTGTAGTTTGCCCAACCCCTGAAGGGCTTCTAGTAAAGTAAAAAATTATTCAAATTTCCAAAGCTTCAGCATGCCTTGCTGATGAGAGGCTGCCTTTGCAGCAGCCTCTCCCACAGCAGCCAGGGAACTCGTGGTTCAGAAGGTGCTGTCGTGTCTTGAGGGCTGGTTTGATTAAAACAGAAGTGGGAAAATAAAGGTCTTTGAGGCTTCATTTCAGCAAAGTATTTCAGCACAATGGAAGTAAATTAAGGCTGACACTTATGCTGAAATACGGTGTTGAATCAAAGCCTAAATGAGTAATTTGCCTGTCCCCTCATGCTTTAATTGGTGAGGCGAGGCATGAACTGATTGTAACTCCTGCTGCTCTGTAATCATTGGAAATAATTATTTTATTAGTGCCCAGATAATTTACTGGATTAGAATTAATTTGGGTCAAACAGCAATATGTTAAGCCCAAATTCAGGCGTTTGTTTTGGTCATAATTTTCTGCTTCTCACACACAGGTACATGTATTTGTTGTGGAGGAAACTTCAGTTTGAGAATTATTCCTGATAAAACTGTGGTTTTGCATCTGTCTGCTTAGCAGCTGAAGTGTAGAGCACTGGTTATATTTGATTTCCATCCGTGCCACAAGTGGGCTTTGAGCTTCTGTCACCTTCAGCTGTGCTGGTGTCTGACCTTCCCTCCTGCAGCTGCAGCCCCTCTCAGCATCTCTGCTGCTGACAGAGGAGGGGCAATTGGCATCAGGCAGCCTCATGTCCTTCCATGTGCCCATAGCAACAGCGAGGAACAAGTTTCATCTAAGTTGGCTGCATGTGTGTGACAGAGCTTTAACCATGTTCATAGTAAATTGTTTTCCCTGGTCCTTTTATTGTTCAGCCCAGCCAGTCGCTGTCTTTTACATCCTGGCTCTTTGCCCTCAGTTTCCTTTTCACCTGCTCATCAGGCTTATTTTGTCTGCCTCTCCTCCCAGTTCTGCCTCACGGATCTTAATTTTACCTCCTTGCATTTAATTCAGCCTCTTCCTTGCCTTCCTTTCCTTTTCTTCTCTTCCTTTCCTTTGGGTCCCCTGCAGGAAGAAGATGATCTCTTTTTCCCAGAGGAGCCTTCATTTCTCAGTGTAGCCCAGGGCTACAAAGGGAGGTCCTGCTTAGTAGTAACAACTTATTCTGAAGAAATTAGCAGCTAAATAAGTCTCTTTTCAGTATGCACAAAAAATATTATTTTAGGATGGCTTCTAACATAGCCAAATCAGAGTGAACTTAGATATCACTGGTAAGAGTCCTTGGCACACAGGGCACTCCCACCTGCCAGCCTTCAAGTCCTTGCCAAAGGATGCCACCCTTTTACAAAAAAGTGCAGCAAAGATGTTTAATATAACAAAATAACACAGAATTTCATTTGGTTTTGGAAACAAACTGATCTGATGTCAAGCAAGGGGGAATTGGATCAGTTATCTCCTGAGGTTTCTTCCTACCTGAATTACTTTGAGTCTATATACCTTTGCTTTAAATTGGCAAGCAAAATGGTTATCCAGAGGCAGACACACAAGCTCAAAAACATCAGTGAAAACAAGTTAAATTTTGAATCCAGATCATGTGAAAATAGTGCCTTACAAGTGCAAGCAATCCTACAAATAGGGAGGTATCCCAGAGCCACCAGGAATTGCAGGCCTTATGGGGCAGTTCTTGTTCAAAAAGCTGCAAAGACATGTAATTTCTTTGACTCAAAGTCAAAAGACAGGAATTGAAGTTTTTTTTTTCCCCCTTTAAACGTCCTAGAAGTGGTAACAGAGAAACAGCAATAATTTTGTATAGGAAGAAGCACTGCCATGTCTGATAGTTTTATACTGGCTGGAAAACTGGAAACGTCACTCACACACAGAATCACCAGGTTGGAAGAGACCTTCAAGTTCACTGAGTCCAACCCATGCCCTTACACCACCTCAACTAAACCATGGCACTGAGTGCCACATCCAATCTTTTTTTAAACACATCCAGGACTGGTGACTCTGCCACTTCCCTGGGCAGACGATTCTAGAACTTTATCACTCTTTCAGTAAAAAACTTTTTCCTGACGTCCAACCTAAACTTCCCTTGGCACAGCTTAAGACTGTGTCCTCTTGTTCTGTCAGTTGTTGCCTGGAAAAAGACACCAACCGTCCTGCACCATTATAGCAAATGAACTCTTGAATTCTTATTTTATCCCTCCCTGCCCTTTTTGGTGAGTAGTTGGTGGTATCTGGGTTAATGAAATATGTATTCTCGCAGCACAGAACCCAGGGAATGAAGGACAAACCATTGATGCAGGGGCTCAGGGGGTCTCAGGAGAGGAGCACCTGGGGATCAGGGGAATCCTGGAGCTGAGCACCGGCACTGTGGAGCAGGCAGAAAGCAGTAACGTGGCCCCATTGTCAGCCAGCTCTTCCGACAGGCCAGGGATCCTCAAGGGCTCGCTTCAAGAGCTGGCCCGCAGGAATGCTGCAGGAACTCCTTACAGACAGCTGGAGTTTAGAGGCTGTCACTTCTAATACTTAGAAGTTTTCATTTATATCTTGTCCCTGATGCTATTACTTACTCTTATCAACCTGATTAATAATGCTGCTCTTTTTTATTCTCATGCACCCAGAGAAGCCTTTCTTTTACCAGAGCTGTAGTGTGTTCGGTATCCAGCACAGCACAGTTCTGCTCCGAATTACTGCCAGCACAGCAACAGCAGTGCTGCCTGCACTCCATCTCCACCCATACTGCATCAGTCTGCCATGGTTTTTACTTCCATTTTCTCTTTACTTTGATGCTTTTCAAGTGTTCTACTTTGTCTTTTCCACCTCTGCAGCCTGTGTGTGTTGGAGGGGAGGTGGGCTGAGTCCTTGGCCTGTAGCCTTTCCCCAGAGTCCTTTACAGAGTCCTCTGCAAACCTCTCAGACTATTTTATCTTGCAGACCTGTCACAGACCTCTGCCTCTGTGAGAGACTGGAATTAATCCAAGATCAGGAGAGGCATGGAAGAGTATAGGAGGGAGGTTCCAGGGATCTGTTTTTGCTATGCAGCTCCTCAGTGGCCCAAGGGTAGGAGCTGTCCCAGAAAAGCAGGGCCATGGCCTGTGGTGAGGAGACATCTGGGTGTGTAAGACTCGTGTGAGTCAAGGGATTGCACCTGGGGAGGACAGAGCCTCCAGACTCCAACCTCAAGTGGGAGGAAGCTCTCTCGAGCAGACAAGGGATGTGTGTCAGGGAGGTAACTCAGTCTCAAAGTGGTTGTGGCTGGGGCATGAATGTGTCAACAGGGCAGATAAAAGACTTCAGCAAACGTGGACAGAGCAGCACCATTTAATCAGCAGGGAGAAATGAGGAACATAAAAAGGCTGTGGAAAAGTAAACAGTGGAAACACTTCTTTGTGAATTTACATTTTGGCTACGTTTCTCAATGTGAGGAAGCAGGGAGCCCAGATTTGGAGAGTTGGTCCCAGTCCAGGGCATGGTCCAGAGCACTGGCACAGCACAGAGCTGGCACCAGCCCGGGGTGCAGAGCTGCTGTGTGGCTTGGCCCTGCATGGAACGGGTGGCCTCCTTCCTCTCCTGGCTGAGGAAGCTTGTCTGTCCCTCGGGAGAAGTGGAGGAAGGGAAGGGATATTCTCAGCTTCTTCTTCAGCGGAAATGCCAAAATGACTGTGGAGGTGCATGTGATTAGTAAGGTGGGATCAGGGAGCCACATCACAAGTGGCTGTCTGTGCTAGAGGCTTAATCCTGGCTTTGGGAGATGCTCAGTGTGTGAGGCTCCCTTGGTTTGTGAGAAATTCTAGGTGTGGTGGGGAAGGGGGAAGGAATATGACTGTTGATATAAAGAAGCGTTATCAAGGGTATTTGCGGAATATTTCCATTGGGAGTAGAAGGTGTAACCGAATATGGCTTTAGCTGTTTGGAGAGTTGGTGACTTGCAGTGTGCAACAAACCACAGTCCTTGAAACAAATACAGCCAGCTCCAACATCCCAGCCAGGGCAGTGTCCATTCCCCATCCAACAGCATGTCCTTCTCAGAGCGTGCTAATTGTGCGGTGATAAGATACGGATATAGCCTAAGCTTGGGGTTATTTGTTGGTTGGCCAACCCAGAAATTGCTACCAGACATCCTCCCTACCTAAAGGACAGAAAAGGTTCTCGTTAAATCACAATAATTTGCTTTTTGATGTAGACTTAAACCGTGTTCATAAGCAGTCTCCAAAATTCAGCTGAGTCACAGCTATGTCTGAAATTCTGGTGCCTCAGCTCTTAGTCTGAGCTTATGTCTCCCCAGCCAGCAACACAACAAGGAAAAGGTTCTGTGTGCTATCATGAGAAAATGATTTGGGAAACAAAATAGCCCAGAGGAACATATATCAACTTGGAGTGGGAAAGAAGCAATGTCATATTTTGCCTGTAACATGATAAAGGCTCTCTTCAAGAGAAATTTGTCATTAAGAAATGCCTCAATATACTTGTATAATCTTGTATTACTACCTTCATGAGGAAAAGATCAAACACTGAAGATCTTTTTTTATCTAGTGAATAAAAGGCACAGAGAGAACTAAAACCTTGGCAAATTCCAAATCATTTCTTTACAAGATGACAACCATGGAAATAAAGAAGTGTTTTCCAGTAGAACAACAGCTAGAACATTATGCAGCATTCCTGTAAAACTGCACAGACCAAATGGAAAAGCCCACTCTCCAAACCAGCTCTCTGGAACTGCCCTAGAGTATTAAAAGTGAAAATATTTTGAAAATCTAACTTGGACTATTCTGTTGCTTTGCTTTGTGTGCTTCACACACCTTAAAGAAAATAAACCATCTGACCTTACTGCTTAATACTCATAAACAAGAACAGTTGGATAATATGTGGGTTGCACATTTTGAAAGGAAAAACTGGAGCAGACTTGGTTTCCCAGGGTAGGCCTTTTTTTTACTTTATTAAACAAGCTTCTCATCAATAATATCCCTTTAAAAGGCTCTGAACCGTATTTGAGAGATTTAGGCTGGGGGTTCCCTTACACCCATCATCTCTGAATGTGAAATTTCACTGAACTCAAAGGTGTGTATCCATTGTAAATATGAACCTTTCCAGCTATGGCTGGAGAGACACAGGCACTTTGTCCTCTGTGGGAACAGTGTCCGGGATGGATGGCAGCAGGAGGTTCTGGGGGCTGAAGGCTTGGAGGGGAACGTTTGATGGGGATGAGATGTCCTACAGGGAAGGATTTTCTGAGGCTGAATTTGAAAAGCTGTGTGCAGAGTCCTAAAATTCAGAGGCCGAAGTGCTGGCAGGGCGGTGGCGTGACTGTCGTGGGGTGCTGGCAGGGCAGAGCTGGGTGCTGCTGCAGGACACCCCCACCATGGCTGCTCCCTGTGCTCTGCTCTGCCCTGCCCCAGCTCCCGGGAAAGCTCAGGAAGAGATTCCAGTGTCCTGGGCCGGAGCCTGAAGCCTCCCCTAGCGTGGGAATAGCGCGCGCAAGAGGATGCAGGGGCTGATTTACGTCACAGGACTGCGTGTAAAACAACATGTTACAAAAGGGCATTTTATAGAAAGGAAAAAAATACTCACTGAAGAGCAGAAGAATGTTTGCCTTTCTGCTTTCAGCTTAACATGGCTCTTTTTTTAGTTGCTCAGCTTAGATGACTGAATTTGTAGCAACTGAAAATGCCAGGGAGTCACTGAAGTGATCTTGAGAAAGTGCTGGGAGTCTGTACCATGCACAGCTCTTCCAAAACACACCCCTGTGCTTGTTGTGGTAGATGCTTGAGACCAAAATATGAGGCAATGGCAGCATCATTGCCTGTTATATATAATAAATATAAATTAGAGAAATGCATCATTTTACAAGGACCTTGTGCCAGGCAACATATGTTATAAAACCATGCTGTGATTGTCAGATCTTAAAGGAAGTGTCAATTAAAACCAAACTGCAGATAATTTGCAGTTAAAGAAAAGTGTTTGCTCTTCCCCAACTTTTTCTCTCTTTGTCCTCTAATTCTCACATTTCTCATTCAGCAAACTTCGGAGGTTAATCACTGACAGGAACAAAGAGGTGAAACCTTTCCTCTGGCCTTGCAGTACTCCACACCTAAAGTAAAAATGCTCATGAAGGTTATTCTGGTGGAGGTCTGATGCCACCTAAAGTCTCCACCAAGTCTTGCAGTAGAAGAAATGAGCATCTCTCCCCAGCATTTTAAAGCAGTAACAGCTCTGCAGTTATTATTTCTGGTTCTTTGTGGCCACATTGAGCACAGCAGAAGTTTGCAGTGTGAGAAAAATTAGTTCAGTCATGTTGGATCCAAATTTCTGTCATCTCAGCCAGCGAGAGGCAGACGTAGCTGTGATGTGGAGAGCCTGTCTTTCTTCCCCGATGCTAAAATTCGCTTGGTAATGATGTTCCTTAATTTTTAACATTTGGAAACCACGTGACTGCAAAAGGGAATTGGATTCAGTAGATGGAAGGACAACATATGCACGACATTTTCCGTAATATCAATCCTTAAAGTTTAGGAAATACCAACTTGTATTTTAGAGTACTCTGCTGAGCAGGATCAATACCTTTATCACTGAAGTTGGTTAATAAGTCCTTTAAGATGTATAATAATAAAAATATGCCGTTGTCAAAAAAATACACAATCTTTGAAAAACATGTTGCTTTTACCAGCTTTCCTTTGGAATAAGTATTGATTGTTGGGGGCCTTTTAGATCTGATTTGGTAGAGTTTTTCCTGAGGATTTTTATTTCAATTTTACTTTACTTTTCATTTTCCTTTGTTCCTGCATTAGTGCTTGACTTAAGAACATTACTATTATGCATTTTTACTACTGATGTGGTTGTAACAGCCAAGATCTGAAGTTGCTTTTGGATTTTAAGCATTGTTCAAAGTGCCTGCTTTTGAGAACATTGAATCTTGTCTTCTAGATCAAATAATCTCCTGACTGCTACAAAACAAATGGATTTGAGTTTTTTACCTTTAGTTTGAAGTCTCCTGTGATCTACCTCACTGCACAGTACAGAGAGGGTAGGGACTGGAAGGAGACCAAGGCTGTCTGAAGTCAGAAGTGACAGAGATGGGCACTTGTATTCCAACAGGCTGAGTTTCTCAGCAGGTGGAAGGTCTTCTGAACCAAGAAAAGCCTTTGCTAACCTGGTTGTTCCTCTCTCCCCAGCACCCTGTCGAGCTGCTCCCACGCTGTAGTGGCCCTGCTGTACCCCTTCTCCTGGCAGCACACCTTCATTCCTGTCCTGCCCTCATCCATGATTGACATCGTGTGCTGCCCTACCCCCTTCCTGGTGGGACTGCTCTCCAGCTCTCTGCCCAAACTCAAGGACCTGCCGGTAGAGGAGGTAGGAGCTGCCACCACAATTGTTTGCCTGGAGTAAAGCTGGCCTCTCCTAGGAGAAGGCTGCCATTGACACATAAATCCTCACATTTAATTTTTAATCTGCCTTTTTGTTTCTCCTCTGCCTGTTTCTCATGGGCAAAACTGCAGCAGTAGCTTTACTCTTCTCTTTTATTCTGCCCCTCTTCCAAATCTGGCACCTTGACAGAGGTGAATATTTACCTGGTAACAAGCAAGTAGGGTGTAAATATGCTGATTTGTTCTGGAACAAGAGGAAGCCATCTGCTGTGACACTTCTTAATCCCAATGGAAGTTGTGCATGAAGCCATAACCCACACAGGAAACAAAACCTTTTAACAATTTTAACTTCTAAGACTTTGTTGATACTATATTGGAAATCAAATGAGAGTTGCTCTTCATCAGCTCTTCCAGTAAAATACCACAAAAATACACAAGGGCCCACTCTTCTCTTGCTCCTGTTAGTTTCCTGTCATTTTTCTAAGGAATTTTCTTGTGTTCACTTCCAAGGCCCTGTGTGCCTCAGGCCCATGTCAATCTCTGCTCCGTTTTCCTTCCCCTTTCCTAACATTGCTCTTCCACATCTTCCCAGCTCCATCTCTCAGCTTTGCTGCTTTGTTATCTTCGGAAGCCCTTCAGAAGCCCTGCTGGCTCCAGTGACACTGTTTTCTTTAAACCCCTCTGACACATTTTTCAACTGCATGTTAACAAAAATTATAATCAATAACTTGCATAGATTTAAGAAAAAAAAACTTTTCGCTTTTTTTAATATATTAATCTAGTATGAGATCAGTTGTATCTATGTTAAATTAGATTTTAGCTCAAAAGAATACCTTCATGTTGCTTCATAAAGCACACCACCTCTTGTTTCACAGCAGGAATTTGATTCAAGTTGAGGCTTGTGCAGCAGATGATCTTTTGCTATTAAAAAGCAATGAACAAATGAATGTTTTCTGTATCTTCAGGTATATTTAACTGCAGTGTTTTCTTTTCTTTAGGCTTTGATGGTTAACCTGGGATCTGATCGATTCATCAGACAGGTAAAGTACAGCTCAGAATGCTGCCATGCAGTCTAGCAAGCTGTTTACTCCTATAGTATGAGCGGGTTCCTTTGATCAGAGAGATTTGGCAGGAACTGTGTGTGCAGAGGGAAAGCGATTAGGGGAGAAAAAAGTTCTCATTTTCTGTTCCACCTGCAAATAAGAACTTCTCAGGTATGCATAAGAGATTGAGGGTGTGACTGTCAGAAGGAATCAAGAACTGTATTCACAGTGGAAAGAAAACATACAAAGATAATAACATCACCTTAGCAAGAAAACTCACACTGTTGGAGGTGAAAAGGACAAAAATTGCAAAGAAAATTCCTGAGTGAGAGCACAAAGGTGGAGAACAGTTTAATGTGATAGGAAAAGCAGGAGCCTTGTCAGCAGGGAGATGAGGGATCACCACCTCCTGACAGTCACGTGGCACTAAATAATTTCAAGAACAACAATCTGCAGGTTGGGTGAAGAAACTTTTGTGTACGATTCCCTGGCTATGGCTGATGAGCAGTGGCTGCAGAGCGAAGGCTCCTGCATCTACTTGGCTTCTGCTGAACAAGCATTAAATAAGATGAAGAGAGCAACAGGGGCAAGACCCAGAAAACAAGATGAACTGCAAAATAGTAAAAACAACTGTCAAGGACCAAAGGAGCTGCCTAAAGCCAACTACAGCAGCTGTGTGTACACCTAGCAAGGCTTCACATGATGTGTATTTAGTTAAACACAACTATTTGGACTCTGTCATGTAAAGAGCTGGTTCCACATTCTGTGTTTACTTGTTCTTTGGATTATCATTCCTGACTTTAATCTTATTAAGAGTGACAAGAAATTTTGTTTAGGAGTATTTGTTAGTTGCACACAGATTTTCATTATTTTATTTATGTAGCTATGACAGTAGCAGATACAAATATTTTTCATCTGAATTTTAAATCTTCTGAAAGTATTTGCTGTAGTTCCTGCAGAGATTAATGTGGTTTAAAGATTTTCTTTTTTCCTCTATCAGATGGATGATGAAGACACACTATTACCTAGAAAATTGCAAGCTGCTCTGGAGCAGGCTCTAGAGAGAAAGAATGAACTGATAAATCAGGATTCAGATAGCGATTCAGATGATGGTAAGTTCATTTGGAAACGTTCATTTGTGTAAACAAACGTAGGTAGAATTGTGACTTTCCATGCAGGAGAAAGAAAAATGGGACTTGAGGTCTCAGATACCTTTGGTGACATCAAAGGTTGTCTCTGAGCACACAGGGAATGAGACTGACGGCATCAACCCACAGTAATACCTCACCCGTGACTTACTTAAATTTCTTTGTAAATGGCATGGGCTCCCGTGGGTCCCTCTGAACCTTTGCTCAAACAGAGCTTTGCAGTTAACTTGGCCCTAACTCAATCCAGATAATTCTCCAGGCTTAGGGGTGTGTCTGAGTTTGGAGTTGGTCTTGGCACTTGGTATTTTCAGGGGAGAGAAGAAGGTACCACCACAAGAGAGTTTTAGTGCAGGACGGGTTAGGTTGCCTCTGAAGGTTCATGTTTCTCTTTAGCAGTGATAAAAGCAGCTCAGGGTGAATTGAGATGCCTGTGGTTAAAAGGTATGAAACAGGCCCCTATTCAGTTTTTGAAATGTATTTCTAGTCATATGTATTACATATAGAAAACTGTTTTAACATCTCAGAAACAATGAAAACCCAAATTCTACAGCGGACCCTTTTGTATCAGTTTTGGTGCAGGCTTATTATTCTCAGGGAGAAATATTTTAATGCTGAGTCATTCAGAAGTTTCTGAAGAGAACTCGCTCAGGAGTGCTAACAGGAGGTGCAATTTTGATGAAACACCCATCAAATGTTTAATTTTCTGATCTGTTTCCTGAGGATTTGTAATTCTCATTGACTCTTGGTCACAGAACACCAATTCCAGAGACTGGCGCTCGGGGTTATGGCGCTGTCACCCTCTGCATGTGCATCCAGGTGTGCAGGGAGCCGCTGCAACTCCTGCCAGTTCTTAGCACAGCATCAGGGAACCGGGAGATGCTCAGCCTGGCCCTGTGGGGATAATGCTGACAGCTCTGGTAGCAGCTGATTTTGGTGTCTTATTGCCGCCTTATTTTGCAGAATGTAACACCCTGAATGGATTAGTGTCTGAGGTTTTTATCCGATTCTTTGTGGAGACAGTTGGCCATTATTCCCTGTTCCTAACCCAGAATGAAAAAGGAGAGCGTGCCTTCCAAAGGGAGGCTTTCCGTAAATCTGTGGCCTCCAAGAGTATCCGCCGCTTCTTGGAAGTTTTCATGGAATCCCAAATGTTTGCTGGCTTCATCCAGGACAGAGAGCTGAGGAAATGCAGGGCAAAAGGTACGGGTGGCTGTCTCCCTTGCGGTGCGGGTTTCGTGTCCCGCACTTAGCGGCAATGTCCATCCCCCCGCGCTCGCCCGGAAGGCGGAAACGCATCCCTGCAATCCTGCCCGCTGGGCCCGGAAGGTCGCTGTGAGCGGAGGCTGCCGGGGGCACAGCCCGCGCCGGGGCCGGGAGCCGGGAGCCGGGAGCCGGGGCCGTGCGCGGGGACCGGCGGTGCGGGCTCAGCCGGACGCGGCTCTCACCAGCGTCCTTGTCTCCCCCTGCCGCAGGGCTCTTCGAGCAGAGGGTGGAACAGTATTTGGAAGAGCTCCCGGACACGGAACAAAGTGGAGTGAACAAGTTCCTGCGAGGCCTCGGTGAGGAAAATCTTCAGAAGTATTTCTGAAATGAGTTTTCATGGTGGTGGTGGGTTTTGTTGTTTTTTTTTGTTTGTTTGTTTGTTTTAATTTAAAAAAGCCTTACCCGAGATGAAGTGAGGTAGTCAAGGCGTTTCAGCGTGATAGGAAATAAAAGAATGGAAACAATGAAAACATAGTTAAAGGTGATAAAACCAGATTTAATTATGATCCTTGTTAACACTTTCATTTTCACTGGGGGATGGGGGAACCAAACTGTAATCGAGGAGTGGAACAGGAATGTGTCCGAGCAGTCGGTGTTCTGTAAGTCAGCTCTCCCTGCTGGTGCCGAGTACAAGATTCACCCCGCAGCAAAGACATTACAAGTTAGACCCATTTGCTGTCACTTCTGATTGACTTTCGGTATCTGCTAGAGACTGACGGTGTGCCTCCTTTAGGTAACAAAATGAAGTTCCTTCACAAGAAGAACTAGCTCCTTCCTGCTGGAACACCAACCCAGAGACTATTTATGGCACTGCGCGAGACACCTGCGGCGTTCCAGCGTGCGGAGCGGGAGGAGAGCGGAGCGAGCTGACGGCAGCTCCCGGCGATGACTGATGCTGTCAGACGGCTTGCCACGGGATGGCTCCTCCACGTGTTTGGGTAGAGTTTGTACATAATGTGCTTTTGTAACTCATTTTGTAATGAGCGAGAAAACTGTGGTAAATATTTGTATATTCCTGAGAATAACAGGTACTTGTTTTTTTTCTTTAGTATGAGTTGAGTTATGCTTGGTGCAAAAATGAGTAGCTGATTACGTGCAGCTGACTGTCTCAGCAGAACCACTGACTTCAAGGGATGTTTGATGCCTGAACACTGCGGGGTGAATGAGCTGGGGTCCGTGGGAGAGGTTGTACGCACGGGGCCGCTCTCGTGCGGCACAGGCGCTTGTCTGTTTGTTTGTTTCCTTCTAATTAACTTTAAAGGAGAAATAACAAAGTAATTTGATAATAAGGTACTTGGTTCACATTGCAAAACCTCCACTTGGTTTGAACTCTGGTCAGTAAACTCCTTGTAACCCATTCTGCACTAAGACTGCTAAGCCTGGGGAGATCTCAGCTCTCTGACATGCAAGCTGCAGCGAGTAGGTACAGTACAGCCTTTCCTGTATGTATGTATGGATCCTAATAAACTCTGTAAATAGACCTGTTTGTTTATATTCATTGCACACCTCTGCAGTTCCTCATGCGGAGCAGGTACAAACCCAGCAACTTGCCTGTGATTTTTAAATGAATTTGTAATTAAAATGTAAACTGGTTATTACGAACCTGTCTTTTGGTAGGTTTGCTGTTTCCTGACGTGTAGTTTGGGGTTTCTTCAGTGTTTTTCACCGGGGCTAAGACAAGGCATTTTTTAAATTTTAAAAAAATTTTATCCTAACAGAAGCATCTGTTAAAGCACTTTCTTCATGGGTTAGCAGCAAATTATTTTATCATTGTATCACAGATACTGCTCCTGAACTATGGTATTTTCAGGTTGGCTTAGTGCTGTGTGTGGTGCTCAAGTGTCACATTCACCCTTGATCTGGAAGCAGAACTCCTGTTGAGGTTCTGTAGGTTTTCCCATAGTCTGAAGAAGAAATGCTTGAATATGTTGCAAGTCTGTCAGATAATGAAAATTATCTAAAGCCTCCTACCTTTGAGGGAAATCCGCCACGCTTTGTTTTTCACCATTTGCAGCGTGATTTCCGTAGTTGGATCGACCTTGAGGCTTGCGCAATTCCTAACCTGACAGTGGTTCTGGTTTGCTATCAGCCTCATAGAGCAAATCCGAGGGGCTATTCACTAAAAAGGTGAAGTCATTTCCTTTTTCAATTACCTCCCTCACACTCGAGAACACACAAAAGCTTCTTAAGTGCACATGAAATGTCTGTGAAATACCAGATGCTTTTCATTCAGGGAAAATGTCACCACAACTGGTAACTTCCATTAGTTTTAGTCTGTAATATGCTCCAAGTTCCAGAATGATTCCTAGATGTGATTCTTCAGCGTGGAAGGAATAACGTCACTTCTGCAGGTGGCTTCTGGCCTTTTTTATAAACAGCTGCTAGTAAATGTAGGGGGAAATACATACTCCTCTTAAGAAAATGATGGATGAAATTTTATCGGGACATGCTGTGGAGTTACTGCAAAGGCAAGACAAAGCCGCGGAACGCTGATGTACGAGAATGTGGTGCTGTAAAACCCATCTCCTGCGCCAAAGCTGTTTTCCTCCGTTTGCACTTTGAAAATTTAAGGAGAAAGCTTTTAAACATTGTATTATCCATCAACATGTTCCCGCTTTTGTAATGTGAATCAGAGGGTAGTACTGGGCAACGTGAGATCATGTCCCAAGGAGTCTGTAGGTGCCTTCTTGATCCTCACACTAGAGATGTATAAAACAATCTTTGTGTTATCTGGGGGTCTGTGTCTGGGAGGATCACCTGAAAAAAAACCAAGGAGTGCCTTGTTTTCCCTACTAAATTAGTTGTTAAAACTGATGGTTTTCCTGAGTATGGAACATTGTAAGTGCACCAGGGAAATTCTAAAGAAAAATAAATCCAGTACTGAGACCTCTGTTTAAAATTGGTGAAGTTTTGTTTAAAATCTTAACAGTATAAAATCCATTTAAAAAACGCTAGAAACCGCGCTTAAGAAAAAGTGACACTCCAGGAATTCACACTCCAGTGTGGCAGATAATTGTGTTTAAGGACGTAGTGTTCATTTTCCCATTGTTACGGATGTTTAATAAAGTGACCGAACTTGCAAATGTTCCTAAATTCTGGTCAAAATGCTGCTTTTCCGTGGCGGGAAAAGACAGGGAGGTGTGTCCGGCTGTGGGCGGAGCAGGTGCCGCCCCGGGCCCTCGGAGCTCCGCTCCGGCCGCTCAGAGCTCCGCCCTGGGCCCTCAGAGCTCCGCTCCGGCCGCTCAGAGCTCCGCCCAGGGCCCTCAGAGCTCCGCCCGCCCTTCCCGCCTCAGCGAAGCCTCGCGAGATCTCTGCCCCGCCCTTCCTGCCCCGCGCCTTTGCCCGCTCTCGCGAGAGCCGCGCCCTTTCTCTCCCTCGCGCACGCCGACAAGATGGTGGGAGCTGCGTCCGGGCCGGGATGGGATGGGATGGGATCGGGACAGGACCGGGACCCCGACCCCGACCCCGCGGCGCCTCGCTCCCTCGGCGGGACGGGACTTCGGAGTAGCGGAGGGTGGTGGGGAGGCGCGTCTCCGAGCCCGCGGCGGGTGGGAGCGGTGCGGGGAGGCCGGTCCGCCATGGCGCCCGGCTGCACGGGCCCCGGGGCGGGCGCGGGGTTCTCCTGCCGCTCGCTGCCCGCCTCGCTCACGGCTGCTCTCCCCCTTCCCCGCAGCCTTCCAGGCTAAGGAAGACCCGGAAGCTGAGAGGACACGTCAGCCACGGCCACGGCCGCGTGGGTGAGTGGAGAGGCGGCCGCGGGTGCGCTGGGGCGCTTCGGCGGCGCGGCCCCGCCGGGGCCTCCCCGGCACTGAGGGGATGCTGCTGCTCTTCCCGGATCCCGGAAAAATGGGGCTGTGGGCGCAGGGGCTCGCCCGCATGGTGGGAGGTAGTGCTGGAGGCCGCAGCGTGCGGGGGCTGCTGCCAGGTGGTGGCGTGATCAAGTTTTGCACGTTTTACACTCCCTGGATTTGTACCTTCAGCAGTGCTCAGCCGATCAGTACTGGATATGTGGCATCTTAAACTAACAGGGCAGTGCAGTGTCCCTTTCAACTCGGTCCGTTCCCACCTTGTCATACGACAAGATAGAATAATTAGTTTAAGTTGGCATTGAAAGTATATAAGTATTACATGTAATATTAATGTAACAAACTTAAAATTTTCCTTCTCAGGCAAACACAGGAAGCATCCTGGAGGACGTGGTAATGCTGGTGGTTTGCACCATCACAGGATTAACTTTGATAAATAGTAAGCTTACGTTTTAAATATATACTAGCAATGCGTATGCTCCTTAATTATAAGCAACTAACTTTAATATGTGAATAAAAAAATTTTCCTGCAATCCTACGTGTATTTCTTTTAATGGGAAGTGTGGCATTATAGCTGCTCATGTCCCCACTTACCTAAAATCAGTGGCCTTTTCACCTGGCATCTTGGAGTGGAGCTTTGGGTAAAGTTGACCAAATTTGCCCATTACAGTGTGGCCCCTGCTTAACAGTGCACACACAGCAAATTCAGAATGCAATGTTACCTGCATCCTGTAAAGGTGAGGGATGTTGTGTGATTCCCGAGACTATAGAGTCACATCTGGGCACTGCCTGTGGTCCTGGTGTGCTGGAGTCCTCGGACAGGAAGCACTAATCTCTATTCACTGGCTGTGCCATTCCTGGCTCAGTCAGTCACCGGGTTAGTGACAGCTGTGCCAGAGCTCCCCAGGCAGGGCAGCCCTCCCTGGGTTCATGGAGTTGGGGCTTCCCTGGAAATACAGAGTCACCAGTGAGGGGGATTGAGTTGTGGGTTCAAGGGAGAAGAAGCACATTGAGTAATTTTTCCTTAGTTTGGATACTAATCGTTATTACAGCTGAATCCCACATGTGTTAATATGAAAAAAGGTATAATATGACATTTTGATTAGTTTGTTCACATAAGATGCTGTTTCAGTGTTTATAGTTCTGCTTATTCAGGATGAATTAAAAATGTGATCTAATGCAGAGTGTGTTTCTTCCACAGTCACCCTGGTTACTTTGGGAAAGTAGGCATGAGACACTATCACTTGAAGAGGAACCAAAAGTTCTGTCCCACTGTCAACCTGGACAAGCTGTGGACGCTGGTCAGTGAACAGACGAGGCTCAACTACGCCAAGAACGAGGCCGGACTGGCCCCGGTCATTGATGTCGTGCGCTCGGTGAGTTCCTGCTCGGACTCGGCCCTGGCGTTCCTGCTCTGCCATGAGTGCCTGAGCTTTGCCTGTCCCACTGGGGAAAGGCTGAACTGCAAGTAAGCTCCAGTGCTTTAGGCCTCAGAGGTTCTCAGTCTCTTGGGCTGTAAATAGTTACCGAGGCACTTAGGCTGCTACATTTTTCCCTCTAAGGACTTTATCTCGTGCTGGTGTGTGTTTGTGCGTAGGCACTGCCCCCCTTTGGGTAGGTGGTGAAAGATGGCTCGTTTGAAATGCTCCTGAAAGCATGTACAGAGCATGGCAGAGTGGTCTCACTCAATGGCACTTGTCCACCCTCGAGACTAGAGTCACATCTCCACATGTGTGGTTGTCTTGGTGTGCTATAGTTCTCGGACAGAAACATCTGATCCATATTCACTGGCTGTGATGTCCTGTGTCTCAGCCAGCCACCGAATCAGGGACACTGCTCTGCAAGTGCTGATGTTCTGCCTCTCAAATCAAACCCCTGTGCTGGCCACTTAGGCCCAGCTTCTCACCAGCAGTGACTTCAGCAGCTGTTGCATTAATGGTCTTCATGTCACAATTGTCCTTTCATGTAATGAATTGACTGGATGAGGTAATGGCGATCCTGGTTTTGTTTTTAGCTGGTGTGTGCTAACAGGCCTGAATGTAGGAGCCTGCAGGCTGATTACAAACACTGAATTTGTTTTTTAAATCTTTTTAGGGCTACTACAAAGTGCTGGGCAAGGGGAAGCTGCCCAAGCAACCTGTCATTGTGAAAGCAAAGTTCTTCAGTAGAAGAGCAGAGGAGAAGATCAAAGAAGTTGGTGGTGCCTGTGTGCTTGTGGCATAAAAGTTTTTGTTTTATTCAAATTTTTTGAATAAACACAATGCAGAAAATGAGCTGATGTATGGAAGCTTGGGTTGTTCTGATTTTTCTTTCCTGACTTGTCCAGACGCTGTTCACGCTTCAGTCTTGCCTGCTCAGTTATTTCTGGCAGTTTTTGATCAGTGGTTTCACTGCTGTCACTTCATTGTGAAATTGCCCGGCTGCAGTATTTGGTACCTGCCATGTGCAGATACCTCATTGTTTTGTTTTTATAGGGTGGCACAATAGGTTCTGTATTTGTGCTGCTCTTTTGGTGGTGATCCTCTCTACAGCTGTCTGTGATAAGGACACTTGGGGATTCTTGTACCCTAAAGAGACATCCAGGGGGAATCTCTGGGGATGGTGCCTTGGCCTGTGGGAATGGAGCAGCAGGAGTGTGGACAAAAAAATGCAAGGTCGTAGTGTACCAGTAACTGCTCATTAACATTTGCAATCTCTGCCCTCCCCAGGCTGGGTATGCAATTCCTGCAGTTCCAAGGTGTGGGATACAGATGGTGCCAGCTATCTTCAACCTTCCTTAAGCTGCCAAAGCAATGGCACAGCTCTGGAACTGCTCTGTGTGAGGTTCTGATGTATTTGGCTTAAAATGACTACCTGAAATAATCCTTGCTTGGTTGTAATGTCAGATTAGGGCTCTTGGTGTCTGCAAGGCTTGGCCCTGTGTGCCAAAGCAGGAGTTGATGGTGAAAAATCAAATAACCAAAGCTAGTGAGCTGGTTCTCAAGTGTCAGACCAGAAGCCTGTGAACACTGTCACTTAATGTATGCTCACTGCTGAAGTCTTGAATTACTGTTGGTAGTTGCAAATTGCCTTCTAATATGTGTCATAGAATCCTAGTTAATCAACTTCTAACCCAGTGTTTGGCAATAATTAAATTTAGAGGGCTTTTAGAGTGAGGTTGATGTGCATTCCATTTATAAAGTAGTTCATCTTAGCCAGTGGTACTGCTGCTTGTGAACAGCCATGACATAAGTGAACAGGTTGTTCCAAAATGCAGAGGTAAGGATATGGGAGCTGTCTCTCACCGGCTCCTGGGACTGCTGTTTCCTCGTGTGTGATGCTGGATGTAGCTCCGTCCACCATGCTCTGGGCCCAGCCATCCAGCCAGTTCTTTAGTGAGCAGTGCCCCCCTCCAAGCCACGAGCAGCCAGTTTCCCCAGAGAATGTGTGGGAAATGGTGTCAAAGGCTTACTGGAGTCCAGGCAGACAGCAGCGCCTGCCTTTCCCCATCCACTACGTGAGTCACCTTGTCACAGAAAGAGAGCAGGATGGTCAAGCACTGCCTTTCGTAAGCCCACCACGCCTGGGCCTGATGCACTGGTTATTGCACAAGTGCCACGTGGTGGTGCTTGAAATGTTCTGCACCATGACCTTCCCCAGCACTGAGGTCAGGCCTGTAATTCCCTGGATTCTCTTTCTGGGCCTTCTTGTAGCTCACTACATACATGAGCCTTCTCCTCCAACTGCCCAGCTCCCACTTTGCATACCTGCCTCGGAACAAAATTTTGAACACATTTTTATCACTCTTGTTCTTCCTACCAAAAAAATTCTACACAGTTCTGTGTGTCTTTCAAAAGGCACAAATTGAAGGTTGTGGTAACCTGCTTCTGCTCATCCAGCCCCAGATTTGGCTTTTAGGGTGACTGAGCATTTCCCAGTACAGGCTTTGTTTGCACTGATTCTCTGTGCATGGATGCTTTGGGCTGTGGTTTCTCCGTGTCAACAGTGTGGTAGTTTAAGACCTCAACTTCCTACTGCAGAAATTACATGTTTTTGTAGGTTCTGCTTTGTCTTCTTAGCAACGGGAGCTGCAAGAAATGACAGAGATGGAGTGAGCTGAGAGGCTGTGCTGCTCGAGTGCCTCTAATAGATGGCTGATGAAGATGCAGTGTAAAAAGTCAGCTCGTGTAACAGGCACTGCTACAGTGCTAGTTAAACCACAGGCCCAACTGGCACAGCTCATTTCCAAAGGGACCTCTGCTTTTGGAATCAGACTATGAAGTTTTAGTGATAGGTTTGAATTTATCTAAGTAATCTGTCAGTCGAGATGGTGGACATCTGCCTACTTGAATGGGTCTTGGGTATGAAACAGGATGCAGACTTAAACATAGGGTCCATTTTTTCCTCTAAAATATTTCAAATATTAGTGACTTCAGGATGCAACACTTAAAAAAAACCTACTGGTTGTTAATTTCTGAGACATTCAAATTTTTTTGTGTTGCAGAATAAAAACCCAAACCCAGAGCCACTTACTAACCATTTCCCCTGGAGTCTCCCAGAAGCCAGAATGCCTCAGGAGAATAGGTAGCCCTGATGTTAGAGCTGCTGCTCTTCTGTGCTGGGGAAATCTGGAGATTGCAGCTTCAATCACATCCTGCTGGTAGCAGGGCCACCATGCCAGGCCAGTTGGCTGCTACATGGGACTCTGGTCCCAGGAGGTTGGATCAGCTGGAAGAGTGACTCCAGAGGAAATGAGGCTTTATTTGCTTTTTCTTCTCTGATACGACTTGCAGGAGTTGCCCTTTGCAGTCTGTATCTGATCAACATCTCTCACAACCTCAGAACTGAGGATGGAACATGAACTGCAAAATTCTCAGTTGACCTTGGGGAGCTTAGGCTGGTGGGAGGAACACTGGGAAGCTCAGGTGTGGTCTATAATCTGATCTGTGGTCATCTCAATAATCAAAATTTGATTACTGCAAAGTGCATTTTCTATAAAGAAGATTGTCAGCAGATGCTGTACCTTTTTCTAGGCAGCTTTCTAGCATGCATTGCTGAAATGAGGGATGCATGGCTATTATTTTCTTTACCTGAAAACTAGAATATTTGAGTGAAATTGTAAAGGCAGTCAGAGAAGCTCATCATTTTAATTGCAGCTTCAGTGCTTCTAGCAGGAAGTGTACAGCGTGTGACAATTCAGCTTTGTAAGGAGATCAATAGAACAGATTAGTTCAGTTTTTACAGAAGTTGCAAACACTAGAGAGATAGTGGGATCATGGTTTGTAAACCTTAAACCACACTTTCCTGCACAACAATCTGCAAAGATACTCTCCTCTGTAAAGCAGGTATGTGATTTTCAGCTGCAGGAAACTTCTTTTTTCACAGGGGCTAAATGGATGTTGTTTATTTGACCGAGCATCCCGTGTTGCCCTCTGGTTTGCGCTTGAGTGATCAAGTGTTTTGTGAGGTGCAGGGCTTGTCATGAGCCATTTTGGGACTCTTCGTGTTTTCGGGGCCAGTCTTCAGCCAGCAGGAATGGAGACCCTGGATCTGCTGAGGAGTTGTTTGGTGTGCAAATGGGACCTGCAGAGGAGGGACCCCAGAATGCTGCCCTGCCTCCATTCCTTCTGTAAGGACTGCCTCCCGGATTTGATTCAAGGATACAGCTGTATTCCCACTGAGTATGAAGTTCTCTATGAAGGTAATACTTCAAAATCTCTGGTTTGTGCTCTTTGCAGTACAGTGTTATAAAAAGAGATGGATTGAGAAGCACTTTTTGAAGGCTGTTCTTCTACAGCCCTACTTTAAGTTGATAAACTAGGAGAGCCAAGGTTTGGATGAGCAGAGAGTGGACTGGGGACAAACCTCCTTCCTTATGTTTTCCATGCAACAGCAGTGTTTTGAAGAGAAATGGCGGAGTCAGGCAACATTTTAACATTTTTCAGAATGGGCTGGATGTTTCAGTTATCAAGTTATGATATTTATCAGGTTATTATGAATATTTGCTTTTCTTAGCTTAATAAATGAATAAATGCTACAAGATAGCTTCCAGACCAAATCTTTTTTGCAATCTTTTTGACATGCTGGACCTTTCTATGGTCTGTGGATGTGGTGATAGTTTTGTTCTTCCTTCACCCCCTCCTTCAGTGGCTCCCCAACAACAACACAAAAACACCCAGTTCTTTGTTTCTGACAGGGGTAATAACAATTATTAGAATATGTGTATTCTGAGGCACTGAAACTCTTCCTTTTTTCTTGTTGTGAATGTTGTTTCTCTACCTGAACCCTCGTGGCTGTAACTCACCCTAACAGGCTGAGCAAACAAGTGAGGATGAGAAGTGTTTTTCGCCTGTGCCTTTTGAAATCCTGAAGTTATTTGTACAGTTTTCGGTGGTGATATCAATAGAAAATGTGTAACTTGTTTTGGAGTAAAACCTAGAATATAGTAATGTTAACTGAATGAGTCTTAATTGCCATGGGGAAGCATTCCAGAATCATTACTAATTTATAAGAAGAGCAAAGGCACATAGATAACTTGTATTTTCAGAGGCTTTGAACTCTAGTTGAGTAAGAGGCATAATTTATTATCTCTTCCGTAGCAGATTTTAGAAATGTGTAGGAAGAGAAGATACCTTCCCTGAGGTGATGGTGATCAGAATTGATGAGATGACATAAATTAGACTAGTTCAGGTTTGAGAGCAAATAGAATCAGGGTTAAGAGGCTGCAATTGAAAGGGTAGCAAAACACAAAAGCTAAAGGAAAAGGGCTATTCATGCGTAGGGTACAGAAGAAAAAGATATGGAGGTAGGAGAAAGAGAGAAAGAGAGCAAGGCAGTCATTTCTAGTTATGTCTCCTTAAAAAATTTAGTGCTCAGCCACAGTAGGCCTGAAGTCTGAGGGACCCCTCTCTAATAAAATAGTGTTGAAACAAGCACTCCATTACTTTTTATGTATCCTCTTTTGACAACTCAGCCATTCCTCTCCTCCTCCTTTCTGTTTACCACGTGTAAAAGTGAATTTCTGCCACTTGCTGATCTTGGATTAACTACAACTACAGGTTCTCATGAGTTGGTAAAATATTGGATATTTTTTAAAGCTAGATCAGGAATTGTTTGTCTATAGCAAAATGGAATAAATACTAGTTTATTTCTCTATTCCTGAAGTTTCTCTGTTTACTTCTTCATTCTTGTGTAGGGAGTAAGATAGGGAACTTCTGTGGGAAAGGGCAAGACTAGAGAAAAGAAATAATGAGCAGTGATGACCCAGTAAATGAAGTGAGACAGCAGGTGCAGAGGCTCAGTTAATCTATGAGCAAGGGAAGCAGCAAAACCAAAACATCTGTGTCTCTTAATTAAGTCAGTGACTGAAACTGTGGCCACCATAGGTCAGGCAGGATGAATTTGTAAACTCTTCTGATGGCATGGTGTTAAATGTCGCTTGTCTCATCTGCACAGATTGCTGAGTTATGGGCAGTACAATTCCAGTTTTCGGTGTGAACTTTAAGTTTGATCAGATATAGGTGCCAGTGATAAACTGTAAGTGCAAGTGCTAAACCATTTTAGCTGAGTAAACATGAAATATTGCCTGGAAGAAAAACGTGTTCCTCACTCACTATGAGTTCCTCAAGCAAAATGTAAGGATGGAGAAAATGAAGGTATTTGGAAGTGAAGTCATGCTGACATTTGTCACAAAAAGAATGTTTGAATGTGCTGGTTTCTGTGTGTTTTACTAGAAGTAGTACTCTGCTAACAAAGCTCTTTTCTAGTTTGTTGTTTTGTACTGAAATTGCTGAGATGCTGGAGGTGAGGGGTCCTGACATCTGAGGGGGGTTGCTGTTGGAACTTAACTTTTATTCCTGTGAGCGTTTAAGGTGGCTCATGAATGAAAGCCCTGAGACAGCAGCCAGAGCCCCTATGGAAAAGCTGCACAGACACCAGAGTTTATCCATAGCTGTGAGAACTGAGAGTTTGGGAGTAATTTGAGTGGAAAAAGAAAGTTGTCTTAGTGAGTTTGGCTCCTGCATATGCTTTTTCTAGGAAGGGAACTTTAGGATTCTCAGTCTTTCTTTTCTATTTTTTTTTTCCTTCTTTTTTTTTTATTTTTTTTGGCAGGCCAGTATTGCTTTCCTATTTTTATTCCTTCTCTTCCTGTAACAGAGAATCCACATTCTCCTCCTCTGCAGATCTGCGTGTTGTGTGCTTCCAGTCTGTTTACTGCATGGGAAAGAATAATTTTAAAGAGAGGGCTTGGGTGAGAAAAAGAGCACATTCTCACATCTCTGGCAATATCTCAGATGAGGGCTTTCCCAGGCTCCTTCCTACCTGTGTGAATTTCCACTTGTGGTACAATGTTGGTTCTTGCTTCCTTGGGTCTGCCTCATTCTAATGAAGTTCTAAACACATTCAAAACCAGATTCATCCAGGTTCCTGTGCTTGTCCCTCCTCCCTGAACTGGAGGTGGATGCCAAAAATAAATTACCCCACATCTGCAAATCTTCCTCCCTGTAAGATGTTCAATGATATAAATTGATTTAGTGCTTCAAATATCATCAACACTTTAATTCCAAAAGTGGTCAAATGAGGACCAGTGGAGGTGCATTGTTGTGAGAAGCTCACGTTTTTGCAAGACTCTCTCAGCTAAAGGGTTTGTTGNTTTTCTTTTTTTTTTTTTTTTTCCTTCTTTTTTTTTTATTTTTTTTGGCAGGCCAGTATTGCTTTCCTATTTTTATTCCTTCTCTTCCTGTAACAGAGAATCCACATTCTCCTCCTCTGCAGATCTGCGTGTTGTGTGCTTCCAGTCTGTTTACTGCATGGGAAAGAATAATTTTAAAGAGAGGGCTTGGGTGAGAAAAAGAGCACATTCTCACATCTCTGGCAATATCTCAGATGAGGGCTTTCCCAGGCTCCTTCCTACCTGTGTGAATTTCCACTTGTGGTACAATGTTGGTTCTTGCTTCCTTGGGTCTGCCTCATTCTAATGAAGTTCTAAACACATCCAAAACCAGATTCATCCAGGTTCCTGTGCTTGTCCCTCCTCCCTGAACTGGAGGTGGATGCCAAAAATAAATTACCCCACATCTGCAAATCTTCCTCCCTGTAAGATGTTCAATGATATAAATTGATTTAGTGCTTCAAATATCATCAACACTTTAATTCCAGAAGTGGTCAAATGAGGACCAGTGGAGGTGCATTGTTGTGAGAAGCTCACGTTTTTGCAAGACTCTCTCTCTTGTTTATTTTTTCCTTAAAGAAAAGAAAAATCACAGGTAATTGCTGCTCAGTCACAGTTAGGACCCCTGAGAACAAGGCAGGTCAGAAATGATGTACTGAAACACCTTCCAGATTTCTCCTAACTGATGTAAGCCCTGGTTTTCTTAACATTTTGTGACCAAATTGGGTAATTAGCCTAACCTGTAAAGTAAAATGTTATTAGTAGTTGCTCAGCTTTGTAAATGGCTTTGTAAAGTGATGGATTTAATTGTGTTATGTTTTTGTATTGAACTTGTGTGTTGAGCTATTACTTTCTGCGATTTTATTTTAAACATTTTTTTTGCCCTTTCGTATTTCTCTGGGTTAGATTACAAAAACTCTGGAAAATGGCTGCAGAATTTCTACCCATACTCTCTACATGAGTCGAAAACTGTCCATGCTTGTGTTGTGTTAACTTAATGCCACGAAGTGCAATAGGGTTATGTATTAGAGAAATGCAAACAGATTGGCTAAAAACTAGAGAAAACCAGACTTCTAAAGAGAGCAAATGTGCCTTCAAGTATTGACAGATGTCCACTTGCTGCATTTTATTACTTCCTGCTGAAAATAAACAGCTTTTTTCAGCTTGTATGGTGGGTGCTATATATATATATATATATATATATATATATGTATATCTGGATCCCTAATTGTGAACATTTGTTAGTGAGGCACATCCAAAAGTCAGCAAGATGTTGGTCAGAGATATCCTCAGGGAGGTTTATTTCAGGAAAAGGATTGAGCTCTAATACTCCTTTGGCTCTAGGCTCGTTTTCAGTGTGGTGTTTTGGCATAGGAGGTGTGTTGCACTGGCTTCAGGAGGCTCCAGGTGTCGACACACGGTGCCTTGGCTCGTGTTCAGCCTGTATTTAAATAATAAAACATAAACAGACAAACAAAAATCGTCTACAGAGCTCTTTAAACCACAATTTAGTTTGCAGTGAGACAGTTCAGCTGCCTTGGTACAGCTGTGGTAACTCCAATACCCCAATAACGTTGTTTTGATGCACTCACTTGAGGCAAGTGATGCAATGCCTTCAGATCTGTTAATTCTGAAGGAGAACACCCTTTTGCTTCAATTAGAGCCACTTAGCACCAAGTGCATGTTTTACCTCTAAAAAGGAGAGTAGAAAGGTTATTCTAAAGAGAGAAACTCTTCATAGTGGATATATTTAGTCAACTTAAAATGAGTTTAAAGTTAGTCAGCCCTTTGCACTGTGTTGTTTGGCTGCCACATCCAAAAGGCAAGTGAAACAATGAGGGTTTAGTTGTATAAATATGAAACTGTAGAGTGGGAGGTTGTCTTCAGAGCTGTTTCCTATAGCCTATAATTGGGTCTCCAAGGAAGTGTGAATTATGCCTGCAGCTTGAGCTGTAGTTAATGCTCTCTGAGAATAATTATTCTGATGGCTGTTGGAGGCAAAAGAGCAGAGGAATAGGTGCAACATGCGGACAGCGAGTACAAATGTGGGGTGTGAGGTAGCTCTGCTGTTTGTTTCTTTATGCTAATCGATTCTCATGATGATAATAAGTAAATTGTCTGCATTGATTTATTTCTGAGGCAGCCAGCTTGGGGGTTCTTTCTGTTTAAACCTGACCAGACTGGAAGACCTTGAAACAAAACCGTGAGCTGTGGCTTTTCGTGTACTTGGTGCCCATGGGTGGGTGAGAGGTTACAGTTGGCACTTCAGAGATGATTTCTGTAAATGATCCTTACCTCTGTCACTTACAAATTAGATTGCTGCAGTATAGGGGGAGTAAAAAACTTGGAAAGCACTCAGAAATTCTAGTTCTTTTTTTATTTGTACTTTTGCAAAGGGACACTCTGTCTGAGTGTTATTACTGCTGGGTCCAATGCAGTGTGGCAGCTTCCATTAAGAGTTTTTCTCTTAATGCTGTGGGGATGTGAGAGATCCGACCTGTGGAGAGCTGGGGTGTGAAGCAGGATAAGGCTGAACCTTGTTGTTTTCCTGAAAGCTGAATTTGGATATCCCAGATGTGGAGTTGGAGTGTCCAGACTGGGCAACTGTGTCTGACTAATGGATCCACTGCCTCTGAAATTCCATTTTTTTCCCCAACCCTCTGTTGAGTTACTCTTGCTGATGGGAGTGTGAGACTGGAAATAAACATTGTGGCTGCTGAAAAAGGGCTGCAAACTAATTCAGCAAGGTAAACATCTGCTGCTGGAACTTCTCAGGGCTCAGAGGTGCCTGTACATGAACACAGCCACACACAGAGTTACACATCTCCTTCCAGTGCTGGTGTCTTTTGTGGTGGTGCTCACATGCACAAACCCGCTGGGGATGGGAGTTTGAGGAGTAGTGGGGCCCTGGAAGGATGTAGGTATAGGGTTGTTTCTCCACATCCCTCATGTGGTGGCACTTTGTAGGAGTCTGTTCAATACAATGTGGTCTCCAGTGATTCTTCAGTACTTGCTGATAACTCACATACACTGAGAATATCTTATATGTGGTTTAACCTGAATCTAATTCAGAGGTAGGGTTTTATGCTGTGCAACACAATGAAACTGGGCTTAAATCCAACATTAGGATCCTTGCTAGCCTTTCTAAATTCATGGTCGTCTCTTTAGCAGTGAAATGGAGTGTCATAAATAACAATTTCAAGTGCTAAACAGCAGGAGGCACTGAACTTCTAAAAGACAATTTATGCAAATGTTCCTACCTCCTTCCTAGCAAATTGATTTCCATGCAAAGACAGAATGTTTCAACATCTCTGTCAGCTTTTCGCTACTTCTAGGGGTTTTGGTATTAATGATGGCCTCTCTTTAGGCATCCTGATTGTACCATAGCTGAATTTGGCTCCTGATCTCTTAATATGTGAACTGTTGTTTGAGTCCTGTAACTCCTGGTTGAGTTGCTGTTTAGCTCCAGAAATTGCATCATTCTCATACGTACAAACAGTGAGTCTCCAGGGCTTCTCACTGCTCTTCCCTTCACCCACAGTGCTCTAATAATGATATATTTAAATGAGCTGTCTGCAAAGTACAGGTTCTTAAAACAGATTAACTGTGTTGTTTGGAGGCAGTGGTAAGGTGGGAAGGCAAGAAAAATATTTAGGGAATGGTCTTGCAAAAACTGCTGTGGGAGTGAATGGCACTATAAGACGTGCTGCTACCTGGATCTGGAAAAGCTCCTCTTTCCTTCTGCTCCAGCCTTTTCCGAGGATTGAGTGAAGACCCAAGCAAGAAAGGAAGTAGGACACTGCTGTTCATTTTGACTGTATGATTTTTACTCAGGAAAAAACAACCCAGGAGAGCTTTCGGAGGCCTGAATGAATCCTAGAGGCAAGGGCAAGAGAGAAGGCAAGAGGAAAAAACCTCTGCACCTTGTAGTGGCTCAGCACATCTTTCTTCCCTGCTGATTTGCCGGCATTCCTGGCCAAAGAAGAGGGAGCAGCCCCAGGTAGCCCTCAGTGAGAGGTGAAGTGACTTCAGTCTGCACCACGGCACTGCCTGATTCCAGGGAATTCCTCTGTGTGCAGTTCTTAGCAGCCACCTGTCCCCCCAAACAGGTGACTCTCTGGGCAGCTCCCTGGCTCTTTATCCAGAGCCCAGGTAAGGGATTTCCAGGAATATGTGCCTTACTGGTGGTTTGCACTCTGAGCACGAGCACAGTGTGATGCTGCTTGTGGCTGTTTGGAAATGTGTGTGTAAGGTTTGCTTAATTCCAGGTTAATTGCTCCACAGTCCATTTTGTAGTGAATTTATTGTGCCAAGCTAGCTTTGAATTCTTTGGGGAATTCATATTGCAAAAGGTTGGGCATTTCCAGAGAGCACAGGTTTTTATTAAGTGGAAAAGGTATCAAATAAGCCCAATTAGCTGAACAAGCGTGACCTCCAAAGCCAACACACTCAGGCAATCCCTCTTTTAGCAAGATACAAATTTGTCTCCTGTGTTTTTAATAAAGTTTTACATACAGAATTCACTATTAGATGTTTTTGATTAGCCCACCTATGAGTAGAAAATGACGTCTAATACTCTACTGCCATTGTGTCTCGTTATTTTTCCTGTTAACTGTTATGCTTTTTTGAATCTAAAAAAAAAATTAAATTAAGCTGATGACTCTGCATGTCTTATGTTAATCTCAAGGGAGTTTTACATTTGAAATAATAATAATTTACAGATACTTGGATATTTAAGACACACTCTGACATTTACACAATCAAAGGTGTACTTGGTGGTCTGTGGTAGTCAGTCTGAAATTATTAAAATATTAATCAGCAGTGGTGCCATCTACCTTCAAACTTGATTGTGTTTCTCAATATATATGAAGGAGGCTTTTGTACAGAACTGAAATCCATGCATGCTTTATCTTTTCTAAGCGTGAATATTATTGAAGTTTTCTTTAATTTTTTTTAATCTGAAAACACTATAAAGATGGTCTCGCTCATTATCAAACTAATGCATTCTAATTACACTGTAATCTATACTTTACTGGTTTGTAACAAATTAGCAGAATTTAAAGCTCACGTGACTGTGCCTGAGGCCGTAAGCATTCCCTGAAGTATCGTTCAATTGGTATAGTTTGATTTAACATCCTGCACTAACAGAACAGTGTTGGAACATAATGAAATAGTAACTTCAATAGTAATTTTTTTTCACCTCATGTAGTGTGTCAGTGGAAGCTGCCCTTGCTGTGACAAAGCCCCATGCCTTTGTTTCCCAGTAAGCAGCTGCTCCCAGCAATGTTTCCTGTGTGCCCACCCACATGGCAGGTAAACGAGAGAGGGACTGCGAGAGTCATGGGCTTCTTGCTTCAGAAAGTCACCTGTTGGCTATTTCCCTTTTGGTCAACTTGCAGAGTATTATGTACCCTCAGTATGGAGGTTTTCTCTTGGTGTCAGCCAGATCAAGGACTGGCAATGCTGTTTTGGGAGAAAGAAACTGATTCCAGGTCTCCAAGGGCTCAAGGCAACTCTGTGAAGCCAGGAGCTGCTTTCCTACTGACTGCACTGAGAATTAGAGCGTGTCTCGTGAGACTTAGTTGAGAAGCTGCTTGCAGAGTAGGTATCCTGCTTCCTAGCCTATCAGTCAGATTGGATCAGTCTTTTTATTCCTGCTGCTGTTCCAGCTGTGTCACTTCGTACAGGTCAGGCAGGGAGACTCGAGGAGTGTTTCAGCTCCCAGGAATTAGCGCTGCAATTCACCGGTGCTTGTAGTAAGCACCATTTACAAGGAGGAGGAGGTGTAACACAGCTTGTCTGACCTCCTGCTGCTTTTACATGTCTCCTGAGGACAGAGCTGCTAGCAGACACCTTAAAGTCTCACACGCTGTAATTTGGGAAAGCACGGAGAGGTTTCAGTGCCACCGATATAAAGGAATTGTGTTGTGCTGGGGTGTAACACGTGAAGGTGTGATTAGCTACAAAAATTGTAAGTAATTCAGATACTCTTCCAGCTGCAGTCCTTATAAGAAAGATACAAAGTAGAGGAACTGTTTAAAAGACTTCTCCAGCCGTCAAGGGCATCTTTATCAGATAATTATTTAGTACCTTTGTAGCTCCTGCCAGTGAACACCCTTAAACAAGGCTCGGTTTACCGGCCTGATGAGCAGAGCATTGGAAATTGCTTGTGCTGCCCTTTCCCCTGGGGTGACTCGTGGCTGGGTAGCACAGCCACCTGTGGGTACAGCTTGTTCCTCCTCATGTCTGCATGAGCACTCAGGGTTGTGTGAAATGCACAGTTACATGAATAGTTTAGGTAGATCACAGTCTGCTACTTGGGCCCCCAAATCACAGTTCTGTTGTAAATGCAGCATTGAAAAATAGAAAACAATTATAATTTTGCTTTTTTACGAGATTTGGGCTAAAAAAGACCCAAATTTTATGGAAGTGGTTCTTAGTAAGGGATACTCTTCAAAGGAGGTGTACCAGAACTCAGAGTTTCTTCAAAACGTTTGTGAATGGAAGTGAACGTGTTCAGAAATCTGACTGAGCAGTGCTTCTGTCAGAACTGGTAATGCAGGAGTATTTTGGGGTCTGTGTGTCCCTGTCAATATAAAATGCTGTTGTTAAAGTTACAGTAGCCCAGCTCTGGAACTGGGAGGCATTCAGAATTAGGATTCTGCCCCTGCAGGAGCTGTGTCCCACAGGACAGGTAATACCAAGCACCTGGAAAACAGGAGATAATGGTGTAATGTGAAGACTAATAGACAACTTAAAGTTTAATTAACTTACAGGCCACTCTCCTTGTGCAAAAATAATCTTGAGTTAAGGAAAAGAGCACATTGAACATAGTTCAGTAGAATGTTGTCATTGATCTTGCTTTAAAACCTCGCTTTAAGTGAGTTTAAACCAGTTAGTCATAGAAAATACTGTTGTTAGTTATCGTATATAGATGACTTGGCAAGGTGAGCACTGAAATTCTGTTCTCAACAGAATGGAAAACACTTGGATTAAAAAAACCCCCACACCTTGATAAGGTGAAATAGACTGACACATCACCAGCCTCTCTAAAGGACTGTTTGCACATCTACAGTAGTTTGCAGGAACGTGGCCAGAAATATGCAGTGTCCTTTTACAAAAAAGCCCAAATCAACATACTGGAGCTTCTAGCCAAACAGAATAGAGCTCCTAGACCAAGAAGTCAAGGAATGAAATAGCAGAGGTGCAAAAGTGCAGGTGTGCAGTTATGGACACCTGCTTGAACTCTTGGTTCTCAGCCCACTGAGATTCAGCCCAGTTGTGCTCAGCAGTTAATGAAGGTGGAGCCAGGTTTTGCTGCTCACTTTGCTTTAGGGGAGATGATGTTTCCACACCTCTGCATTTACTATAATAATTTTCCTTGTGAAACTTTTTTATCTTTTGTCTTTTTTCTGACTCATTGCTTCTGCTGGCAGCATGTTACTGCCCTGTCACTTCAGCTGGATTGCATCCTGCACTGTGAAACTGGTATTAAGGAGTGGTTTATGCTTGGGTACACCTCTGCTCTAGAGCTGTAGAAAATCTCAGAAAGCTCAAGCAGATCTGTAACGAGAGGATACAGTTTAAAGTGCAGCTCAGTTTTAATCATGTCTAAGCCAGGTGAGAATTTGGACATGCGGGTATCAATAAATACTGAGATAAATCAGCTGAACTATGGTGTTTTTCTAGGAATTTCGTTGCTTTGTGTTTCTTTTCTACGTTTTGAACTAGATCTAGGCACTTAGGGCTTGAAGAATGCCTTAGTTTCCTGGAACTGCCCATGTGATATAAAAAAGCCACAGTACTGAAGTGTGGTTTATATAATTTCCTGGTTCGCATGGCTGGTGTGCGTTGTTTTATTTGTGGTGGTTTTCTTTTTTAAAAAAAATTCAGGTATCCTTTCCTGCCCTGTGTGCAAGCAGACCTGCTTTGCAAGGGATGTAGTTGAGAATTTCTTCCTCAAGGACTTTCCCATTGGTGACTCAGCTATGGCAAAGGTAAGTGAAAGCCACTAAGTTGTGGGTTGTTGAAGCACTGACAGATGAACACTGAAAACAGAGCAAATCTCATTTTGAGCAACAGATTCTCTAATAGTTTGCTTATGCAGCAGTGTAATTACTTCCTTATTAGAGATGGACCCACTGCCTTCATAGTAATTTTAAAACTCAAGTTGAAGAATGAGTTTTACTCTCTGTATTTTAAATAGTCCACTAAAAATATCGATACTAATGTATCTGTGGTAATCAACAACTTGGGAAGGTACTGAATGTCTTGGATTCCTCATTGTCCTCTTTCTGCTCTCAAACAAAATAAACAGTCACAGAATTGTCAGGATTAGAAGGGATCTTTGGAGATCATCCAGTCAAACTCCCCCACCAAGGCAGGGTCATCTGGAGCAGTGACACAGGAACACGTTCAGGTGGGTTTGAATGTCTCCAGAGAGGGAGACTCCAGAACCTCCCTGGGCAGCTTTTCCAGTGCTCTGCCACCTTCAGTGTAAAGAAGTTCTTCCTCATGTTGAGATGGAACTTCTTGTGTTTTGGTTTATGGCCATTGCTCCTTGTCCTGTCCCAGGGTGCCACTGAAAAGAGTCTGGCACCATCCTCTTAGCCCACCTCTGAGATATTTGTATGCACTGATGAGATCCCCTCTCAGTCTTCTCTGGACTAACCAGGCCCAGCTCCTGCAGCCTCTGCTCATCAGAGAGATGCTCCAGACCCCTCATCCCCTTTGTGGCCTCTCCTGGACCCTCTCCAGTAGCTCCTTGTCTCCCTTGAGCTGTGGAGACCAGAACTGAGCACAGTACTCTGGATGTGGCCTCTCTGGAGCTGAGCAGAAGGGGAGGATCCCTTCTCTCTACCTGCTGGCCTCAGAAGCTGACTTTTGACTAAATGGTTACACCAACATCACCCATTAGGTCATGTGAGCAGTTATAATTTTCTGAGTGTCTGTTTTAATGATAAAAAACTCACATCATATTGCAGTTTCCCATTGGGGAATGGATTCAAAAGAAGACATTGGATTACTACTTTGGCCTTATATTGACATTGTACAAAGATGGATTTCACTTCTGTTAAATACCCAGTGAACAGGCAGGACTATTCTCACAGCTTTGCAGTTGTCACTAATTTGGGTGGACAAATTGGAGGGCCAGAGAAAGTTTGCTACTGTTGAACAGTAAAGGATGTGTAACCTAATTCACAGAGTGTTCTGGGGAAATAAAATTAATTAAGGCAAGCAAAGTGTGTTGACATCTTCGGGTGTTCATTGCTTGCAGAGTGCAACGTAAGTTGATCTAAAACAAGAAGGGGTGTATTCACATGCACTCTCCAAAGAGAGGAAGAAAATTCATAAGATACTGCAGAGTGTTTAAAATGCACTTATTATACTGGGATTTCTTAATTACCGTGACTTGCATCATTTACTTTTCAATGAGAATTTGTGTAGAAAGGAAATCAAATGAGAATATCTAATGTCTTCAAAAGCATTAGATTATTTTTTCAAACCATCCTTAAAAGAAGGTTTTTCTTTTCTGTAATCCCTCAGGAGTCCTAAGAGTAGTTAAGTAATGCAGATTTCTCACTGGAGCATACGAGTACCCCAGAGCAACCTGTGAACCTTCATAGCTTTTGGCTTCCTTTTTACTAAGTCAAGTCATGTAGCTCTGCTTGCTTTCTATCTTTAACCACTACCATCACATCCCAAATTAAAGCCACAATTTTACCACCAGTGACATCAAAAGGAGAAGCACCAGATCATCCAGCTGAGACACAGCTGAGCTGCCACCATGGTCCTAATTTTCCCGATACGTTCAAACGGGAATCTCTCGAGGCTTGTAACAAAGTGTTTGGAAGCAAGACGTCTCTCAGGGTGTGAGAGAGTGAAGCATGAATGATAGAATGTGCTACATGCCAGCAGCAGGAGTTTCAGAAATATGCAATTCAGAATCTCTTGCCCAAAAACCCATTTCCACATCATAAATAATGTAACTCTGGGAACACTCAGCAGCTGAAGAGTGATGTTAACACAGTACAGTGTCAATATAAATTCCAGTCAGACTGACAGCTGAACTGTTACAGGTAAATCTGTGTTTTAGCACTTTTGGTTATGGCAGACAAGGCAGAGCATCCCTCAACATTTTTCCTGCCCCCTAAGCTGGACCTAGGTGGGTACATTTTAGCTTAGATGCTTCTGTTTATATAACAGTCTTTGTTTCCCGAATTATATATCCTTGCATTTTGGTTCTATAAGTTTTATTTGGCTTTTTGGTTTAATTTTTTTGTATGTACCTTTTGGAAAACATTGCTGATAAGCAAATGGCTAAAATAGCATATTGGCTTGCACAAACAATTCCCTCTCTAGACAATGTAATGCATTTAAAACTTTGCTTTGTTGTCTTATTTTCAAGAATTGCCCAATCTGTTTGAGAAAGATTGTGAATATTTAGAAACTCTCGAGCAATGGCTTGATAAGAGGCCTGTTGTGAAATGCCAGACCTACAGAAGGGAATAATAAGATTTAAGTTAATTTTAGCAGAACAAAAATTTTTCTTTTTGCACTGCAGTGAGTCGGAGCTTGATTCACTTGTGCCTCAGAATTTAGGTGGGTATGGATGTTCCACTAAATGTTAGAGCTGTGATTTAAAACTGAGACAACCAGCCAAGAACTGCAACAGTTCTTCCTTCAGACTTTCTATTTCCCGATCCACCACGAGGAGAAACTCTTCCCTTACACTCACCAGAACTTGCCTCAGAGGTTATGAGCTGAGCACAGGCTTCTGTATCCTTCTCTTCACACTTCCCATCAAATAGCTGGGATGCCACCATAGCTGAATTGAAGATAAGCTGATGCCCAGCAGACAGGGCATCATAGGAAGTGATTTTGCCGTCTATTCTTGTTTGCTTGAGTAGCCCTGAGTAGCAGCAATATTGAGGAACAATATTGTGTGTCAGTAGGTAAATTGTAACCTTGGAGGAAATGTTTCAGTTTGATAAAGTGGTGGTAAAGCCTTTATGCTTTGATGATGGTAAATTCACATCACTGTGCTCACTCTGCCCATTGGTACCTAACTGTGGCTGTGGGGAGTCAAAAGCATGGAAATTGGGACTTTTGAAACAAGGTGTTTTATGCCCAGAGCAAATCCTTTTCAAAAGAATTATCATTGTAGCTATCTTGAAATGACTCTTGACGTCCTTCTGGATACCAAACGTTGAATTACCCACTTCATTTATGTGCTGCTCTGTTCATTTCCTCCTTAGTGATATGTCCAGGCAGCACAGCCTGCATGGCAAAGGGCATTCCCTCAGCTGTTGAATCAATAGAGAGAATTCCTAATTAAGGTTTCCAGTTCTTCTCATGTTTCCTTGCCTTGTGTTGCCAGTTTACCACATGTGATATCAAGACATAAATTGAGCTCATTTCTGATCAGCTCTTTAGGGGATAGGAGCTAAGGTTTTCATTAACAGTATGTGGGTGCCCCCATGTTGTTTTCTAAATTGTCTCACCATTAGGATGTTTTATGTATTTTTCTGAATGCTACACAGTTACAACCAGACTCTTAAAATAACTTGAATTGCTTTAGTCTGAGGACAAAAAATATTAAGCTTAGCAATCCGAATCATAGTCTACTAAAGATAAGAGTTTGTACAGCTGATTTTTTATGTGTGTATGTAATTGCCCTTTTTTTGTTCTCAGAGCTGCTCCCTGTGCAAAGAGAAGAGGCCTGCCCACAGCCTCTGTACAAGGTGCAATAAGTGGCTGTGCAGCTCATGCACAGAGGAGCACAGGCATGGCAAGGAACCTGGGGACCGCTTCCTGTCTGTATCCCTGAAAGGCTGCACAGGTACTGGGGACACACTGGAATGTCATTTCCTCTCACATCAGTTTCTCAGCTGCAAAAGGAGCAGTTGCAGGCGCTGTGCCACGGGCAGCAGGCTCTGTCTGTGTGACTCAGAAGCACATGTACCTGTCAACAAGAGATCATGTGATTTTTCTCCAACTTTAGGGCCATGGCCACAATCAGCATTCCACAGTACTGGGAAAAAGTTTGGATATTTGTGTTTCACAGATAGGATCTTTTCCACGTGTCTTTCCAGTCTATGGAGTGGTGGGACAGGGCTGGGAGGCCTGCAACAGCAACAGGCCTTGCCCTTTCACTATTTCTGTCCCAATTTGGGTAATTTCATTGAGGAAACCATGATAAAGCAATTCCTGTGCACATGGACAAGGTGTGTGAGGGAGTCACAGACAGCAAGAGGCTGTGATCACTACAGGGCATTCCTTTCCTAAGCCTGGAGTGAGAAATGTCTCCTGAGCGTATATAAGCGAGAGCAAATTAAGCCCACTGGCAAATACGTCTCATCCCTATACAATGGTGATCTACAGAAAGGTTTACCATCTCCTTTTATTACTCATTATTTTCTTCACTCCCATGTCAGAAATCTGCTGCAGAATATGCTAACATCAACTTATATATGCAATTTTAAAATAAGAATTTGTGCTGCACACTCATTCTTCATAAGGAAAATGAAGGACAGAAAAAGGAATAAAAATAGCCCACNCCTCTCCTTTCCCCTCTCCTTTCCCCTCTCCTTTCCCCTCTCCTTTCCCCTCTCCTTTCCCCTCTCCTTTCCCCTCTCCTTTCCCCTCTCCTTTCCCCTCTCCTTTCCCCTCTCCTTTCCCCTCTCCTTTCCCCTCTCCTTTCCCCTCTCCTTTCCCCTCTCCTTTCCCCTCTCCTTTCCCCTCTCCTTTCCCCTCTCCTTTCCCCTCTCCTTTCCCCTCTCCTTTCCCCTCTCCTTTCCTTCAGGATTTTTCTTGCAGAAGTCTAGGCTTGCCATAGATGGAGTTTTTTAAGTACTGTGTGGTCACATCAAACAGAGTTTGAGGCACTTGAGATGAAATATGCCAAATAGAGTGTAAACAATAGAAGTCTGTAAGAATGGTATTTATAAAAAAACCCACAGATTACATTTAAATGTTTTTTGGGTCTTTTCTAGAGAATAATATAAACTGAAGTCCCCCAGCCTCCCCTCGAAAGTCCTGATTGGATGGACAATATGTTTTTCTTCTTGAGTTGATGACAAGATAAGGACTGTGGTTTTGAGGCTCCAACTGTTTATAATTTCATGTCACTTTAGCTAAGATTACCAGCTCATATTGTTGACAAATACTGGTACGAAATTATATGTGTGGCTTAGCTGTGGGTTTGTGTGTGCTATATAAATAAAAAGATGCAGACACCTGAAAACATGAGAGAGAATTTTAGTTTAGACTAAATTCCATGTGCTGAAAAAACATGGACAAGGAGGTTGGTAGTTCATATATAGACTAGCTAATACAGAAATCATTTGGAACGTAATTTGTGCTTTTTTATTATTGCTCTTATTATTTATGTAGGTTTTATCTATTTTGAACAGAGATATCCCTTCAGAATAGTTCAAAGAAAGCAAATACTAGGATATTCTAGAACTCTGTTTGTTTTTTTCTTCTGGAAATAAACACACACCATCATCAGTCTGTGTAGGGTGTTCTGGAAACACCCACCTTCTTTGTAAGCCCTTGCAACTATTAAGAGATCTTGCACTTTTAAACTGTTCTATCTCTTGCCATTTCCCTTGTAAGGGCCAGACCTTCTCTTGTCATCTGACAAGTGTTAGATTCCTCAGGTCAGAAATTAAGTAAAGTAGCAAAACACCCTCACCAAACACATTAAATTCTTCTTATTTCTATTAATTTTAATAAACATTAAACATTTAATTATTTTCTCGAGCTACAGAGCTAGAGGAGCCTGGCTTCCCTGGGAAACCTTTCTGCTTCTTCATGGTGCCTGTGCTCAGCGTAACACATCTGATCCCCCCCAGCCATGCAGAAACTGCACTAACTGAATAATCTTCTCTTTACTATAGTATTGTTTCCTTTCAGTGTCTCTAGGTAAAGTATGAACCTATAAACCCAAAGTTTGAGTCATTGTGAATTGTGCAAATGGAGGGAGAACTCTGTTAGTTGAGATTGCTTTTCCAAAGTTGACATCAAACTGATCAGAGGAACAGAGATTTAAAACTTTCTGTTAATTATTCAAGAGATCTGCCTGAGATAAAGAAAATTTAGGCTGTGGAAAATGGTGGATCAAATTTAGGTCAGAATTTAGGGCAACTGAACTTTCTCTGGTCACCAAATGAGGTTCTTTTTAAGAGGCTAACATGGACAGTTGTGGTTAAATATCTGCTTCTAGTATAAAACAGGGTTGTGTCCTTGTTTAGTACCTGATTTCTAAGTATTAAACTTATTCCAAGACTGAAAAGTGTTGCTCTGAGCTGAGTAAAAAGTAGGTCAAGAATGCCATGGCTCAGTGGCAGTTCTCACTGGTATGTCAATTGAGTCAGGGGATTACCCATGGCAGAGGCTGTGGGTCTGTGTTGCAATTAGATAATATTGATTTTATTCTTAGTTTGCATTTGAAATCTGCTTGTCTCTTAAATCTGACATGGTATTTAAAACCCCAATGAATTCTCTGGGATGACTGGAATCACCCAAAGGCTGAAGAACCCTTCAGAGAGAGAAAAAGTGGGAAATCATTATATAGGGTTGTGACTTCATGATACATGGACCTTAAAGACCACACCTCATTATAAGTTTGAGTTTAATATGGAAAACTTGATCTTGAGCTCACAGAAAAACACCTTGTATGCTCTGCAGATACTGAACACTTTGAGAGGCTTTTCCAGTCCATAAACCTTCAGAAAGTTATTATGTTTTTTTTTTTTTTTACTTTTAACATGTACAATCTGATCACATAGGGGCTATCTCATTGGATATATATTGGTTGTACAACCTCCTTATTTGCTTGTCAGCTGCATGTTTTCATACAAAAGTACGTCTTTGCAGTAAAACCAGAAAAAAAATTGCTGTCAAGATGAGTTCAGTTTGCTCCTTTCTAGTAGAAAATATTGGAGTGGGTTAAGAAGACCTTAATCTAATTTCCCCCTTTATTATTGCTATCTATTGGTATTCGATCCCATAATGATATAAACCAATAAACTTCCCTGAAGAATAAAGCATGATACTGCAGTAAACAATTCTTAACAATGTAAGCTGCGTAAGGCTGTTACATGAAATCTTGGCCTAATCTGTCTCAAATTACCTTCTTGCACATTGTTAAGAAGGAGGAAGGAAAGCCAATTGAACTGGAGGAAATAAATCAACCTCCTCAGAAATATTTAGAGTAGATAGCAATCTAAAAACTGGGCTATTTGACATGTGTTTTTCAGAGAGTGGAATGGATTTACTCCATGTTTGCTCTGTTATTGTTAGCCATGAGATTTTCTTAGCCCTTTTACTTCTCTGTTGTGAATTTTCCAATTTGAAAATGAAGTGACTGAGCCAGTACAGCTTGCTGTGCTCTGTGGGACTGTGTTATTGCAATAGTTATCACTTCAGAAGCTTGATTCTGTTAAAGGCTCCGCTCTTCTACAGGATGAGGGCATGGTCTCTGCCACAGGTTGGGGTTTTTAAAAATGTTTAGGTAAGTAAGATAGGTTTGCTGTGGGAAAATGGAAATGTTTTTTCTCATTTCATATGAGCAGATGATGATGTGTAAATAATTAATGCTTTTATATAATTTAAAGTTTTTATCAATATGTGTTATCCAATAATGATTGTGTTTAATTTCTTGTGTTGGTAAAGAATAATGGGACAGTGTCTTTTTCGGAGTACTGTGAGGAAGCAATTGAGCTTTTCTTTGGTGGTAGAGGGTTGGTTTTGTCATAGTTTAGCTTTGTCTTTTTCTGGCATCTTTTGTTGACAGTGTTCCTTTTTTCTAAAACAATTCTACAATTCAGGAAAAAGGCAAGAATAGATTGTACAAAAGCAACACTTCCACTTTGCCCACTGTCCATCCTTACTCTTCTGCACACTACTCTTTCGAAAATCCTTTTAAGAACTGATTTTAGGGGCTAACATCAGCCCTAGCTGCTGAAGTTTATGAATTGCACTGCAACAAATACAAATTTGGAAAACAATTGCTCATGTGACTTTTTAAGAACAAAGGATTTCCTTGCTTCCACAGTGACTGCGAGTTAACGTAATATATTTGCTATTCTACATTTTACAATAGTTTTGTCAAGTAGTTTACCAGACCAGGGTGCTTGAAGTCGAGAGGCAGGTGCTCCAAATCATGATATTTAAACTCATGAGAATTCAGAGGACAGTATGATTTGTTTTGATGGATTGTTCCTGAGTAGGATGTATAAGGAAAAAATACAAACAAACCCAGCTTCGCATAATCAGATGGTTCCAGGTTTGTGCCTTTCAAAAATATCGCTGAGACATTTTTTCCATGAAATTGTGAGTTTGGTTACTCTTTTTCTGAGCTCTCATCCTTGTCAATGACTCCTTGCTTTACCTTCCTCAGCAGCTGAAGATGAAGCGAGGGAGTTTTCCTTGTTTTGCCCGGTGCACCCTCAGGAGCCCCTGAAGCTGTTCTGTGAGACCTGCGACACCCTCACCTGCCGCAGCTGCCTCCTGTCGGAGCACAAGGAACACAGGTACCCGAGCAGCTCATCCAGATTTAAGACTTTTCATCTGTGTTTTCCAGCTGAAGCTGCTGGCTGGTCTGAATTTAAAAGCCACAGCAAACTCCATTCAGTTGTGTCACTCCCAAGTGATTTGACACGTGGCTCACTGCCCTGGCAGAAGCTCCCTGTTCTCACCTGTTCGCTCGTGAACGTGGAAAACCACGGTGTGAGAACTTCCCCTTCTTTCACAGGTTCAGGCATCTTGAGGAAGCTCTGCAAAGTCAGAGAATTATCCTGGAGAATGTCATAACGAAAGTGGAGGAGAAAAAAAATGGGATTCAGGTTTCAGCTAAACAGATTGAAGACAGGTAATTGCTATGCGTTATTTTTTTTTTTCCCCGTGAAAGCAAATGATCTGGAAAAATAATATTTTCACTAAATGTAGGTTAAAAGAATTAAGTGCAGCTGCTGTATCTTTTTTCTTGGCGGGTAGAAAATAATAGGAAGATTAAAAATATCAAATTCTTGTTTAAGTGGTACTGACAAGTCACAGCCTTGTAATACATGATTCCATACTCTTTGTAAGGTCGGTGACAGCTGACTTCAGAGTTAAGATTTCTTTGTATAATCTGTTTCTGAACTAGAATTTGACAATATTAGAAATAAAGATGATTTTTAAAATACCTTATTTCTTCAAGAAACCTCAAAACAAGCTGCAATTGCAGTCAAGACTAATAAAAATAAAAATATTTAATTATATTAACTGGATTTTAGCTACTGATTACGCATTTAGTTAGTGTTGGATCTCTCTTCTGCATTAATCAAACCATTTCAAGAGTACAAATCTATTTATACTATTTATAATCTAGTATAAACTGGAAGTTTTGGATATATTATGTATGTATTTGTTGACAAAGAACTAAAGACTGCTCTTGGCAGGATGTTTGAGAGAATCCATCAGCACTAGCCTGTTACATCCAGAGAGGGGTGGTCAGGGTTCAGAGAAGTGGGGGACAACTAATGGGAAATGATAGAACTTTCACTGCAGATCAGTTCTTGTAGCAAATGTCTGCTGATCAGTGAATAAATGACTACAGTTGGCTCACCCAGGGATGTGTACCTCTTACCTGCAGGTTGCTTGAAGTAAAACATTTGTACAAAAAGGTGGAGAACCAAATAAAAATGGCCAAGATGGTTCTGATAAATGAAATTGATAAACGAACAAATATCCTCCTTGAACAACTTGAAGTAAGTAAGGCTAGTTTATTTGATACCTTGGGAAATTAAACTAAATTAAATTTAATCCCAGTGCCAGTGGAAAGAATATAGACTGTGGGAGCTATTGTCCCATTCCTTATATTTTCAAATATTTGGGTTTTTTTCTGCAGACTTTTATGTGGAATCAAGGGTTGACAAAGATTCAGGGCGGAGTGGCAAAATGTTTGCTTATCATGAGTTAACCACAGTTTCTAATGGTTCACAAGGAATATGTGTGCACCTTTTGAGTACTTAGAAAACAAACCAGCTTCTAATTTTAATGTTTGATTTGTTGGAGCCCACTCGCAGCACAATTAATACCCTGTTTCAGAAATGATTCTTTGGCCTTATTTGTGTAACAGACCTTTCCATTTCGACACTTCAGTTTTTGGATGTCCAGTTAAAGTACATAAGACTTTATTTTGAAATGTGCTGAGGAGAAAAACTGCTAACCAGAATTTCCAGACAAGAAAGTGGTCCAGGTGCAAACTTGATCCAATTCCACAGCTTTCTTGGGTTATGTTATTCTCTTAAACCAAGGCCAGAATGATGCAGACTGTTTGCTCCTGGGGAAGCCACTGCTCTTCATGAATTCAGACACATCTCCCGAGTTGGATTTGCCTTCTTTTTATGATTGGTGTTTAAAGAGACTCTGAAGAACAGTGTCGCTGCAAATACTGCATAATATAGTGCATGCAGTGTGTCTGGGGGATGACAGCCCTTTTCTACTGATTCACATTTTTCACAGAAAATCACCAGTGAGAGGAAGCAGAGGCTGGAGCAACAACTGCAAGGTGTTGTGGTTTTAGGCAGACAGGTCGAACATGTCCAGAACTTCATCAGCTGGGCCGTGTGTAGTAAGAAAACCATCCCATTTCTCTTCAGCAAGGAGCTGGTAAGAGCAATGCTTGTTGTGCAGTAATTGTGAGAACTGTTCTAAGGATTTGATGTTTCTCAAATGAAATATTTTCATGGTCTTGGAACTGTGAATAAAACCATCGTCCTTTAATGTGTCACCAGATTGTGTTTCAGATCCAGCGCTTGCTAGAGACAAACTGTAACACGGACACGGGCCCTCCTCTGAAGATCAGATTCACTTGGGATCCCTCCTACTGGACTAAACAACTCTCCAATTTGGGTAAGAAAAATGTAATAGGCAAGTGCCCAAAGCTAGGCTACACAGACATAGACAATACAGTACCTCCCCTGAAGGGCTCTCCTTCCTTGTTTTGACGTTCAGTTCTGAAACTCTCGTCACGTTCTGAAGAAAAGCGAGTGTGGCTCAACTTTCCTGTTCTTCTCTCCACTTACACCCATTCACCAAAAGACCATTGAGATGTCTCTTGGTGGCCAAAGGGCCTGAGCAGTGTTGAGACACTTGCAATTGATTGGCACAAAGATGGCTTTAACACACTGCACAATAATTATAGTATTACCTACATCACATATAAATGTGCATGCTGTGACTTTGTTACCCAGCAGTTACAAATTTCCCAGCAGCAATGGGTTTTTACAGTAAATTCAGCTCGGTGGGCTGATCACTCATCTAAAAGATGAGTTCTCTTCCCATTTTAGGATATTAAAAACTGTAAGAGGTAAAACACTATCAAAAGTGTTGCAGGGAGTAATCTCTTGATGAAAAGCATGGACAAGATAATTTCATAGGTCACTTCTATTTCCAGCCTCTGAGTCTCACCTACATAACATTAATCTCTTTTACTTTTGTCATTTGCACCCTGGAAGCTGTCTTTTGGACTGGTGCTTATGGATGAGAAGATAAGCTCATACTTCAGTAAAAAATGAAAGTATAAGCCATATCCATCAGTTAAGATAAAATAAGGTCTATTTTTCAAAGCGTTTGCTGGGTAATTCAACCGTGAGTTCCACTGACATCAGCGGGAGTTTGGTATGAATTGAAATAACTAGATAAATATTGGAAAATTTGTCTTGAATGTATGTTGGCAGATTGTTTGGATAGGATATTTTAATGTCTTTTATATTTGAAATGTGAATGATGGTAATTTCCTTGTGTATGGTTTTTATTGTGTAAATTTGTCAAGACCATAGGAGGGAGTAAATATGCTGGTTTTTTCCAGGGGGTTTCACCATGGAAGGTGGACACATTTCTCACCCAGACGTGCTACTCTGTGGAAATATTCAAGGGTTACAAACCTCTCTGTATCACGGGCACCACTCCCCAGCCTCACAGCTGGAGAGCAGCCAGGCACACCAGTTCCCACCTGCGATCCAGTGCTCTGCGCCGCTGTGTTGCTCCCACTGCCTCAGCATTCCTCACCCAAACAAACCTCAGCCTCCTTACCAAGACGTGAACCACCACAAAAGCTTCCACCAGCCTCCTGCACTTCATCAGCAGCACTTCCCTGTGCAGTACAGCCTGCAGCACCAGGACAGAGAGCCACGGGGTGCCCCCCAGCCCATGAAGGTCCTGCAGGCTGGGCTGGAGCAGCAGCCGTGCTCAGAGCCGGAGAACGTGTCCGGGAGGGTGGGAAAGCCCTTCTCACCCCAGCAGCTGCAGCAGAGTTGTGCTGTTGTGTCCCACGAGGCTCAGCAGGTTCACATGAGCCACCCACAGGCTTCTCTGCAGGCATCAGCTGTGGGAGTGCAGCTGGGCCATCTCCAGAAGATAAAATCTAACCATGCACTGCAGCCACCCCCGCAGCAGCAGCAGCTGCCACTGACCCCCTCACCGCCAGGGCACGACGAGAGCACCCACAAGCAAGTCATCCAGCAGAGCCTGGACATCATGCACCACCAGTTTGAGCTGGAGGAGATGAAAAAGGATCTGGAGCTTCTGCTGCAGGCCCAGGGACAGCCCAGCTTGCAGCTGAACCAAGCCAAGCCACCTCAGCACGTTCAACAGACCATAGTTGGTCAGATCAACTACATAGTGAGGCAGCCAGCCCCAGCACAGCAGCAAGTCCAAGATGAAGCACAAGTAAGTTCTCTCGAAGTTATTTCACACTGCATTTAGTGAGTGCAAGTTCACAAATGGAACAGGCCTTTGAGATTTCATGTGTTTCTCTGAACTTCTGTTGGTATCTTGTCTATGTATGCAGCAAGAGAGGTTTCATGCCTCATGCAGATTGGGTCGAAATTCTCTGTAAAGTGCTTCATAAACAACCTGGACTCCAAAGACCTTAATCTCTAAATAGAAAAGGGGAGCATCAATGTAGGAGAATAAAAGCACCATCATTCCTCCTTTGTAAACAGGTGACTGGAGGACTGCAGCAGTTTCACTCTCCATTTCAACTCTCTTTTTTACTGGAAACATTAAGCCCTGAATCCTTAAAAAGCATTAGATTCTGAATTATTATTGAAGAGAGTGACGACAACCATTTCTTGATCTGGGTGTTATTTCCCATTCTAGTAACTGCTCTTGCTGCTGCATCATGTCATTTAAGATTATCATCATTATCCACATATGCTGTTGTGCTACAGCTTTGTCAGCAGGGCTAATCTCTTCCCTTTTCCTCTGCTAGTAAGAATCCTGCTTTTGAAAGAGGGACAGAGCTTGGTGGTGAGCATCCAAACTACAAAGCAGATCAGCTGCAGAATAAGGTGGCTTGGAAATTCATTCAAAACGGTGGAAAGGTGGCTCGGACTTCCCATTGTGTAAATTCTGTGGAGCTGCCAGCTTGAATAGTTCTCAAAGTAGATTACCTACAAGGGTAGACTGCAGGCTTTTGGTATAGCTGTACATTTCAGCAGCTTTATTGAGTCTTTTAAAAAGCAATTCATTAATGTCTGTGAGAAATCTTCCTCCATTTATCTCTCTGTTTAGGGTTGCCTTGAACATTTCTGTTGTTTTAGAGTCTTTTTGGGCTTGTCATAATGTGTATGCTGTGAGCTGATGTAAATTTGTTACAGTTTTTCTTTCTGAGCTGTTGAAAAGACAAATTCTCGTTTGTGATTTGTAGGTCTGTGAGAGCTCCACAGAACCTGATGCCCAGAAGCCTGTCATTCCTCTTGACAAAAGTGACAGTCCCTTCCTGTCACAACCATTAGATGAAGAAGCCAGTGTCAGGAGCCATTCCCCTGAGAGCACACTGCAGCAATCAACTTTCCATCCAGTGAGAAAGGTATAAAGAACTTCTTTAAAATTAAAAAAAAAAAAAAAGGGAAAATATGATTTGATAATATTGAATACGGCATTGGAGTTTGCAATGAGGTGGAAAAAATTAAAATGCAGTAAAAGTCAGCCAAATGGCTTGTAGATTTTGGAAGACAGTCACAGCCTAACCTTGTGTGCATCTCCCAGTCAGGTGCCAGGATGAGCAACTCTTCTAGAGGCTGATAGTGTTTAGGTCTGGCTGGCATGACTGGTAAGCATGAACTGGCAAATAAATAGGAGCTCTGTTTCTTCACTGCTTAAATTCCATCTAGCTCCTTTGTCTAGGGATTTAATTACTAGGACTTGCTAACTACCATACTAGAAGCAGTTAATTTGAAAAAAACTAAATAAAGCAGGAGTCAGAGATGCTGATGAAATCAGGCCTGAGAAACAGTCTTCAAAACAGTTGCCCCAGAAACACCACCGCTAGTTACTCCTGAAGGTGGGGTGCCTGAAAGGGATATAATTCTGTTATATTTCTTATTGTTCATGTATAAGCAGAAAAATCACAGTTTCTCTATATCTAAAATATTTTAACACATAATAGAGCCAGGCTTTGGTCTTTTTACCTACTGTGAGGCTCTGACTATTGAAGAAGCAGCATGAACACAACCAGGAAGGCCAATAGTTATCAGTAGATCCTTGCTGGCTCTGGATATCACCAGTGCTTTTGAAGAGGAGAGGCTGCCTTTTACTTCTCTGTACAGTTTGCTTAAAACATTCCAAACAACACATCGTATTCTGGTTTTTCAAATCTATTAGTTACTTCAGTGCACGACTCATTTTGTGTACCGCGTGGAAGACTTTCATGGATATTTTTTTCTTGGAGTTTGTCTGTGGAATATTGTGGAAGTACTTATCTTTCCTTTCTATCCTCAAAAAGCAAGTTATTTTTCCTTCTTTTATATGTGACTTTGTTGATGCAACGTTTTTATGATGCAATACCCATCCAGAGAATTGCTGGAGAACCCTTTGGGAGTTGCAGAGACACAGGCCTGGAAGCAGTGTGCGAATCAGATTTGAAAGCCACAAAGAAATCTGTTTTATGGACCTGTAATGGAAGGTTATTCCCAACAGCTTAAGCAAGAAAAGTCAGAAAGAGGAAAGAAAATGGAAGCAGAAGTGCAAGAGAGAGACTAATGCAGTCTGATGGGAAAAGCAGGAGTAATAAAGGAAAAAGGGCTGATTTGTTGCTGTAGAAGTTAAGAAGGTGGTGAGAGTAAGATACTCCTAGGAAATAAAAAAGGAATTTTTTTTTTCTGATGGTGCTGAGAAGTGTATGTTCTTGTGCAGAAAACAGTTTGGTTTTTGAGGTGCCTGGTAGCTTTTCAAGAAAATAAAAAAGGACAGCTACAGCACCCCATGTTTGCTTGTATTCATCTCTTCTAATGAGCTGTTTGGGATGAAGACTTCTGGATGGGATGAAGATACTGGCAGCTCTGGCAATGCCAAATTAGAAATTATTTAAGGGAATTATATTATTGAAGGGAAAAAGCACAGCAAGTAAACCCTTGAAATATATTCTTCATGAATACTCTTGAAAGATGTCTGACTGCTTTTGCTGGGAATTGGATTAAATCTGAGTTTAAATGTGAGATTGGTTCCTGTTTAAGAGCAAGGGAATGTGTCTATTCAGTCTCACCTGGTTCACCTCATTTAATGTTTTCACACTCATCTCCAGACAAAAATCTCTGCATAGGTGTTTGTCCATGTGCTCTCACATGGCCTGTATGTTTCGTCCCTCTCAAGATCTTGGAAGACATGGAGAAAGTGAATGTGGACAAGTCTGAAATACCTGAAAAATATGGTAGAGAAAATGGCTACATAAACCTGCTGCCTGAAGAACAACTGTGTTCTGTCTTTTGGAGGATAATTGCCATTGGACTTCTTGGCCTTGTGTTGCATTTCTGCTGAACTCTGACAGCCTTCAGCCGGGCACAGTATTCCTAGTGGAGTACAGAATTCCCTGTCTGCTGAGATTCTTTCATTAAAGAGAAAGCAGTGTGCACCTGAATTAGCTGTTTAGTGATAAGGTTGCCAAGATGTGTCCAAAAAATAAAGAAATAAAAGGTTTCTTTAGCTCCGTGGTTTCCTTTATTTTGGAGTGGGGCAAGGCTTGATTGCTCATGTAATTAAACTTCTGTGTGTTGATTTTGAAACATGTTTATGGTATGAATTTGATATTATTGACTGATAACTAGATGAATTATCTGCATACAGAATTATATTTATTTGTAAAGCAATAGAGACAAGAGGCTGTTAATAGTTTGGGGTAGTTTTCATTTGTTTTGCTCATTTTGGAACATTAACAGTGATATTTTGTCAGTCTTTCTGTCTTCCTGTGTATTCCTCCAACTATTATTTTTCTGTGAATTAATTTTTTGTGCAGAATAAATGTTTCTATAATTAGAGCACTGGTTGTTTGATATAAGTCAAGCTCTGCACTTTGCATAATTCTAGGCTTGATTAGCACCTTTTAGGAATGCAACACTAGGAATGAAAGTTTTCTGTTGATGGGGAAAATGGATATAATTTTCATATTCCCCTGTCAGAACACTTCAGTCACATAGCCAGGACCTCTGCTTTGGATTGTGGAGTTGTTCTGTCTCCATGCCTGTCAAACACCCAACCTCTCCAGTAAGAATGCCAGCAAGACAGAGAACAAATTTCAGCAAGACAGGGAACAAATTTCTGAATAACTTTTGTGTTACCTGCACTCCATTTCCAGGGAACTATGCCCAGCTCTAGCAAACAGATTTTACACAAGCTCTGGAATTGCTGAGTTGCAGTGTGGAGGAATGAGTACTCAATTAGTTTAACAGCTTTGTGGAAAGGGTTACCAACCTTCTGCAATGATATGATCTTGCTGCTTTTACATAATATGATATCAAGCTATTAATTTGTGCACAGGACTAGAGAGGTCACCTATTCTGGAACAAAGGTGAGAATAAGAAGATATTTTGGGCCTACTTGTGTTTTCTGGAGTAATAACAGGAATACAGTCTCTGTTTTGTCTGCACATACCTAATTGTCATTTCTGGCCGTGATGAGCCAAGAGGTCTAAAGGCTGCATCTGGCATTTGAAGAAATGTCATGATTATTGTACATCTAGAGCACAAATTTGAAATTTGAGCCTCAGGCACCACTGCAACAGCCATTGGTGTTGATGCAGGGCCAGCTGGACATCTCTTGTTCTCACACTCCACAAAGTGCACCCCTTTCTGTGGTTTGGAGCAAAACCTTTACTTCTGTCAGTTCACCTTGTGCTTGAAGTGACTCTGAATGTGTTGTGCAGTGTAGTAGTAAGTTATCACTGAACAGCTGCATCTGATCCTTTATAAATATAGCCAACAGCAGATCCTTAGGGAAGGGCATCAGAAAAAGACAGACATAAACTGATGGTACACTCTCCCAGATTCTGAAAGCCAGAGCTTTAGGGACTTTGTGACCTGAAGGTTGTACCCAGACAATTGTGGTTTGGAGCTCTTTATGGACCTCTCCTCTGTGAATTTGTCTAATTCACTATTTTGAGTCCATTTTAATACTAGTATAGAATACTCCTCAGGATTCAACACCGAGTTTTGCATTGCGTGAGAACTTCTTCTGCTTGCTTACCTTAAGTCTGTTACCTGATCGTGCACTCAGATGCCTTCTAGTTCTTGTGTCAGGAAAAACAGTGAATAATCACTCTGTATTCACCCCATTCATAATATCTGTGTTTTATAGGTCAGTATTTAATTCACTCTCAAAAGTTTCTTTTTGAAGCTTAAAAGTGACTGCTTGTCTCTCTAGAGTTGGGTTTTTCTTCCATGAAAGCCATTCTGTACTTTGGTCCTTCATGTCTTCGGCTGTTTTCCCCATACTTTGTGGCTTTGATAAATCATTCTTGAGGCAAGGTGACCAGGATTAGTAATGAAAGTGCAAGCACGTGGAAATGTTGTATATTATATTGCATTAAATGGGGCATTATATTTGTTGTATTGTTCTTTTTGATTCGCAGCAAGTCCCAGCTGCTTAGTTCAGGAGCTCAGTTTGTCTCAAGCACCATAAAGTGCCTGAGATGGGGAAATACTAGGAAATATTCCATGCTATCCAAGGTACACTCTTCAGAGCACTGTGAGAGGCTTCTATTTTATTCCAAATGTGTGCAGTGTTGGTGGCATTTAATACAAGACTAATATGATGACAGTTTGAGGTGGAACTTGTTTTTTTTTTTCTTTAAAAACATTTGAAATTTGTGGAAAGGGGGATGGAGGACAGAGTACAGATTTTATTTGATGGCAGTATTGCACAGAGCATGTTGTGATTACTCAGTGACTGAAAGTAATAATAATTTTAAATCCAACCCTAGAACTTCAAATCTGAGCTTGGGACCAAAGTGGGTTTGTTGCTGCTGTTTTTCCCCCCTTAATTACTATTAATTCCTGGGGAATTAGTGATGAAGGAAATAACAGCCCGGAATTTAGGGTCCTATGAATGTCTAAAGCAACAGAGTATGTTTTTTGCTTTACAGAATTGAACTGCTCACAGCACAAATGCCTTCATGCTTAATGCAATTAGGTACATCTCCCAGAATGTTAATTTTACAAAACCTTTTTCCTTTGACCTGAAAAAAAGAAAGATAAATAAAACATGATGCTGCTTGCTCTTCTTCCTTCCGCTTTAAGCCCGCTCCAGTTTATTCAGGCAAATTGTTAAGGAAGATTTGGATTCTTTTCTCTCGTGAAAGCGGAAAGGAAATCCTTCGGATTCTGTTCTGAAACTGGGAATGGGAAGCATGTGCAGCCTGTGTTATCAGTGCTGCTGTGTTAAGCAACTGGATTGGAGTAGTACATTTGTTTAACCTTCCAGCATAATGAGCTGCCAGGGGGATTGCTCCACTTAATAGCAGCCGTTCATTACTCTGCAACCATTTGCAGCGTGGTGTTTCTCCCATAGCAAAGAGGGTTGGCGGTTCCCAGTTTTAGCTTCCTTTATCAGTGACACTTAATGTCAACAGCCCCGAGACTTTGCCAAAACAATCCTAACAAATCCTAATCCCACTGTTTCAAGGTAAGTATTTGCTTCTCAGAATTCTTCTGTATTGGTGCTGCATGTTTACACTGGACCTTTTTGGAATGCAACAGTGATCAAAGAAATATTTGAACTGAACCATATGTTTATTTTTTTGTTCTCTGAAGGCACTTTGCATGTTCTTTTTTCTTACCTTTCACTACCATAGCTAAGAAAATTGTGGTAGAAGGCATTTTGGGGTGGTGATGCTGCTGCCATTATACTATAAGGATCATCAGACCAAAATTAATTATGAGACAATGAGAATTCCATTTATAGTGACACAGATGTAGTTCAATGTGCCAGACTGTACATTAAAATGTCAAAAAGTTCAAAATTAACCAACAGCTGAAGCCACCCTCTGCCCAAGAGCATAATTAATGCTTGTTGTTGTTCAAATGTTGCAATGTAAAAGCAATAGAGCTTTTATAAAAGAGATAAATCCTTTAAAGGCATCCCATTTGCAAAAACTAGCTGAACTGTCAAGGGAAAAGAGAAATTTTTGCTAATGGCAAAAGAAATGATTATTTTAGGGAGTGAATTAATAGTCTATTAATGAGCCTTGTTCCCAGTGCATTGTTCACTTCACACTTGACAGCAGCTCCATGGATCAGGATGGAATGTGTCTGTTCTTAACTGTGAGTTTTAATATTTTGCACCGAAAGATCATAATGTTGCTTCATCATTAAAATAACCACAAAATTAACTTTTGCCCCAAGGGAAAGACAGATGGCAGTTTGATGGCCTCATTATTCTTTTTAACAAGAGTAAGGTTTTACACTGGCTTATACAATCTAAAAAGATCTCTGAAGAAACTGATGCTAGCTAGAAGAGTAAAAAGGACATTAGCCGTACCACGCAACTGAATTTCACCTTTCTGAAAATTATAGCTGTAACAAAATCTTACGTGTCTGTGTGTCCAAATTTTTTTTTCCCTTCAGTAGGAGCCATTCCAGTGACTACTCTCAGTAAGTAAATTTGTCTCACTGAAGCCAGGGGTAATCCTGCATTGCCTTAGGAGGGGTAACCTTTCACCTGAGCTGCACACAGAGGGTCAGGTCTCAATACATGAGATGAGGACGTGTGCTTGTAAACGAGTAGAGGAAGACGTGGGGAGGGATTGGAGGAAGTGAATGGCCAGAAGGTCTCCAGTTAACGTGGGAGCGAGTTTGGGTGGTGTGCCTGCCACGTGTGTGCCTCAGCATGCCCATTCCCAATGGAGCACAGCTCTAGGTAGCTCCTATTGACTCAGGAATATGTGGATGCTTCATGCTTTGGAGAACCTGACTAAATAAATATTTAACTACCTCACAGGGGCTTAATTAATGCTCACAGTGGACTTTGAAATAAGGGGGAAAGGCAAGGGCTGATTACAGTTCATCTTCAGCTCAAGCACCGATTCTGCTTGTTTATTTTTTTAAGTGATATTAAGGGAGCAATTCACACGTTAATTTTGTCATCTGAAAAAGGCTTGTGATAAAAAGAGTGATGGAATGAAAGGGAAAATGTGTACTTGGTAGGTCCCATTTGTCACTGCATGTGCAGGAGCCTGTCACAAGCAAACTGTGATGGCAAATAAACACTTTTGATCTTTGTGGACTTTGGGATGTGTGACCATGAAAAGTGGATTCCTTGCTGACCTATGGAGATAAATTTGGTTTGAAACCTCAGTATTCTTAGGGATGCTCTATCAGACAGACTATATGGCAAGCTGGGCCTCCACCAGTGCATTTCCTCATTGGCTGTGTTCTAGTTTTCAGCTCAGATGTGAGGTGGGAAGAACATGTGTGACTAGTTCCTGCTGCTCCCAAAAAGTTATTACAGCTCAGCTTAGATTCAGGAGAGTTCATTGGACTCAACAGGGGGAGAATGACCAATTCCCTGGCTGCAGGAACCCAGTGCTCCCTGGGATGCCTTCTGCATGGAGAGACTGTTTAAAGCAGGCTCACTGGAGCACTGTGTGGTAGAAGGGCACAGACCTTCCCCAGCTCTGCAGGAGAGCTGACCTCTCTCTGTCTCAAATGCAGGCTTACTTTGTCTCATCAAATTAAGTGGTCACTGTTCAGGCAAAGCTCCCATTAGGAGGAGTGTCTATTGCAAATTGACAAAAAGGAAATTGAATTGCATCCTTAGGTGGAAATCAGTGTCTGTGGGCAGAGTGTTCTCTTAGCACAGAGTTGCTGTGCCTTGCAAGCAGAGGAATTCAAGACTGACTTTGGCATGATGCGGGATTTACACAGACACATCTGACAGCTCAGTCTGACCTGCAGTCTTTACTACTGTGGGGTTAAGATGGACAGAAGTATCAAAATCTAAAATGGAGTATAAGTTGAGAAAAATACTAACTGAAATTAGGGAATGGGTCCTGTCTCAGAATCACTTCTGAGTCACAGGCCTCTAGCAGAGAAATAAATACAACAATAAATTTAAACTCTGATTTAGATGCAATGGATGCATTTCTATCGTCTTGATTTATATTACAAAGAGCGCTACCTATCGTATTGCAGTCAAATGAAAAGGATATAGTCAATTGTCAAGGGTGAAACACCAATGAACTACGATCAAATCAAAGGACAATTCCCTATTTAAATGACACAGATCTGTACACTTCCTAAAACTGCTTCTATTTCCTTCATATGAATGCTAGAAGAGTCTTGTTTTCAATAGAGTCACACATTCCTGGATGTGAGGCAGCTTAGGGAAGTCGCCTACATGGGTAGATTTGCTCTGGTGTGTGTAACAGTGTCTCTGTGGGTTTGGTAGTGACAAATCATGAGACAGCAAAAAATGCATGTTGATACTTTGGTAAATATTCCCTTTGTTTGGAACCTGGACATGTTTCCTCATTAGTACATGTAGGATGTTTCTGGATTTACTCTATGATATTTAAAGGGGAAATGCTTTACATTTTAATGGGACTGACTAACTATCATATAAAGTTTTCAGCATCAGTAACAGGAACAATATCTTCATCCACTTGTGTGAGAGTTAAATCTTATTTCTTCTAAATCTTCTCTCTCAGTGAAGTCATCTGATTATTTTTTAATAAAATGATAGAATTTCTGATTTGAATCTTATTTTTTTCTGGGAAAATTGAATGCAAAATAATAGGGTTTATGTCAAGTATTAATTTGGTACAGTGTTCTACATACTTAGATTTCCCAATCATTGCAGGAGTTAAAAATCAGAATCCCTTGAATTTATCTGAAGAAGACATTTTTTTTGTAAGCCACAGAAGAGTAACCCAGTTGTCTCCTTTTTCCGTTTTCAGTTTTAATGGTGGAAAATCTAAAGCTTTTGGAAATAGTATAGTATTACAAAAGACTCTTAAAGCCCTTGGGACACAACTGTTTTGATTATGACAAGCTGAAACCGAGCATCTCATCTGTTATAAAAAGAACAGTAGCATTTTGCTGCTGAAAAGCTTATTAATATATTGGATTTTCTTTTCTTTTTGCTTTTTCCAGCGTTCAGCATCCTTAAGCTTTGTGGGCTTTCCAAACAATTCAGAGATGGAATTATCTCCAGCAAGGTTATCCAGCTCAGCTGACCCACAGGTGAAAGGTGCAGCCGCTGTGACACTTGGCCCGTCCCCAAACGCCCTCTGTGACTGTGATGCTCCAGCAGAGCCCCTGCCCAGCTACAGCCTGGCACTGGGCAGAGCTCCCAGTGACCCGAGCCCTGGCGCTCCTGCTGGCCTCACACCAGGTGATGCACTCCAAGGAGGCACCAAATGCAAGGTAGGGATTGCTCAAACTCCTCTGCAGAGAGGGAATCCACTTTCATTTACAGCATGTTATCATTGGTCAATCAGTCAAAGTAAATTACTATTTCAATGAGTAAAGTTTTCCTTGTCTTGACTGATTACAAAATTTTTTTTTTAACATGAAAAGAAAGATAACTAATAATAAAATTCTGCATTTCTTTCTCCCCCACCCCCTGAAGCTGGAAAATGAAGACTTCAGTGCTGTGGATTGTCTTCTAGAAAACAGCTTGGCTACTGCTGGGCAAGAGGTAGTTAATGAATTAACTCTTTCTATGCAAAAAGTGATGGAAGAACCTATTAATCTTTCAATCAAAAAGTCTCAGCATTGCACTTCTCCTTCTGAACTGCTCAGCAACACTTCTTTCCTGCCTGTGAATGCCAGAATGAGACAACCTAGAAGCAAAGAAGGTACTAGGCTTTTAATTATTTCCTTTAGGTTTGGGTTTTTGTTCTTTCTTAGCACTGTGCATTGCAAGCATGGCAAAGCAGTATGCTTATTAATATACTTACATGTAAATGTGCTTCTCCAGCAAGCTTCAATTATTATCAGAGTACTTAATCAAATGGAAAAGTGTGTTTGATCTCATTTGTGGAGGAAAAACATGGAAATGATTTGCTTTGAATTTGTAACATCCCTCATCTGTGAACCAGAAACGAGTGTGACTGAGTGAAGTACCTGGAGTATTAGTTTTCTTAGAAGCACTCCCGTTAATGACACCTGCAGTTATGACTATTGAAGAGCTGGTTTGAAGAGTCCAAATTCAATTAAAAAAATCCACATTACTTCTGAAACGTTACGTGCCTTCTGCTAAGTCCTTCACATCAGTAGCACACCACATTTTTGTTAATACGTTGCACAGTATGTGCCTTTGCTTGGCTCTGTCTGCTGTGGAACATTCCCTTCAGCCAAGGCCTATTTCTTCAGCCCTAATGGAGAATTAGACTTTACTTAACTCTTTTCTTGGGCAAATTGCCAACATCGTTGTGCTGCACTGTAAAGCCTCATTCCTGCAAACTCTGAAAGTCAATGGGACTATTCATGTAAGCAAGGGATTGCAGGATCAAGCTGTTATCCCGTGACTTATGCCAATATTTGGCTGCATTTCTCTATAAAAGATGAATTAATATTTCTATCTCTGTGCTGTATTTTTATTCAGAGAATTCTAATTAGTACAAAGGAGGCCTAGCCCAGCGAGCCAAGGAAATGTATTTGTCTTCTCTTCCACGTCCTATGCCAAATCGTGGCAATTATGCCACAGTCATTTGTGTGAGTTGTAAGAATCAGGAACACCCCTAAAAAAGCTGTGCCTCAGTCAGGCTGAAGTGGCTCAGGGAGGAGCAGCTTTGGTGTGGGTTGTGTGACACCACACACAGGGGTTTGGAATCTCACTGTCAGCAGTAGAGGCTCCAAATTTGCTGGGTGTAAAGCGCAGGCCCTGTTGTGCGAGAGGGTGGAAAGCCTCGAGTGCTGAATTCAGCGCTGCCCCCTTTTCACCAGGAAGGATCAGGAGTGAGCAATTCCCGTCCTGCTGTCCCTGCTGAAGGGCGTGCAGTGAGGGGAGACCTGAGGAGGTACAGTCACCTGTGCACCATGAAATATGAATGCTGCTGCAAAGGCAATGTTAACTCTGCTGGTGGCTCTCGGTAGGACTTGCTGGCTTCAGCATTGCTGTGCTGCCAAGCCTCATTCCTTCTGGTATGTGTCTCCAGTGACTCATCCTTTTCTAATAGCAAACCTAAACATTTCAGCTTCACTTAAAACAAAATAATTCTTATCCTAGGCACAAGGGATGTGGTAAAAATTGTACAAAATCATTTTCCCTCTTACGGCCACTTTTTTTTCTTATGACTTGCATAAACATCCTCCCCTCCTCTTCTCTTTCCTAGACTAAACAAATCTGATGGTTTCAGTCTCTCCTTATGGGTCAGGGGTTTGATTTTTTCAAAACCACCTCATTCCTGCTGTGCTATTTTGGGTTCTCTGCAATTAAGGAGTGCTGCCCACAGCCAAATGCAGTGCTCAGCTGAGGCCTCTGGGGTGCCATGCAGAATCAGGATATCAGCTCCTTGTGTTTTACATTCCTTGCTGCTGGTAACACCCTGCAGGTTGGCATTCCTCTCTTCTGCAGCAGCAGCATTAGGTGGTTGACTCGTGGGTAGTGAACAGCCCACTTTAACCCTTAGTTCCTCCCAAGAGCATTTTCCTAGCCACTTGTTTTCCTTTGGGATTACATTCATCTGACCCTTCATGAGCATGGTACAGACACCTCAATTCACTCTTACTGATTTAGGAGATTTTTTTCTCTGATGCACTAAGGTCTATTTTTAACTGAAAACATTCTCTGCAAGCCCTCTAGTTTGGTTTTTTCCACAAATTTTATAGGCACTGTTGTTTGATGGGCCCAGTTGCTGATGGAAATGCCATTTAATGTAGGAACCCAGCACCACTGAATCATCCTCTGCTTTGACAGTGTGCAATGAGAGCTGCTCCTTCACCTCGGTGTGCAGTCTCCCTTCAGTGATTCTGTCCCTGGCAGGGCTACCCAGCCTTCACCTGAGCAACAATCACAAGTGAATAATGCCTTGGGTGTGATGTGAAATGCACCTTTCCCTGTTTCCTGTGGCTGGAAAAAACAGAGTATCCTAGAGCACATTGCTTTTGAGCCATGGCTGAAGTACCATTGACCTGAGCTAGATTTTCTTTTAAAAATCATCTTTTCCTGGCCCTCTCTTATCTCAAGATAACCATGATTATTAGGTTTGTTTCTTGTTAGTATTGGCTATGTCAAACTAATTCCTAACAAAAGAAGGAGTTATTATGAAATTCTTCCGTGGACTTGTGTTTCTGAGAGCATCCACTGAGACATTTGTCTCCACCCTGTCCCATGTCCCCTGAATTGTGTTATTACTCGTGTTTAATGTCAGTCAAAAACTACAGCTACATGCTGATAGAGCTACATAAAGCTGCAGCTAAATGCTTACATGGCAGATAGTTCTGAATTCATGTGTTTATATGTTACAGATGTTGGAGGAAAGAAAGGAATTATAGTGTAACTTTTGTCCCACAGTGGCAGATGGGAGACACAATTTTCTTCCTGTTTTCAAATAACTGGAATTACCCAGAAGCTTCTTAGCATGGAGCTGGAGACCACAAAGATTTCCTGAGCCTCAGGGGTTCAGACCTTAGTAGGTCTGTTTTCCTCGAGCGAAGGCTGTATAGCAAAGAGGATTACTTATGCTGTCCCATGTATATGGATGAATGTGATATGGCTGTGTACATATATAATTCCCTGGGAATGAAGCCATTTCCACAAAATATTTCATAAATGCTCCTCATATTTAGAACAGAAGCTGTGGTTAAAAGCAAAAAAGAAAGACAAAGGCTCTACACCAGAACAGAAAATAGCATACACATTTTCTATACATATAGATGAAGTGATTCCATAATTCACTTATGATATCATATTAAACACCAGTCAGAAGTACATGAATATTGAAGTACTTTCTACCCTAATCTGCCTGTGATATTATAAATATTTTATTCGTTTTCTTATCTTCTGTTCCAGATTCCAATAACTGTGAAAAGGAACATTTTGAAATGGATATGAAAAGCAATCAGAATGTCAGGTAGCAGAGTCTTTTTTTTTATACCGAAGCACCGGCTGTGAAATTTTATGCATGTATTTAGAAAATTTGTCATACTTAATGATGATAGAGAACTTGAAAATAATTCTAGATTCCTTATAGATAATAGTTCTGAGAGTTGTAAAGTGCTCTCAAACTTGAAAGCAGCGATGGACAAGAAGCGGTGAATTCATGTATTTCTGTGTAATTTTTCAGAATGAATGAATACTTGCACACTTATCTCACTCGAACAATTAGAAAATTTTAAGCACCAATAAAAGCCAAAAGATATAATGGGAACAGGATTAACATTACCTCAACAATTTTATAAAATTTTGTTTGCAGCCACTGCCATGATAATATGGTAAAGTTGATGATGTGCTATATTCCTGTTGAAGACAGCTACACTGAAAAGTATCAAGCATGACTTTAGTTGGGGTAATTAAGAAAAGAATATACAGAGCAGGGGAAAGCTTTAGCACAGAACTTAGTAATGCATTTACACATGATTAATTTAAAGTGATTGCATTCACATTTCATAAAGAATTGGTTTGTGAAAAAATGCCCAAATTTTCAGTGTTTGGCCACCAGAGTCACAGTTACAAAGGAAAATGAGCACAAATGATGGTGCATGAAACTGAGTAGGGAGGAGAATTTTGTGGAATATGGATGAATTTATTCGTGTGTCCTTTTGACTCCAGAGCTGCCCCTAAGGAGCAGAAGATCCCCTATGTGCGACTGGAACGTCTGAAAATATCTGCCTCGGAAATGGGGGAGCTCCCAGTGTTTAAGCTCCAGCCACAGGACAATGAGCAGGAGGGCAATTTCCTCCTGGTAATTGAATGTGGGACACGGTCCTCAAGCATGTCTATAAAGGTGAGTGAGATTGCCTTGAGGTTTCACCTGCCTTCTCTCCTTTACTCCACTGGGTTGTAGGCATATTTTCTGGAATACTGTACAGTAAACAAGTCTGTTGTTTTGTTTCACCCTCGGGTACTTCTGTGATGGGTTGAGGTAAAGACAATACAGCTTTTAGCTTGCTGTGGAGCTCCCTGCATCTTCCACTTCCGAGAAGTCTGTCTCTGTAGCGTTTTCATACTCCGAGAAACAACTTGGCTTACATGTCTGGTTACAAATATGAGATAAATAGCTTAAAGCTTGGCCTGAATGTATATTCTACTGATAGGAGCCGATCCCAGAAATCACAGCATAACAGATTCTTAAAAGCTTTTTATTTTGTTGCTTCAGTGGAGTCTTGAGTGTGAACTTCTTTCCACAGAGGGAAACAGGAATTGCTGGTGGAAAAAATACCTATACAGGGTATTTTTGGGGTGGGGGATTTCAGCTGTTTACAGTAAAATTTGCAAGTAAGATTGTAGAATATCCTGTTTCTATCACCTGTGGTGTAGAATTGGCACAGCTCTGGCAGTGCTACTACGCTGTGGTACGTGGAGGAAATGACCTGACCAGGGCGACCTGGCCAGCCAATGGCAGATGCCAAGAGCGAGGGCCTGCTGAACCCCAGTGCCCTCCCCAGTAGAGTTCATTGCAGAGAAGTACATGGATGTACTGGCTGGAAAATTGTTGGTAGCTGCGTGTTCCAAGTACAAAAAGCACTTGGTTATCTGCAGACAACCAATGATGTTTTATGCTGATGTATGAAAATGATGATCATGTGATCCCAGATTTTTCTTCCTTCAAGATAAATAAAGATAGCCTAGCTGAAGGACAGAAGTCCAGAGAGGAGAACTCAGAGGACAGAAGATTTCTCATCTCCCAGGCTGCAGGACAGACACAATCTCCTCCTGTAGATACTCTGTCTGTTGATCAGAAGCTCAGCAACGGCATCTTCAGCGTGAAAAAATCCCCAGTTACTCAGGAAGTCAGTCCAATTGAAAATGAGGATTTCTGCGCTGTGTGTCTTAATGGAGGAGAACTGCTGTGCTGTGATCACTGCCCCAAGGTCTTCCATCTCTCCTGCCATGTTCCAGCCCTGCTCAGCTTTCCAGTGTGAGTATGGATGACATTTCACTAACATGCTGTTCCTGCTCGCTGCCTGGGGGCAGAATATATCCTCAGGGATGGATGTTTCAGCCTTATACAAGTACAAGGACTGCACCTTTCACTTGCCTTTTTGGATGCCTTTTTTTCTTACATGCTAGGAACTAGATGAATTATGCAAAAGAACTGTTTCCAGACACCATGCCCTTTCTGCAGTTAACTGGCCTGTACAGCAAAGGAGGTGGCAGACCTGAACTTAAAAACTTTCATAAGACTCACTGGAGAAAAATAAAATCCTAACTCTCATATAACATCTGGGGTGTAGACATCAGCTCTTCTCTGCAGAACAGAGACTAGCACAAGGGAAGGGCAGTCAGTGAATTTCTATTCAGTTTGTTAGAAATTTTATGGGAAATGTAGAATTATCAGGGCTTTTGTGGAAATACTTAAGTCATTGGTTTCCCTAAGATATGTTCTCTAGCAACTTGTCACAGATAGATTGTATGCAACGAACCAGAAATTCACGTCCACATACCAAACTTAAAAGTGAGGCTGAATAATGTGCATTACTCTGGTGTACAATTCTGAATTCTGTTATAAATCATTACTACGTGGAACCAAAGTCTGCTTCATTTGAGCCAAGCCCAAATAATTGTCTCAGCTGAGAAAAATATGTTGTAAGGTATTAATCTGGAGATTCTGGTTTGTCCTTTCTATTAAAAATGGCTTTTCAGCTCTTAGCTTTTCATTCTTTTCTCTAGTAGTGGAGTTATTATTAACTTCTAGTTTCGAAGCAACATGAAAACCAAGTTTTCCTGTTAGAATAAACTTTCTAGACAAAGTTAAACTCTAATGAAGTAAATTAATTCCATTAACTAAAGTTATATATTCATAGCTCTTTAATATATCTTCATCTGTAGTTATTCAGACCCTGATGTTGCAGAAGTTGCATCACTGCCTTCACGAAATTCTTCAAGAGGTTTCTGAAAATGCATCTACTAGCAAGAACATGCATGCTCTTGCAGAATTATGCCTATTTGGTTTGGGGACCTGTGTATTATCACACCTTTTTTGATAATGTTGGTTTCTTAGATAAATAAGTGAATTATCGTATCAGTTGATAGTTAATACCTCGATTATCAAAAGGGTCTGGGTTTGTCTTGTGAACCAATTGCTGCCTGTTTTTCCTTAGTAATTTTTTTCAAAGCAGCACTTGCATCAGTGCAGCTGCATACACTGCTGGTAGATGATTTCAAAGACAATTTTATAATTTCCTTTGTGACAGATAGAGAGACAGAATAGAATCTGAAATGATTGTACTTTTAATTGGATTCAAATCCAGTGAAGAATATCTAGTACAATGGGCTTCAGATTGCCTGCTATTGTAATGCTAGTTAAGGATGAGACTTTCCAAATAGTGATTTCTGAGGTTTGTTGTTTGACAAGGTTGTGGATAAAAACTCACATGAGATTTTTGGTTTCTTGTTTTGCAGGGGAGAATGGGTGTGCTCTCTTTGCCGTAACCCAGCGAAGCCAGAGGTGGAATATGACTGTGAAAACACACGCTACAGCCACAGCTACAATGCACAATATGGCCTTGGGGACTGTGACCAGAAGGTGGGAATAACTATTCATTGCACTCTTTAGAACAGCCCATCTGATCTCAGCATGAGGCTTTGCTTTTTCACGGGAGAGATGATGGTTTTGACTTGGCTGCTACTCAAATATTACACACAGCAGTGAATGCAACAAAAGCATTGTTACCACTTCGTTATATCATTCTCTTCTTTCTAGACATTGCTGTTCAATTTAAAAATGAAAGTCATGTTATAGAAAGATGAAGCAGGCAGGTGTGAAAATCTTTTCTCCTTTGAACAGGGAAGTCACACTCAAGAGCAGAGCTTCCCTGAGTTAGTTGTGCCTGGCTTTTTGACACGGAACCTTTTTCCTTTAAACCTTGACATCTTCTCAGACATCTGCTTGGGGCAATGCTATGACATTCTTGTGATGAAGGCATTTTTTGAATTTCAGTTGGACTGAAACAATCATAGTCTTCATGTGTCCCATTAGTTCCTTTGAAGATGGCATTCAGGCTGTTAACTCAACCTAGAGGAAAACTTATCAATGCATGTACCTATTGGCAGTTTCCTCTACCAAATCTTCCATGAAAACAGTGTATTTTCTCAAAGTCCTCTTGGTATTTGAAAGGCACAAATTCAGAACAGATGTCCTGTGTGTATTGGTGACAACTGGACAGAGAGGAGGAGTCCACAAAACCGAGTGCAGATGCTGAGCTGGCCCTATTTCTGCTGGATTTGGTGCAACTGGACAAAAATTGTTGGCAATATGTGTCTTGAATAGTGAAGTTCTATTAAAAAAATTGAGTTGATTAAAAATTCCTTTGTGAGAAAATATGGCTTATAATATTTTTGTAGTGCATTTTTTTTCACTAGTGAAAGAGCCAGGCACTAATATAAGTGTTTTACAAGTTAATGGTGATTAAAGGAACATTTTCATACAGTACTACCAATGACATCTGTTTGCATGAATGGATATGAGCAGGGGGGAAATATTGCCCATTTAAATTTTCCATACTGTTGCTGCTGTTCCTTCAGTCAAGAGCCAAGGAATAGACCTGGAGTGAAGAAAGTAAATAATGAGAGTGATTAATTCCCAAGAATTTCCAGGAAAATCTTTCTTTTCTTGCATTTCTTGACTATCCTTCTTTTCAAAGCTATAACAATGCTACGAGGCAAAACATCCCCCAGGTTAGAGTGAAGTGTGCCATTTGAGAAAAGAACAGTCTACCTGAGAATTCTCTTTTAACTAAGGGCAAAAGTAAAGTTTTGAATTGAAATGTATTGTGATTCTGGCTTCCACAGAAGTGTGAAAAGCTGGTGCTTTCCCTGTTCTGCAGCAGCATGAGCCTCCCATTCCATGAACCTGTCAGTCCCCTGGTAAGTACTGCATGTACAAAGGATCAGAGGGAATCCAGAGAACCTCTCAAGTCTCTCCTTTGTCTTCTTGAAAGATAGTCATGAGGTTTTTTTCTGAACAGTATTGCTTCCTAGGGAAGGGTGGGAGTTTGCCTGTTGCAAGTGCCTTGAAGGTGTCAGGCCCAAGGCAGGTAAATGCTGGCCAATTTTCAGGCTACGTTTGGGTGCCAATTTAGGGTGCTGGTAGAATGGTAAAGGTGTACGAGGGGTTCCAGTGATTAAAAAAGTTGACTTGCCACATACCTGGAGAATGTTGTGCTGTCATAAGAGAGGTCTGCTCGAGAAGCAGCCCTGAACTCCCTCTTTTCTGGTGCTGTGCACAAAGAGGGTGAATGTGGCTGCAGGGGAAGATGTGGAGACTTCTGCTTCACCCATGTACTCAGCATTTGCAGCATTAACTGTCTCCTTTAAGTGGGATGGAGACTCACACTATTGTAACAATAGAACACAATGTGCTACAAGCTGAAGGGGGGAAAAATAAAGCTTTTATGTGAAGGAGTAGTCCAAATAACGATATAAACCCCATTCCACCTAATAAAGCTTGCAAGGAACTTATGGAACAGATTACCTAGCAAGTAGAGTTAGACCCAGAAAGATTTAAGGAGTGGGATATCCTGGTGGCTGATGCCCGTTGAAAAAGACTTTCGTTGAACTTTTAAAAGAGTGCACAGTACCATATTTTGAGTCACTCTTGACAGACTACTTCTCACATTATCAGCTGAAAGTATCACAGCATATTCTTTTTGTAATTGCTTAGGGAAAATGTCAGCTAATTATCAATGTTACATATATTATTGATCATGGTTAAATTGGGGTTATCTGGGGATAAACTTTACAAAGTGCAAGCAGCAGAGTTATCACTGAAGTGTGCTATTTTCAAGATCAATCTTGCAAGCAAACACATTCTAATCAAACCAAAAAGCACCCAGGAAGATGTGCAAGTATAGGAACTAAAAGATTGGAGCTCTCTGCCCTGATGCAAGGACTCCTCTGCAATGACTTCTGTTCAAACTTGCGTAGACGTCACTGGAGAGGAAATGTTTTAATTAAAAATGTCACACACCTGCCTTTTATTCTTATTGCAGGCTCGGCACTATTATCAGATCATCAAAAGGCCAATGGATTTGTCCACCATACGAAAGAAGCTGCAAAAAAAGGACAAGTCCCACTATTGTGCACCTGAGGAGCTTGTGACTGACGTGCGTCTCATGTTTTGGAACTGTGCAAAGTTCAACTATGTATGTTTCTAATATGCATGGGTGGGGGGGTACACAGCAGGGGGTGGCTCCTTCAGGGGCTGTCACTCTGGTGCAACTACTGGTTCCACGGAAATCAGATATAGGATTGGGATAAACAGAAGTATTAATCAGTTTTATTCTTTGGAAATTATGCTGGGGTTTTTTTTTAGTGACAGGAGTGAAGTTTATATGAAGTTATATGTGTATCTGAGAACTTGAGATACATGTGGATCTAAAATTAAGGAGGGACATCTTCGCAGACAGCTCTATGGAATGTTGTTGAGTTTGCTGGGAGAGGCCAGTCACAGCCAGCAAAATACCTAGGGAAAATCAAATGCATAGGAATTCCTAAGCTGTGATGACTGCTGTTATTTCTAGCTCACTGCACATCTCTCCTTCTTAGAGGTGCACAAATGTGTTCCTTAATAGCAGCATCTGGTTTTTACTTACTCTGGAAATGCACAGGGACTAATGGGCTGTAGAAAGTGTGCAGAGACTAATGCAGATGTAGCAGACAGAGCCAAGCTGAGATGTTGGGGTGGGGTAGTTATTTGGGTTTGATCCTTGATGATTTCTGCGTGTGGTAGCACTGAGTGGTTATTCATTCCCTTACAGCCAGATTCCGAGGTCGCTGAGGCTGGACGATGCCTGGATGAGTTCTTTGAGGACAAACTGAAAGAGATTTATCCAGACAGGCATTTCCCTTCAATGCAACAGGATGACTCTGATTCTGAAGACGTGGAGAGCCAGAACAGCCCGGTGCCATGCCAGGATTTCCAGTGGCCGTCGTACGGGCAGGAGTGCGTTCAGCCCAAAAGGAAGCGGCGCCACGCTGTAAGATTGCAAAAGCAAAAGCATTTGGTTGCTAAGTGGCCACCCTGCTAACTCTCTTTATAGCTACTGATGGGAAGTTCTGGCAGGACTGTCTGGGAAAACTGTCAAGCTTCTATCACGGATGTGTGATCAGTTCTACGATTTTATGTCAAGGTCCCTTGAGTGGAATAAAGTGTCAGATGTGTAAAAATGTGTGAGCAGGAGCAAATGAAGCCTCTCAGGCTGCACAGTTATCTTCCTAGCAGAAAGCTCTGTCAAGGTTTGTAAAAAGACTAAGCCCTTTAGCTATTCATTGTTTGTTTCCTTTGTACACAGGAAAGCGAAAAAACTAAAAGAATGATGTTTCAGCCAGCTAACAGCCTTCCTCAGGTATGACCTCCTCCAGATAATGAGATTTGAGGAATCCAGCAGCATGACTGGCAGAGTTAAGGTGTGTGGGAGGAAAGCAAAGCGCTCGGGCTGTTTATTTAAACTCTCCTATTCTGCTGACCATATGCCTTATTTCTAGATCTCGTGGATAGACAACAGATCCAAAATGTTTAAATCTGTCAATTTTCCATCTGTTAAATCACGTATGTGTTTTGCAGTGTTTACACTGAAGTACTAATGTTTTGGTCATAGGTAATGATAAATAATAATAAAAATAACATGCTAATGATATCTCATTCTGCAGTACAGTTTCATAATCTGTTGACTGAGACATCTCTATTTTATAGAGCACAGGTAACCATGTAATAATCTTGCAACCTCAGTGTGAATGTTGGCCATGCTTTGTGACAAGTACAACGTGTAGCCATTAAGGCTGTAATCCTGTTGTCTTACTCAATGATTTTTCTGGGAGCTTGGCTGCTCAAAGCCTATGAGATACAGTATAATGTGATTATCTGATTAGCTGTTTCTTTTGAAGCACAGCATTTTCATTAAATCACGAAAGAACAAGTGATAATAGTGCTAATACAAGGGCTCTGAGAGAGCTGTTTCTCAGTGCATACTGGGTGCTCTGTTTGCAAGGCATGATTCTTCTGGAATCTAATTCATGCTTGGTAAAGCAGTGTGGGATTTCGTAGCTCTCAAAGGCAGCATTTTTATACAACCCAAGGCAGTTGTTTTTCTAAGAAGCAGATATTGGAATTCACTAAATTAACTATGCAGCCAATTACATGGTTATAGAAGTGCCTATAAAATAACGTCATTTATTTCTGATTTTCTCTTTGCTTATTACCTGTAGTTGTGATTACCGGCAGTACTAGAAGATGATGATAATAATGCATATATATGTAGAAGCTCAAACAGAAAGAAAGGATGTCTAAGCTGTTTTGTTGTTGTTTTGTTTTTTTTTTTTTTGCTAAATTTCACAATGTATAGGCAGAACATCACCACCAGCAGGTTTAGAGTTCACTTGAACAAAGGTTTCATGTCACTGTAAGGTCTGAAGGGTGGGATGGGTAACAGGACATCACACCTGAGCGAAGAGTGACGGTTTGCAAGCTGCTTCCCACCCCTTCCAGCAGCAGGTGAGCCACATCTTTGCATAGCCAGTGCTTTCTTCATGTGTGTAGGGGCATCTTCATTCTTAGAGCTCTGCCCAGCAGAATAATCTGGGCTGGGGTCCAGCTCTGGGAGTGGAGGTTGTTGCAGACCTCAAACACAACTACAGTTCATTTTAATTAGGTTCCTGTAAATAAAGATGATATTTTCAGCATAGTTTATATGGGCTATTTTGTCTGGTAACCATGTATGTTATTTTAGATAACACTGTAAAGTAAAGGTTTATATATGAAATTATAATAAGACATGAATGTTATATTCTACTATCTGTGTGACTTACTGTTTGCCCTTAACCTGGTAGTGAGCTCATCTTTTCTTTTCTTTGAAGAAATGAAAATCTGGATATTAGAAACTGACTGGGAAACTGTGAGATGAAGGGACAGAAAATTTACATTTTCTAAATTTAAATTCATGTGTTTGCTTTCTGTCAAATTCCTCAGAACAGTAAGAGTCTTGGCACAGGGCAATGAGTGCTGGTTTGTCACTGAATTAATCACCCTTATCTGTGCTACAGGTATCACTTTTTCTCAGTTTCTCCACCAAAGACCTATCTTTTACCATTAATGGTGCAAAAATGATATGCTCTCTAGATTTCATCAAGGGGCAGTGGTAGAAATGTGAGAGATTATTGATGGCTTCCCCTTTTCCTGGAAGAGCAAAGCCAACAAGAGCCTCTTTTTGTTTCCTAAAGGCTTTAGGGTTATTAACAGTACCATTAATTTTGGGGAAAACCTGTTTAAATAAATTTATCTAGGGAATATTATGCTTTTACTAAAAACAGAAGTTTTCCAGTTTGTCATCATAAATAAAATACCTTTTGGGTGTGTGCTGGCAGGACTGAATGACCTGAGCACTACTAAGGCTAACTTAGATTCTGATTAATACTCTAAGACTTGTAACTATTAGAAAAAAAAACCCTCACAAAGTTCATGTCATGAGGGTAAGCAGAACAAAAACTGAAGTCCTACATATGACTTCATATGCTTTCAAACATGAATCCATGGCTCAGCAAATTGACAGCAGAGTGCAGGTTATAAGAGCAATATATTTTTCTTACATGTAAAGGGTTACATGTAGAAAGGGAAAATCCTTTCTGTGTTTAAACAGTTGGAAAAGAGATGAATTGCACTTTCACAATAGGCCTGTCAAAGAAGAAATGGCAGCTACAGATTAGGCCTTCATTCCCCCCCAGACAATTTCAAAGACCTGCTTGTTCCAGTATCATGACAGGAGAATGGCATCACAGTTAATACAACAGGTGTCTAACCATACAGATTAACCAATGACTGCATGTTTATGTGTGTAATGTGCATTGCTGAACAATAAAACATGTGAAATGTCTTTTTGCACATCTATCTGAAATTTTTGCTCTCAGTACATCTGCTTTCAATTCATGTATGGATCGTATAACATCATTTAACAATCATTAGCTAAGTTGCTCATAACTTCTGATAGCAAAACAGAGCAGTTACGGAAACAGCTATGCTAACACAGGAGACAGCCTGCTGTTTGTGCTAATATTTTCAACACTAAGTAGATAATTTGCCTTTTCATTTTTCAGTTGCTCTAAGTTATTGAGAAACAAACATGACATGAACAAGTAGCAAAAAATGTTTGTAGTTTAAATGTCTGTACACACGAAGTGCCAAGGAACATGCTACTTATTAGTGAGAAGAAAACCATATTGTAATGTATTAATCTGGAGGAATCACAAGAGATATTCTAAAACTGAAAATGCCAGAAATTGGAATAATTTACCGAAAAATAGAACAAAAATCCTCTACTGGCAAGAAGTCAAGCAGACACTGCAAATGTTTTAATATTACTATTATTGGTTCCTCTCTGTTTGGTTTATGGGAAAATAAAACTATCAGCATCAACTTTCTGACCTGGAGGCCTATTGGCTTGAGGGGTAAGGAATTCTCCTCACAGAGTTAAAACTGTGCTGCTCTTCAGACATAATTAGGAGATAATTTATAGATAGAGGTGACTTTTTTATTGTATAAATACGAAAATGCAGAAAAACTTCTGGGCACGCAATTCCTTCAAGTGTTAAATACAGGCAATAAACTGTATTATAGATAGAAAGCTAAATGCTAGCTGAGTTTCTCTGGTTTTATTTAGATATCAAATGAGATAATCTAAATAAAGATAGGCAGTAGTCACAGGCTGAGGAGGATGCAAATCTTTTGAAGCAGTATTTGTAGACCAGGAGCAAGAAGTAAGAGGTGGAGTGGTTGTTTTTTGAGAAATGTTCCTGTTCATTAGTAAACATTTGTGAAAGTAAGTTTTAGTGTGTAGCTACGAGTGTTCTCATGAAAGCATTTAGTAGACTGATGTGATTTAGACTAAGGAGACTTCCACAGAAGTTTATATCAGGATATGTAACAGTAGGAACACAGTGTTTGGATGGGTTTGTTGGGAAGAGTGTTTGCCGTGGTGGGAATATTATTGTGGAGATGGGAAATTGCAATTTTCAAATTTGTTGTCAAACATCCAGGTCCAGTTGCTCACTTTTCATTCCAAGGGTCTGAAAAGAAGTTCTTGAAAGATAATTTTCAGATAACTTCTTCCTGCTTGGGGTGTAATTTGTGACAGACTCACTGTAAATTTTCAAATCAGGGTTAATGTTTGGATTGTACCTTTAAAATGGTGAGAGTTGCACATTGCAGAATTAGCTGGTTGCCAAGTCCTGAGCTGACTGCCTGCACCAGGATGAGCATCTCTCCTGGCTGAACGAACAAACACAGCACCCTAACAGGCCTTCAGATGTTGAACTATGCCCGTAGGAACTCAGAGAACTTTATCTGGTTTTGTACTGAGCCCAACAAATGTCAGCGTTTAGAGATCATTAAAAAGCATCTGAATTGTGATATCTTCAGACAATGACAGTAAAACAGATAAAATGTGTTGTGCCAGGATATTTTATGCAGTTATTCCTGGATTGTATGGTAATTTTAAGGTTAGTGTTCATTCTGTAAATAATCACAATTTTGCTATTTACTACACTTTTAATGTTTCTTGCAACAGCATTAAAGCAGACCTAGATTTAAGTAAAGGAAATAGTTTATGCACATGGTTTATGTACCACACTGTGTAGCCTGTGGTGCACAGTGAAACTCTTCTGAATTTACAGCCCACTGGGCCAAGCTAAACAGTTCTCTCCTGTAGCAGGACAGCAAATGGAAAACACCCTTGATTTCTAATACTGAAAATATAAACAGAATGGGGTGAGCACCACAGAACCAGCAGACTGTGCAAGTGTTCTGTATATCACAGAAATTAAACCAAAACCTGATAGGATATTTTATTCTATGGTATAAATAACGGAACAATATAGAGCTTAGATAAAGTGAAAATCAATTGGAAATGAATCTTTAAATCCTGTCCAAACTCTGTCCTCTATCCTGCATCTTACACATAATTGTGAATGCCTCAGGCATCTGCAGTGCAGTATATTAACATATACAGGTGGGCTTTGGCTTATGAAAAACAACATTAAAGAATTCAGTGTTTTAAGCAGATGCTGGACACCCCTCTGTTTCTTTTTCCCTGTGGCCTCTGAGGGCTTTAGAAACATTGATTAACTGGCTCTCATCCATGTTTGTGATGTACTTATAAGTATTTTCCATATATAACTGTGGAAAACAGCATGAGAAGCTGATAGAACGAGTGAGCAGCAGAGATGGAAATTGAATACAGCCCTCGGACTTGGTTGCAGGATTATCACGGAGTGGTGTTAAAGGAAAGCATCATGAGACATCTCAGGCTTGGGATACTGCAACCTTTCATTACATGAGAGGGGATTTGGCTCTGACAGCACGGTGCGAGTGATGCTCGAGCTCAGCACCTCCAGTCCTGGAGCAGTGTCAGGAATCACACAGAGCTTGTCTTACCTACAGGGCAGTTCTGTTCAGTGAGGGGGACTGGGGCAATGCTCAGTCCTCTGCTGCAAACTCACCCCTGCCTTAGAGCTCGGGAGCAGCAGCAGTGGCCTGTGCAATGCAGGTACTACAGCTGTAACCTCTGGCTGGGCAAGGTTATCTCGGGGGTGGTACAAACAGCACGCATTTTCTCCAGAGAATGAACCACATAAAGCCTCCCCAGAAGTAATATCCCATACCATTCAAGAAAGCAGAAAGTCTTAATCTTTATTTCTGTTCTTTTAAATATCACAAAAATCTCTGCACTATTAATTGGAGTGTGCCTGCTGGACAAGGAGTTCACAGCAATGACCTTTTGAGGTGACAGTCTCACTGCGCCTTCGTAGCTCTTGCATCATGTTCCAAGCTCTTCCCAGTGTGCTGTGTTGCATCATGCCAGCCTGAGCCCGGTGCCATGGGGCCGGGGATCCCTGGGGGCAGGGAGGGAGAGACAGCCTGCGGTGGACACGTGCTGGAGAGGTGGGAACACCCTGGAGACACGCAGCGCCTGTGCTGGGAAAAGTGGTGCTCCAGCACACCCTTCATCTGCTATCTAGATGACTCATATTGTGAAAGGATATTTAATGGAACGAGAATATGCAATTTCCCTCCTTTCACTGGTCTCATTAGGGCACACTGTAAATCTATGAGTATATTTATAGCCACAGAACTCAACCTTTTACTCCATTCATGAGAAGATACCTGCATAATTAGCCTGATTCTATGTTTATTGGCTTTTACTGCTTCCAAATAATGCACACTTTACAAATAAATTTGCATTGGTTCCCTCACCTCACCCTGCTCTTTTTGAGTCAAGTTCTCCTGCATTATTACTTCAGCAGTTTGTAATTAAATGATTAGCTAATCAAATTGTTTCCTCCTGAGTACCTGTGCAAATTCATTGAAGACTGATTGATTTAACTGGGGTCACTCAAAGACAAATTGAGCTTTAACGTTATGAAGTGTGAGAAACAAAGAGGAAGAGGCTCTCTGAGTAGAGAATAGGAGGACATGTGTCTTTTAGCCTTGTGGATGTTTCTTGTAGTTCCAGTGGGGAGAAAAAAAAAGGGTTCTGGAGCTAGAGATACAAAAATTACATGGAGTTTTGTGTTATTACTTTACCTGCAAAAACTTAGGTTCAGATTTTGAAGTGCATGTGACAATGTTAGCTGTTTTCTCCTTTGTTTTACAATGTCTTATCATATGGGAAGAAAATGAAAATTCTTTTAATGGAATTGAAGGTGAGTAAACACTAAGGGTGATACTGAGGTAGGGATGGCACTGCAGTGTTGTTGCTGGTTTTGTCAGAGAAGTTTAGTTCTGTGTATAACTTTCCTCGCTGATTTGAGCCAAAGTGTTTCTGCAGCTCGTATGAAAAGATAAAATGCTTACACAGATGTAAAGGCGTGGGAGATAAAGAGAAGGTTTTTATTTCTCTCTCAGTTAGTTTTGCAATCAAAAGGGTGTTCTTTCAGGTTCCTGGAAAGCATTTAGGTGCTGCTCACCGCCAGGAGTGGTGGTACAGCCTGAACGAGTCGGTGAACTTTAATGGTGCGGCAAAGCTCAGCTTTTCCCAACATTGCCTGCACAACGACACAGCCTCTGGGAACAGGAGATTCGCTGCCCCAGGGTAAAGCATGTGAAGGGTAGGAGCTGGGCTGGCTACAGGGCATGAGAAGCGCTGGTACCTTCAAAGCAAGGCAGCTGGCTCCCTCTGCTGCTTTCAGCACGATTTGAGTCGTTTTGAGCAAGGAGATCTCGCCTCCTCTAAGTCCTGTGGGTTCCGGTATCATTGCACCTTCTGGTTTTACTATGGTTTCCTTCCCTGAGAGGTAGCTACGAGGCTGCACGTTCCCCCTTAGCTTAAAATCCGTACAGACCTTTACAAAGATTAATATATGTATTTATAACCGAGAATCAAACTGTAATGTGGCAGCTGAGTGTAAGCATTTTAGGTAAGACCTCCATAAAACCGTAATTGCACCCATCTGTTTCCCTTAAGTACCCAGCAGAAAACAGTTAGCACTTATATATCTCTTGATAGCTCCCTCTCAATCTGGTGTTATGGGGAAAGAGGGAAGTTAATTCCCCCCTTTATTTTCTTTCTAGAAAAAGGTAGTGCTTAAATTCAAATTTATGAGAAAAGCAAGCTGAAAGTATTTGTCAAAGGAGCTTAATTTGTAGATGGAGAGTGTCAAAACAACAGTTTTTCACAAGTCTCTCTAACCCTTATGCATCAATTATGGAAAAGACAGAACGGGCACATTTCTAATAAAGCTGTGGCCATATAAATAGATATTAGCAATAAAAACCCCCCACATACTATTTTTTAAAAATATGAGCAGTTTCATCGAAACTTTCGGATGTAAAAAGTGCTTTGCAAATAGGTGTAAACTGAATTCTCATTGAGAAGATTCCCAAATGAGCCTTCCCCTTATGGCCTGGCTGTTCTGTCATTATTTCGGCAGATTCTCACCTGGGGTAAATTGGTGAGCACCTCGGTGGAGGAGCGGTGTGAGAGGCCGATTTCCACCGTGGCAGGGCTGATTTGATGCACTGACTCTGAAACTGATACATTTATATAGCAAAAAAAGAGAAAAGAACTGATTGGAGACACTATTGGGAAGGAAAGAAAACGGACTATGAGAACCTGTCTGCTTGTGGGGTTTTTACCACTTGTTGATAACCATTTTGGAGACATTAGAGTTAGGATATTTGATGTTGCAACTTTCAAATAGGGTCACCTACAACAACTTGCCGACCTGGGTGCAACCAAGTTCCCTAAAGGTAAGCTCCTCATGCTTTTTGAAGTATCCTCATGTACCACAGCACCTGGAAGTCGCTGTGGAACCTCAGTGACATTTGAGCTCCGTTGAAGGAACTTGCAGTTGAACGATCCTCGGACACTCCAGCTGGGAGGGGGGATGAACATGGGGACCAGGCGGTGCTGTAGGGATGATCTGACCCTGGAGCAGCAGCAGCTTCCCAGGGTGGCTCCCGTTGACCTCGCAGGGCCCGGGGACAGGGTCTCCTCCTCCCGAGGGTGTCCCGGGCAGGGTCTCCTGCCCCCGGCTGTCGCCTCCTCCCCGGCCCGTCCCGCGGCGCCAGTAGATGGAGCTCCAGGATCCCGATTGCTGAAGGGACCGTGAAATCGGTGTCGAAGGGGCGGGCGACACCTGGGTATTTTCTTGTGGCGCTCCCGTTTGCCCTTTGCTACGCTAATGAACTCGCACTGAGAAGTGGATACGAGCGCAGCACTTCCCAGGATTTGAGAAGGCAGGTTGGCTAAAAAAACCACTTCTTTTAGCATTTCATAGAATGATAGAACCATTAGGTTTGGGAGGGACCTTAAAGATCACCTAGTTTCCATCCCCTTAGCAGGTGTGGGGACACCTTCCACTAGGCCCCATCCAACCTGGCCTTGAACGCTTGAAAGCAAGGGGCATCCACAGCTTCCCTGGGCAGCCTGTGCCAGGGCCTCACCACCCTCACAGGTAAGAATTTCTTCCTGATATCCAGTCTAAACCTACTGTCAGTTTAAAACCCTTCCCCCCTTGTACTGCCACTACCTGCCCATGTAACCTGGTCTCCTCTGTCTCTCTTATAGCTCCCTTAAGGTATAGGTCACCTTGGAGCCTCCTCTTCCCCAGGCTGAACAATGCCAATTCTCTCATCCTTTCTTCACAGAGGAGGTGCTCCATCCCTCAGATAAACTTGGTGGCCTCCTCTGGACTTGCTCCAACAGGTCCATGTCATTGCTGGATGCAGTGCTCCAGGTGGGGTCACAGCAGAGTGGAGCAGAGGGGCAGAACCCCCTCTTTCACCCTGCTGCCCACAATGCTCCGGATGCAGCCTGGGATAGGGTTGGATTTTCGGGATTTCACACTGCTGGGTCGTGTCTGGTCTTTCATCCACCATTCACTGCTGTGTGTATCTGTCTAAACACTGCTTCCCAAATTTTACTCACTGCCAGCGACACTGCAACTCTTAATGCCAAATTATCACTGTCAGGGCAATTAAATGTACTGGCACTTAAGAAGCCTATTCTGCATATTGTGTCTATGGAAGTAAATGTTTCTGTGCATCCATATTTAGGCTCTTACTAGAATCACACTACTGTATAATAAAAGACATAATTTCCCAGCTCAGGGAACCAGTTTCTTCAGGTGTTGCTGGGGCAGGGTGGCTGGTGGCACTTTATCAGCTGTGTATTTCATGCCAGACCTCGCCGAAACACAAATAACTCTCTTTAGGCCCAAAGGAGAGGGGCAGGTGTACTCACACATCACAGGATAAATATTTAGATAAATAGCAAGGATATCTAAAGCCCTATCTAAAGCTTTCCCATGGACTTTCTGTTAGTACACACTTGTGCTGGATTCTGTTCAAAGTGCAGCTAAGTAGCACAGAGCAGTCAGAGCTTTCTAAATTCCCCTTTCAGATAAAGAAGTTTAGATGTCACATGTCAAATCTAATGTGACCTCAGGGGTTTCAGCCTAGTCTTTTAACAGGCATTTCTCACCCTTGAGAAAATGCCTGGCTTTTGAAACAATGCCTCCTTTCAAGAACTTTGGCTTAATATCGTGGCATGAAGGTTGAGATTGTCTTGTACTGACTGAGAGGAGCACAGCAGCTTTCATAGTGGCTCCTTTTTTCATATGTGGCTTTTACTTGGGCTTAACATTTTGAACTAGAAAATGAAGAGAATGAGAAAGTATCATTTTCTGTGTGAGGCTTTGATGTGTTTTGTCTTTCAGCCTCACTATTGTTGTTGTATTGTCATAATACTGAATTCTTATTCTCCTGTTAACTGATGCCCTTTATTTGACAGGACTGTTTACTTTCGTTGGTCTTAAGTTTCTGGCAAGGTACACAGACAATTTCGACTTGAACCTTTCAGTGGAAGGACACAGAGACAATTCAGTGTGTCCCCTCTGTGCAGGCTACCAATGGAGTAAACAAAGAACAGACCTGTACGAGCCAGGTCAGCTCAACCCAGACACAATGAAGGTAAATTACAGCACAGGCAGGCTGGGAGCAACCACCAGAACGCCTGGAAAAGGTTATCTTGAAACCTCTCAGGTCTGAATAGAGGCTGTAAAAGGAACCTGCAAATTGCACGTGTGCACTTGAGCCCGAGGGGCAGTTAGCCAGCAGAGAGCTGTCTGGGGACAGTGGGGCAAATTCCCCTGGAACAGCCCTGCTTAGGCTGGGTTACGTGTCCTTGTCATCACCCACCCTGTGTGAAGTGCTTTCACTCCTGCCCTGGGTGACTGGCAGGTGGCTGTGTGAGCTGGCTCCTGGCCTGCTTTCCTGGGGTGGGACAACGTGCCAGGAATGATGCACTTGTTTGGCAGCTGTGGATTGGAACATGAATCTGCAACGTGGGTGTCTTAGAGGAGCCTGTGTTGCTCTTGATTCACATGCCACAGTGGTCAAACAAGCAATTTTTATTGATGTAGCTGGCATGTTGTGTGTGACCTCTTCTACTGGGAGTGGCCTTTTCTCAGAGGTACCCGAGTCACTCACTGTCACCTCAGGCTACACTTGCTGTGATGTGTTTTTTTGCTCAGACTGAAACTGAAGTAATTTAGAAAGGATGCCTGGAAGGACAAGAGAGAGATGGCTTAAGTAGTAGGGCTCTTCCAAAACTCCCAGGGACAGCAAATATTGAGGAATTGAAGTATACTTATAACCCCTTTTTTTTTCTCTTTTTTTTTTTAAGTTGCCTTTTTGCCTGGAAGGCATTCATTTTCATTAAATAAGCCTCTGCAAAAGCTCTCTTAGCATTGGTACTTGTGATCACAAGCCAGGAACAGAACTGGAGGTGCTGTACCCGAGTCACTGTAAAATTGTAACTGGGGACTCCTCCCTGGAGCTCACTCCATGCAAGGAATAATTCAGCACCCCTAAAGAAATGAGGGCACAAATGGTCAAATTTTAGTGGGAATGCCACGAAACTGTATGCAAAACAGGAGAAAACCCCCTTTTCTCCCTAAGTCACCACAGGAGCCACCTTACTTTCCAGGTTATTCCAGGGCTAACAAATACTTCCCATGTCTTTATGTCTACGAATTTCATAATCTTCAGGAAAAAAATAGTGTCAACTGCACTGGCATACAAGGAATGCATCATAATCTACCTGGAGAAATGGATACATCTGTGACCTGAGTCCTTAAAAGCTCTAAGTGGGTGAATATCTGAGATCCAACAGTAAACTTTGGCAAGATGGTCTGTCTATTTGAATTACACTCTTTAAAAGGCCTGTGTGATATGGTGATGCCAAGAGTTGGGGAAAATGTCTTTTAGCCTGGCTTTTGAAATTTCTCTTCTTTAGGACTAATTCTTTCTGAAGCAGATCTGGAGAGTCAATAGTGGATTTGGTAGGAGATGCCAAGCTCTTAAAAACACAGTGGGAGAGGCCACTGGGGTGAGCCTCTTCCAGTTAGCATGAGCTGGAACTGAGTGCCCTGAGGTAATTGAGGGAGATTGCAGGACCTTCAGATTCCTATTTCATAATGTATAATGAGCAGAATAAAAGCATTTTTTAAAATAGAACCTTTTAATTTTTTTCTTTCTTTCCTTTTTTTTTTTTTGTTTTTAACTGGAAAATCAAATATATTTCAGTCAGGTACTTCAGGCATTGGTACCTATGAAAGAGAAATGACATTATTTTTGGCACGGAAAGAATATTGGAAGATTTAGAAAAGAAAATGGATAGCTACTGCATGAAGGTAGCTTTTAATGTGCTGATCCCCAGAGGTGCTTCCACTTGGGTTGGGAGCTGACTGCAGGCATGAGCATTGAGGTGATGTTTGCTGCCTCTCCAATGGTGATTAATTTTGGGGAAACAAATGTAATTAGTTGAAGTACCTTATATGTCATGTTCTTAATGAATGTTATAATTTAAGAATAGTACTTACATTTATTAGAAACACCTCTATTTAGGAGTACTCTTTTCTTGTTTTTTTTTCCTAAAATAAATTTGTCTGGGTCTTAATAATTCCAATGCCAAGGATCAAGGTCTCTGTTACAGGCAGGCCATGAAGTAGGTCCAACTGCTCCATTTCTCCCACAGAATTTTACAAATAAACAGAATGTACAAGTACACAGCACCAGGCATGGATTCACCTGCAGGATGTGTCCTGTGTGTGGGGACATCCTTGTGCCTCCAGTCCTTGTGCGCCATGGGTGGATTTCCTGGATGGTTCTGAGTTTATTTACAGGTCAAAGGTGATTTATGGGTCATGGTGCTTGTTTTAAATGAGTTAAAAAGTAGAGAGTTAATTTATCTTAAAATTAATAAATTGTAAGTATCTAGATTTTTCTGGCTTACGAGCTGAAGATCTTGGTATTCTCTCATATTTAACAGTCTGTCTGTTTTCATTATGAACTGAATTTGCTGTAAAGTACTGGGTTTAATTTTGATAAAATTATTATCGGGTAATGTGCATTGCTAACTTTCTCTGTTTGCCCATAATAATCCACTTTATCCAGAGACTGCAGAAAAGGTTATCTAAGAGTTACTTGATTGAAGTACAGCACGTTGGCAATATGAAGTGCCAGCTTTCTAAATCAAGACATAAATAAGTCCTTTAACTTTACTTCTGCTTTTCCCCCTCTTTCCCAATAATGTAGCTATGTCCTGATTGTATTGCAGTACAAACATTCAGATTCTTTGATCAAATCTTCTTCATAACTGTGCAGACCTTGATCCTACAAAACCCTTGCATTCTTCACACAGAAGCTTTGTTTTGTTTTGTAGTATTCATTTAAAGACGGAAATAATGCTTTGCAGTCAGTTTATTTTGATATTCTGAAACCAGTAAGCAGTGTCCAGGTCAGTGCTAGGGCACAAAGGTTAGCTGCTGAGTCTGGCTCTGCTGCCACAGCCCTTCTGGGGTTAAGATATGTACTTAGTGTTCCAGATTTCTGATATTATTCGTAATTCTAGAGAAATAAAGAGTCAGTTAATGAAAAGCAAAGATGCTGAATTATGCAAAATTGCATCATGCAAAAGACATGCAGTGAGAAGGTAGGATTGCATCTGAGTGTTTTCCAACGCTGAAAATGTGGCAGAAACATTGTTCCTCAAAAGTAATATGCTCTTCCTGAATTGCATTGTTTACCAGAAACATGGGAGTTGTGGGGATTTGGGTTGGTGTGGCGGTGATTTTAATTCACCATCTGCCTCCCTAGACCCTAATAGCCTTTCATTTATTGCATATTCACTAGGGCATAGAAAATGCTCAGGGTGTTTAAAATATTACGTGGTTTAGAAAGAACTAGATAAAAGAAATTATAAATATTAAGTATAGGTAGAATTACAGTGAAAATTTTCTGAGTGCTCTCCAGGAGGATGCACAAGCTCAGACTTGCCTGATCTATTTCCACCTATGTCCCTTCACAGTCTCTTTTTCTGAGCCATTTGGGAAGCTTCCTTATCTGCACATTGCTCTGTAAGGGGTAGGTGTGCCATCTGCATATTATTGTAAATTAGAGGATCCATCCATCTACTATCTTAGATGAGTATGGCTTTCCTGCAGGAATTTGTTAAATTGTGTAAATTTAATTTTCATATCCCTTCTGGAATATTGAACAAAACTAATTTCATGACTGTAGGGTTTGAAAGCAGAAGGGGCAGTAAGCTAATATAATTAATCATTGTGTCATTGCTGCAGAATAATGGACTAATTCTCTTCCTAATTTCCAGTTACTTATCATTTGAAATCTCACAGGGAAAACAGCACTGTGTAGAAAGAACAAGGAGCAACCAATTAAAGTAAGTGTTTTGTTTCATCATCTTAAGCAACTGCAACAGAACTGAGGAAACTCTGGTTGTGATTTCTTAGTTGCATTTTCTGAGTTTTCATGTACAGTTAGATATTTGCCTGAACTGCTTCATATGGAAAAAGTAATGAATTTCCCCATATTGACATATTTTTGTGCATCAAATTTGCATTTTTACAAAAACAGTCAAGTACACAGAATAATTAGCTTGAGTTAAAATGAACAAAACAAGCCATATAAAACTATTTGTTAAAAATTTTAGATTTTTTTAATGCCACCTCCGAAAAATTAAACCCCCCTGGAATTATAAAAAATCAATTGTAATCTGCCAGCAGGTCCTAATTTGGGTCTCTTAAATGAAATACTTATGTTTCACTTACAGGACTGTTTTAAATATTTATTTTACAGCTGATCATTTAAAATGTACCTATTACCTGTCACTCATTTTGGTGTGGAACTGTGGGGTCTTCTAAATCTTGGCAGGTTCAGGTTTAGACTGGCACAACAAAGATGACCAGTATCTCTGATATCCCCCACTGGATCTGGAATCTGGATGGTTTTAGAGAGACTACCAAGAAGGTGAAAGAGAACAAATAGGAAGGAAGTACTAGGAGAAATGAGATCAGAGACAGAGCAAAGGGAGGAGCTGGGGAAAGAAAGCATAATAGAAATGACTGTGTGGAGCCTATAAAGATGCAGCCGAGTAGCAGGTGATGGAAAGGCAGAGTGGGAATGGAGGAGGGAACAGGAAGTTTTGGCACGTGTGAGATAAGGCTCTGTGGGATGGGTAGGACAGGAAGTGAATAGAAGAGGAAGATAATTTGGAAGATTCTGTTGCTGTACAGAGTTCAACATCATTTCTGGCAGCAAGCTGGAAAGCACTTTAAGGCTGAGTTTTCAACTAAAAATTTTCATTAAGTAGAGGCCCAGTAAGGGCCTGTCAGAAAGGTTAAAGCAAAAACAACAAACAAGGCAGCATTATCCCACTGTTTTTTATATAAGTACAGCTAATTGACCTGAACTTGGAGGAAATACTTCCTTGAACATTTTTATTTTCTTTCCTTGAACAGGAATTCAGCATGAACTGTTTGTTAGTTTGAAGTTTTATTAATTTGGAACTTTAGTCAGTGCTGCGCCCAAATGAGAACCCAACAGAATAACTAACATATTTGACCATCTAAGTAGATGTAAAAAATCCAAGATTAGTTTGTAGCAACACTGTTTTCTGCATTTTTTGTTTCGATCCCACTTTTCATTTATCCTGCCTAGATGCCTTCCAGGCTCCTGCTTTGAATCAGGTGGTGCAATAGCTTGTAGAAGACCTTCTGGTGGGATGAGTTGGAGAGAATTCACGTTGAGGTTTAGACTGCACAAATAGCATTGCTCAGAGCCCTCCTTTTGTCGGTTTTCCTCGATTATTGCTTCCATCCTCACAACAAGCTCCAGGAAAGGTGCAGAGGAGTGACCTACCCGCCTGCCAGACACTAGGGAGCATATTTCTCCATGTTGCGTTGTGCTGCTAAGTCAGCTCTCCTCTCTGCCTAATTGTCAGAGGAGCACTGCTGTGACAAGTCACTTGGAAAAAACAGGGATTGTGTGGGTTTTCATCTAGAACTGACATCAGGTGTTTTTAAGAAAAAAGCTGGGAGATTCGTATAGAAATTGCCATGCAAGAGTTCATGCCAGTTATGTTGTTAGCAAACTTAAATGCTGCACAAGCAAGCTTTTGGAGTTTGATTTTTGTTTTCCTCTGTCTGGAGAACATGGTGTCAAGCGCCCATTTTTTATTTTAAGAGTAGTCTCAAAGACTTGATTGTTCTTTGATCCTAGTGCTGTGTTGAAGGTAGTTCAAAGTTATAAGCAGTTATGTATGCTGTGTCTTAATGAAATGCTTGTCTGAAATTGTACTGATAGCCTGCTGTGAAAAAATCAATTTGCCATCAGCAACTGAATGTACTTGATGCTCAATTTAGTTCACCCAACTATTTCACGTTCTTTCCCTGTAGTAAAACAAAAGGGTCCTGAGAATTAATTACAGTGTTAGCATCTGCTCATGGCAGCTTTGCTGATGTACTTGGTGGAATAAGATACTTAAGGCGGGAGTGAGATGGAGTGTAAAGTTTTTCCCACTGCCATTTCTTATGCAAATATCTTTTAAAGGACAGGCTCCTCTGGTGTTCCCTGTACTTTTTCTCTTGGCAGTAGAGCACTCAGTTGCGTTTAAAACTAGCAAATAGTAATTGCTTCCAGATAATTTGTGTTATGTCACTTTTTCATCGTTTATATTTCTATAACTATTGCTGGCTGCACAGTGGAGTACTGTTTATTTGAATGCTGGTAACAACATTTCTTAGTTTAAAGTAAATCCCAAACGTTTTAGGGGGTCAGTAGATGAATGAGAAGTTGATGAAATTGCAGGTTCCTGAGATTCCCAATGTTGAATCTCGTGTTAGAGTAATTCCAACCTGCTGTGCCAAGCACACTGTGGAGCAGCCTTGAATGCTGGACAAGAATACTTCTGTCTTGTGCAAAACATTTTACAGTTTCACCTTTTTTAACATTAAAACTTGTCGGTGAGCTCACATGCCAGCCTAAACTGAGGTTTTATTGTGCTGAGCATATAAACTGAGCTACAACGCAAGAACACAAAATACCAGTAACTTCAGGATTTTAATATTTCATAATTTTGTATTTTAATGCATATTCAAATAAATAAATCTTGATCACTCGGCCTAGAAGAAGGGTCTGGTCCTGTACTTTTTGCCTGGGCTTTTTATTTCTTTTTGCTGAACCATTACAAGGTATAAATTACCTTTTTTGGAATGCCTGGGAAAACATGATCTCTCAAATCCAAGAGATTTTCATTATTTGTAAGTTGTCTCTAAGTTCTGTCATGTCAGATTTGAAATGTGTTCATCCACATCACTGTATTTTGGAGAGGATCATCTTAGATTTCTGTGAGAGAGTGCTTGAAATTTAATCTTGTCATGGATGATTGTGATGCCTGCAATGGTGGTAGAGTTTGTCCTGTTTGCATTGGAGAACGATTTCACTTCATGGAATTATAATAAACTCCCTAAATTTGGTGAAGTAAGACCAGGTTCATTTTAACTTTCTGTCTAATAGGCTGCCATGTACCAAATGCTTTTAACTTCCTAACTCATAAGAAGATTGTTGAAGCAGTGCCTGACCCTGGTCAGGTGCAGTGATAATTAATACTGAAGTGAAAAGAAAAAAATATAAATTAAATATTTAATAAATTAATGCTCTTATAAAACTTCAGTAACATAGTGTGACCTTTAATATGCACACCTGCATAACTTGTTTCTTCTATCCTCTAAAATTTTAACCGAGGGTTCAAAGAGGTTTTCTTTGCTCCCCATTGGCTCAGCTGTGGAAGAGCATTTCTGTATTTTGCAGATGTGCTTTAATAGAACATCACATGGCATGAAATTTAAACTCTCTGCGTGTAGGACAGTTTTTGAAAGAACATTTGCTGCATCTCCAGAGCAAACCCATCCTCTAAATAATTGTTTTTGTATCCACTTAGCAAGGCCATGCTAATTAGGGAAGAAGTCATACTTCTTTATAAAAATAAGGTGGTTATTTATTATTATAAGTGCTGCTGAGAATGTTTGTGATCTCTTTAGATATGAACAGATACTCAGGTGAATTAAAACTTGTGGTTTTTATGATTCTTGAGTATAGTTCTAATGGAGGTATATGCTTCATGTGTTGTTTGGCAGTATTGAGGGGAGGGAAAAGTTGAAGCCTGTTCTATCATTCTGTAATTTTTACAGTGCATGGTAATTGTTACATTGAAAATACATTATGCATCTTTACACAAGCTGCAAGACTTCTACACTTTTTTTCTATGTTAGCTTTGGTCCACGAGGTGTGCAAAATCTTCTGATCTCCATTCCTTGCGTGAGAAATAATTGTCGAAAAGAAGTGGTTTTTTTGAATACTTCAACAAAACAGAAAGGGGAATTTGTATGTGCTTTCAGATTGGTAGGAAGGGAAACAATAACTTTTCTTTTTTCTTTGGTGTGGGAGAAGTATTCCTGATAGCCTAATATTTAATACAGCTGGGAGGAAAACAGTAGGTTTTGTACACCACTTAATTTCTCTAGGCATTGAAATGTCTTCACCTGGAGAAGCAGCCTATTTTGTGTCTAGCATTTTTCATTAGAGGTACTAATTAGCAATAGCTAACAAATGATGCTGTTATGCATTAATACTCAGAAGTGCATCCAGGATAGATGGATCCACACTGGATCCATCACTGAAATTGGGGACACCTGCTCTCAGAGCTCTGGGCAAGATACCAAATGCAGAAATGGTATTGAAACAGCACACATAGAGTATTTAATACAGTTTAAAATAGGTTGTTTGGTGGATTTTTTCAAATCAAGCATCCTTTGTGTGCTTGCCTGCATTGCATGGAATTGGACTTGATTACTCAGATTGTGCCAGGTAGAAGCTCCAATGAAAGGGTGAGGGGACTATTGTCTTTACCCAGGTTTGGTGTCAGTAAAATACTGAATATTTTGTTACACTCCTATTTAACACAGATCAGTTTTCAAGCCAGGTCATTGCCCTGATTGGCTCCTTACCACACTTCTTTATCTCTGAGGCAAAAAGACCTTTCCTTCAGCTTTAAAGGGCCTTCGTTACTTATCTTTCCTTGATTCGTGGTAGCTTGATACATCCCATTGCAACCCTCACCTTCTTTTACAGCAGCAGAAGGGTTTCAAGTCCACCTTAAAATACTTCAGGAACTGAACTCATGTGTGTAGTTAAGAAAAATAAATCCAACAGAGGTCCTTCTTTCAAATAACCCCCTCTCTGTTGACTGTGGCTGGACACATGGGGCAAATGCACACGTAACAAAACTCTCCTTTCTTCTGTCCTCATTTTAGTCCAGCTCATAAATTTGGCAGATACTGATTTTATTTTCCTAAATTTTCCTAAAATGATCAATTATAAACTCAGACTAAAGTTATTTATGAGGTTACACTACAGCTGCTAGTTTTTGCCTGCTCTTGTACCCACCAGAAAACCAACCAAATGGGCTTTTTATTTGTGGGATGTTTTTATTTCGTTGTTTTCTTGTTTGTTGGCTGCTTTGCACTGAAACATGTTTTCATCTGCTTCTTTACCCCAGGCAGAAAAGTCTTGATTTGAACTTGTCTAATTTCTCACATTTTTAGCGTGTAGGTATAGAAAGCTTACAGGGATGTGTTTTTTAGATTTAGATTTAGATTTCTCTTTTTATGTACTGTCTGCCAAGCCAGAAGTTTAGAGGGAAGGTGGGAAATTATATTAGAACAAGTCTTTAATAAACCATCACAACAGGTATGTAAATTTTATTGGAGGCTATTCCATTGATGCAGCCCAATGCCTACTAAAATAGATATTTACGTAAGAGGGTGTTTTTTACTTGTATATCTTATTTCACTTATATTAGTTTTTTTAACTATGGAAAAAAAATCATGTTCTTTGTACAGCAGTCTGTGCAAAAATTCTGCAATAGATTGTGTTGTAAGTGAAAAACTTTTAAGGGTCTCCCAGTTGAAGGAGTTTGGAACAAGTGCACTAAATTTGATGGCAGGCAATCTTTAAGGAGGAATACAGAAAGTTGTATTGGATGGGAAAAGTAAAATAACAGTAAGAATTAACTTTTCCTCTTGACATTTCTCTTCAGTAAGTAACTATCTTACAACAGTGCACATAATTCCCATGCCCCTGTTTGTATTCTTAAATTTTGGTAGATTTCTTCATTTTACTACTGTTCAAACTGCATGTTGATGGCAGTAAAAATGAGTGACATTTAATTTAGTACCACTGAGTTTTCATTTTCAAGGAATATATTAAGTAAAATGCACAAATGTGATATACTCTGGAAGAGCCTAGGAACAGTTTTCTGTACCCTTTTCTCCCTTTCCAATCTTTGAGAGCCAATCTTTGAGATTATAGATGTTATTTTGAGATTTTTGCATAACGTAGATAGCTGAGCATGTGTTTGTGTGCACTCAACCATGTGTGTTCCTGGGAACTTTTTTATTTAATGTAAGAGAGAAATTGGTACCTTCCCAGTTCATGATAACAAAGTATGGAATTAAGGAATACATACATTTGATTGTGGCAGAAAACCAAACACAAAAGAACAGCACTGAAAACAAGACAGTGGGGTTAACAACTTTTAGGGAGAAAGGCCTGTTTGGTTGCTTACCTTTTTCTTCTTAATATAATTACCTGATTTGTGACTTTGCATCAAAATCTGCCTCACTGTCATGTAGAAAATTACTTTTTAATTAGTGCTACCTTCAGGGCATTTTCACAGACACAGTGAAATCTGCAATTAGTTGCAATTTTACAATTCATTTTAAATACATAATGATATAGCTGCTTACCTGTGTAATGTATGTACTGGTATGTAACTTCATGCAGCATAAAATGCTTTTTTTTGCCAGGCCCATGCTTAGCTGATGCTTGATTTAATTTTTTGATGATAAGCCTTAGCTTTTAAAATTCAGATTTTTGTGTGTAAGTACTGAGTGACTGAACTGTTTTGATTGGTATCAGACAGGTTTAAGGCTGGCTTTACATGTTTAAGCTACATTTATACATGTTATGGAGCTTTCATTATGAAAGCTTTAATACTGAGAAATACCAGGTATCAGTACACAGAATACCAAGAGATTTTCCTGCAATCATGTCTAAAGCACTTTCTCTTTTATATTTACTATGGGAAAAGTGTTGAGCTGGATGCCATGACTCCAAACTGATTCCCATCTCAATGGTAAAAGCAGTAAATGTTTGATCTGAGAGGAAGAAATATTGATGATTTCTGAATACAATATCTAACAAGTCTTTGTACAGTGGCCTCCACTTTTCATCTGAAGTCACAGCACCTTTTATAAAGGATAGGTTGATCTTCTCTAGGCTATTAGAAAAGGAAATGTAGAATAAAAATGCCACCTTGTGGGTGAACTAAATGATGCAGTAGATGATTCAAAATATTTTAAAAATAGATTCTATGCATCAGTGACGTGCTGTTGAAAATTGAGTTTACGTTTTCTTAAACATTTAGAGTCACTTTTGGAGTTTAAGTTCTTGAATTTTTTATGAAGTATCTAAGTAACTGCAGTTGGACCATTCTGGTGTAAGTGTTAAATGACTGCTGAAAATCATGCTTGTAATCACCACATAATTTTGGCATCAAATTCAATGCATTGTTCCTAATGTATTAAAGCACAATTTTAATGCTGTCATCCGAACCTGATAGGGTAACAAAAAAACAAGAAAAAAAAGAAGATTTTATAGATATTCCCTGTATGAAGACAAGATGGTGATGCATTCAGGTTCATGTGCTGGAATTCTCACTACATACCAAGATTAACACATTACATGTATTAATTTGTCATTCTTAACTGCATGCCATGGATTTCTTACAGTAGTCAATGAAACACCAGATGTCTATAGCCTTGGTGCCATGGTTTTGAATCACCTTTGCCTTGGGCAGGTTTATATAGAATGTTCTGGATTTTTAGGACATTATTTCAGTGTTTTTTGACTCATTCAGTGGTAATGGCCTCTCACACCTGCGCTACATGGGGAACAAAATTGAGAGAAATGGTACTAATACCTCTATTCTTGTCTAGATTTTTGGATATTCATTCATTTGGGATTTTGCTTCAGAAAATCTATGTTTGCTGTGCAGCCCCAGTTTCTTGCATAAGAATCTTCAGGATCACTGAAGCCTGTTTGTGGCATCACAAATCTTTGATGTGATACTGGTGGGAGGAACACTTCTCAGTGTTAGGGGTTTTTAAAAAGTGTTCAGATGCCTACATGTGACCTCAGGTGAGGCAAGGGAGAAGCTAATGTGGGTTTTACCAAGACTGGTGTCAGCTTGTTATGGAAGCCAGCCACACATTTCCCAGGAAAAGGCTGCAATGTTTTGATATTATTTTTTGTGTTACAGTCTACAAATGAGGTCTTATTGCTAGCACTCTTTCAAAGGGTACTAGTTTGGGTTTTTTTCTTTTATCTTGGTGATTTTATGCCTAAGACTGCACTGCATGTAAAAAGTATCGTGTGTATGTGAGTATCTATGGGTAATCAGTTTGCTGAACTTGGTGAATCTCTTATTTAAGGTACCATGAGCAACATCATGTTCCTTTGGCTTTATTTCTTCCCAGTCTGTCTGCAGGTTTCAGGAGGATTGTTAATGTCACCTATGTAAATACCTCATTAGGATTCTCCTTTTCCATGAGTAAATTTAGTTCAGATTAGGCAAAGGCAACTCTTGTCCTCTCCCTTTTGTATGGACAATAATGCAGGTGGGGCCTCTGCTGGGCAGCTGAGCAACTAATTTCTCCCCATCTGGCATCTCAGATCATTTTATAAAGGCATGGTTTAACTTTTAGCCAAGAGATAGAGTTAGACCTTTTATTTGGTAGCTGGAATGGTGGAGGAATTCCTGATACCCGGTCACAGCTCTGAAATCTGCTGCTTGCTCACATGCTGGCCCCATGAATTGCTGAGAAGACTGTGGGAGGCTGCAGTAGCACAGGGTCTTCCCTGTAAGCCCTGCTGTCTTTGGGCTCTCCTGGGGGCTGGACAGTAGTGTGGTGACTTTTCTTGGCTCATGTTGACCATAAGAGGTCAGGTATTATAAAAAAATCCATTACAACATACTGAAAAATATTCCTAGCCTGAAGATGTTTTAGGCTGTTCTCTGTTATGCTCTGAGTTATCTGCCTTGGGCACCCTTAGGAAATACTCACTGACACTAGAATCACCCCAGAAGTCAAGCAGTAAATGCCAGATGCAGATCATTTTTTGTGTATGGTTGGGCACACCTTTTAAGCATGCCAACTTTTAATAACCCCATGCCCTATTATTACAGTGGTGTTTATGTATATTTAAACAAGAAAGAAATTAACATGGTATTTACTGGTTCAAAATCTATTACTGCAGCTGTCTATTCCTAACATCCTGCAGGAGTGCTTTTGATTTGAATGATTTTTCTCTTCTATGGCAGAGTATTCTGAACTCAATGCTTTGTGCCCTGCTCAGAAATTACAGGGTATACAAAATATACCCTGAAATTCATTCAAACTTTTAAAACTTATTATGTCTAGCAGAGACAGATTTAAGATTACTGAGGTTTCTGGTTGAAGTACTCCAAGCAGAAATCCATACTCCATTAGGTTCTGAAACATTATGTGACCTTAATTTTCCAGGTATTTTGCCCTTCAAATTGAAGATAGTATTTTAATACTATTTAAGTCTCCTGAAGAGCCTTGTAATGCGACAGGCTTAAGTTGTGAAACATTTGAACAAAATGAAAGATAAAAAAGTAATTTAGGATTTTGTATTTTTTTAAATGTATAGCAACATAAAGATATGCATCAAATAATACATTGAAATAGGTGATAAAAATTGCGTATTTTCGGTGCATTTTCCAGTGAAATTACTTGTACATGCAGTCAACCATATTTCTTGTATGAAGGTCTTTCTTTACACTTGACTTTTTTTAGGCAAAGACATTTCCAGTGATTTGAACCTAGGAATTTGTCTCTTACGTTGTGGTTTACTTGAAATAAAATTCTTCCTCCAGAACAGATGTAGGATCCCATCTCAGGAGATGAAAGGAAATTTCAGAGCTAAACTTACTTTGTGGGGAAAAAAAAAGAAGAATTATATTTAAAAAATCTTGCAGAAGAAGTTAGGGGGGAATTTTTTTTCTTATTAATAAAAGTGATACTTTCTTTCAGCAATGTTAAATACAAGGAAATGAAAATTATCAGCAGCTAGTGGTATGCCCAGCTCCATGAGATGTTAGAACTGGACCTAATAAATTACAGCAATGGCTTCTGATATTTTATCCCCTCTAACATAATCCTTGAGCACTCACATAGCTATACAGCATGACAGAGGCAAAATACATCAATGCCAAAAACCTGGAAAACAGGAACAGTATGTAATTGAACTAAAAAGGCTCTTATTCTGGATGTGAAATTATGTATATTCATGTGTATATCGGTATATTTTGTAAGTGTGCATCTTCATGGTTACCCTAGGTTTTGGTGGTTTGGTGGGGTTTTTTTGGTGTAAAAATCATGTTTTATTCATGTACACCAAACAATTGTTAATTGCAGGGTTTTCTGTAACTGCCTATAACACTGGTTGTTACTATATACTGTAACAGCTTGGTGTAGGTTGCCTTAGCTAAAGATTTCCATTATTTTGCTGGTAAGCCCAAAACGTTGTTGAATGGAACATCCTTTTTACAGGCCTGTGTGCTGATACTTCCTGTCGTGGTTTGGCACTGGCCCAATGCCAGGCACCCACAAGAGCTGCTCTCTCACCCTCCCCTCCTCCCCTGCCACAGCTGGGCAGAGGAAGGAAAAGGAAAAAAAAATATTAATGAAGGCTTCATTAGCTGAGATAAGGACCGGGAGAAAACATTTCAAGGGTAAAACAGGCTCAGCTTAAGTTGCGAAGTGAATTTATTGCTAACAGAATCAGAGGAGGAAAATGAGAAGTAAAATAAACCCTTTCAACCACCTTTTCCCCCCAGCTCCTCCGTCCTTCCCACCAACAGGGCAGGGAGACGAGGCATGGGAGTCTTTGGTCAGTTCATCACTGAGATTTTCTCCCGCTGCTCCGGGAGAGGAGTCCTTCCCTGTGAGGCCGTGGGGTCTCTCCCATGGGAGACAGTTCTCCACAAACCTCTCTGGAGAGGGTCCACTCTCACGAGCAGCAGCCATCCCCCACCTGCTGCAACGTGAGTCCCTCCCATGGGCACACAGTCCCCCCAAAACTGCTGTGCCGTGGGTCACTCTTCCACGGGGTGCAGTCCTCCAAGGACAGGCTGCTCCGGCCTGGAAGCAGGGCCCTCTCTCTCCACTGGGCCTTCCACTGGAACACATCCTCCTCCAGGCATCCCACCCACTCTGGGACAGGCACCTCCCCCATGGGCAGCGAGTGGATCTCTGCATCCCCTGGACCCATGGGCTGCAGGGGGACAACCTGCTTCAGCGTGCTCTGCACCACGGCCTGCAGAGGAACCTCAGCTCTGGCACCTGGAGCACCTCCTCCCCCTCCTTCTCCACAGACCTTGGTGTCTCCATGTTGTTTTTCCTCACGTGTCTTCACTGCCTCCTCTTCTCTGGCTAGAAGCCAAAACTGTGTGACTTTGTTTGGATTTTCTTCTTAAATATGTCATCACCCAGGTGTTACCAAGCTCTCTCACTGGCCCGGTTCTGGCCAGCAGCACATCCATCTTCAGAGCCATCAGAGATTGGCTCTGGCAGACATGGCAGAAACTTCCAGGAGCTTCTCACAGGAGCCCCCTCTGTGGCCCCCTCTGCTACCAACATCCAGGCCGTGCAAAACCAATACAACTGTCTAACAGATTGTATGAATGGCACGATGTGAAAGAGAAGGGCCTGGGATGTGGGTATCAACAATAAGATATTTTCAGTCACAGCTGTAGGTGGGGCATTCTAGTTACGGAGCACAGGAAAGAATGTAAAACACAACCCTGCAGGCAACCATTAATTGCATTTTGCTTGTCTGAACTGTTGTTTACCTGTTCTAGGCTGCCAAACATCGAGCTTTTCCCACGTATTTCATTAGCTGTTTCCCAGTCCTGGGGCTTAGCTGCATATTTGGGATCCTTCTCCAAGAGCTGCAAATGCAGTGGTCGGTGGTGGCTACTGAATTGGGTCTTACTGGCTGGTCCAGTTTTGGGGAAGTCAGAATAAATTCCTTTTGCTGACAAGACTGCCATTTCTGGTTTTTAAGCATCGCAGGCTGCCTTGGCACTTGGTGAGTGTGAACATTCACCCTGTATTTCTGCCAAGCTAGGAGTAGGACAACTGTGAGTGCAGAAAGGCAGCCAGGAATCTTGAATCAGAGCTGTGAAAAATTATGTCCCCTTTTATCTGTACTTGTGGGTTTTATTTTGCCAAAAACTACGAACTTGACCTCTAATTTGCTAAATTTTACTAACTAGCAACTGCAAGTAGTCTAAAAAAGGCTGTTTCAAATTATTCAAGATTGTGTATTTGCTGCTTTTTTTTTGTTTCATCTAGAAAGCTGTGAAGTTTTGTGTCTACTTTACTAAAAGTAATTAACCCAGCACTTTGAAATGCACAGAGTGAAGGGAGGAAGTTAGGAAGACTGTGGAAAGGAAAATGCCATCAGAATAGAAAAAGGTTAAAAACGTATAACATTTCCAATGTTGGTGGGGTTAAGGAAAGATCTTTGTCAGATTTCTAGAAGTACTGAGTATGTACCATAACACATACATTTACTACTTAGAATTTTTGTGAGCCAAAATTTTTGTAATCCCATTAGTCTTTTTTGAGACAACAAGCTTCAGTCTGACATTGGAAGGATGAATCTGGTTTTATGTCTTACTATCACTTAGAACTAAATAAACTTGTGTCCACTGTTTCTGCCATTTTCAGAATCCCTTCACAGTGTTATGTCAATTGCAATTGTAATCTTGTAATCTCTGTGGTTCTGCATGGCAGACACTCTCTGGCATTCTTAAAAGAAATCAAACTTTCCTGTTCTTCACGTTCCAGTCACACATAAAAGTGTTTTATCTCATAAAATACTGGGCAAGAATGTTTCTATCTGTCACTTTACAAGAGAAGAATAAAACTAAGTTTTATCTTTCAAGAAACAACATGATCTTGTCCTTTTAATTGAAAGAAGAGATCCTTTGCCTGTGAAAATTAAATCCTCCACAGTTCGTAGTTGCTTTTCAAACTCCTCAGCCTGTCAGTGAAATCCTGTAATCTGATAATAGCATGCCTGGAGCTTATTGCAATTTTTTGGGCAGTGGTATCAGCAGATGCTGTGCTCTGTTGGTTTCAGTCACTTAGGGGTTGATTCTGATCCCACTGACCCGAGTGGAAATGTAGTGTGACTATACTGACTTCACTGGAATTACCATAAACATCTCTGGGTAACCGAACTCCGCATTTATTTAATTGCACTTATAGTTCTGCTTTTCAGAAGTCACTAAAGAAAGAAAGGTACACATGACTTTTCCCATCTCTTTGTGACAGCTTTCGTAATTCAAAGAGTGTTTGTTGTTGCTGACCAATTGTTAAAATTGCCGTGTATCTGTCTGTGTGTTTGTACTGACGACTCAAGGTCGTTGTGCTAAATGCACACACTGGTTGACTTTCCCTTGTCTTACAGGCAGTTTGAATTGCTTTAAGATTCCTGTGCCTTGTCACTAGAATTTCTCTTTATTCATGAACCTTCGTGCTGACTTTATAGTCAGTTTGAAGCTGATATGAATGTATTTGAGTGTCTGTGGTTGGATGGAGTAATTTGACATGTTCTAGAAGTGGTAAGTGGTTGGTGTTGGTAAGTGGCCATAAATAAAAACTAGCGAAATGTAGGATCTAATCCCACAGTCATTTTTCCCCCTCTGATGCTGTCAATGGGAGATCTGTCTTTACAACAGGGACTAAGGCGTCAGGATTGTACAGAACAGAAATTGTGGCGTGTTCACAGCAGATTTTATAGCACAGATGTCTTCAGTGGCACAGACATGAATGTTTCCTATTTAGTGAAGACTTTTTCTTAACTCTGGAGGCTTTTCAGACTGGCAAGCCAAACTCTCCACAGCAGACCCTTCGGTTTTTCCTTATAGTATAATAAGACTAATTAATTTGATGCTGAGCCTCATGTGCTTTTTTCCTCCATTATTTTACTGACCAAAGAAAATTAATGGGACTCCTGTGCCTCTTTGTTTCTTGTGGTTCTCAGAATCTCCCATTTCAGTATTTTAAAACTCCAAGTAAAAGATGCTAATTGATGAAGGTGTTGGAGATATTTGTGTTAATAACTACTGACTGCTACTCATGACTGGTGAGTAAGTAGTAACCAGTGTCTGTAATCTCTGATAAGAAACTGGTCCACTGTATCTTTCCTGTATCCTCAGTGTAATGTAGGGATAACACAGAAATGTTAAACAAAATCAAGAGGAAAAGGAAGGAGGAGCATGAAAGAGGTTTTTAAANGATAACACAGAAATGTTAAACAAAATCAAGAGGAAAAGGAAGGAGGATCATTAAAAAGGTTTTTGAGCTGGGTTGGGTTTTTTTTTCTGGTACAAAGGGGCCAGTTTAGGGCACATGTGAAAGCAGGATTTTAGCTGTGTGCAGGCTTGGAGGACCTGCAACACACAGCGAGGAAGGTCACCCCTGTCTTCTAACTCCTTTCATTTGTGATTCTGATCTCCGTGGCTACAGAAGAAAGCAAATGTGTTGGTCTAGAAGAGAAGGTCTCCAGAGGTGTCTGACCTAAGCAGTGGTTTTCTCTTGGCTTGGATTGCCAAGTTGTTGTTCTGGTTTTGTCACTGAGGGCAGGGGTGACGCGGTATTCCATAGTTTCTGCTCCCTGTTCAGGCACAGTCTGATGCAGCTGTTAAAGTAAAGGGCTGTAGTGCTGCACAGGACACACCTGGCTCTGGGAGTCTCTAGGAAAGTGTTCATGTGCTTTCTAGGAATTCCTAGCCTGCTTTCTAGGAGTTCACCTCTCAGCTTTCCAGGCATTTGCACTGTGCTTTCTAGGAAACGCCAGCTTCTGCTTTCTACTTATATTTCCTCATCACTTTCCAAGATTATTTCCCTGCTTTTTTTTTTTGGTGTGTTTTTTCCCTGTGCTGCATCATCATAATTTCCCCTCCATTTGCAGCAATTGCTATGTGCCTTCTGGAAATTCCCTCTTTCATTTCCAGGAATTTATCTCTGGTGTTCAGTAATTCTCCATGTCTGCTTCCTAGGAATTTAAACTCCCATGTTTTGTGAATTTTCTTTTGCTTCCTGAGAAATCTCCCCTCTAGGCAGGTGTGTTTGCTCTGTAGTTTGTAGGAATTTGCCTTTCATGTTCTGGAAAATTTTCCTTGTGCTTTCAAGGAGTTCCTCCCTGCCTTCTAGAAATTTTCTCTGTGCTGCCCAGATATTTTCTCTTGTAAATTCAAGTAATTTCCCCTCTGCTTTCTAAGATATTGTTTATGTATTTTGTAGAATTTTTCCACAGGGTTTTGAGGAATAACCCCTATTCTTTCTAAGAATTTCTCACAGGCTTCCGTGGATTTCACCTTTCATTTTCTAGGAATTACATTCTTTTCATTTAAACAGGGGGTGAAAGCATACTACTCACAACTCATTATATATTAATTTATTAACTAGTAGGATCAACTATTTATATGGTTTCTATCTCAGGCCTTTTGTGTTGAGCCTTTACTTTTTGCAAGAGCATAGGATGAGTTCTAGCCTTGCTTTCTAAAGGATGGTGCGCTGTCAGATTTTGGGAGAACCTACATAACATGAAAAGATATTCTCTGCTTTAGTAGAGCAGTTTGTAGTGAGCTCTGTGTAGGCAAAGACTGCCATGTTGTTGATGTATGACACGTTACCAGCTGAAATGAGGTCCTGGCCCTGTTTTTTTCTATTCTAGGTGCTGCTCTAAGCTGTAGGAGGAGGCCTCTGTTCATTCATAACTCTTGCAGTACTTGTCTGCCTGTACAAATTGTTTGCCATGTAATAATATTTTAGAAAGTTAATTGTGGTAAGCGATGTTATCTTAATTTAACAGATAAGGAAAATTGTAGCAGGAGGGTGATGTAACTTCTCAGCTCCCGAAGGAGCTTAGAGAAGATTTAATTTCTGGCTCAGTTTAGAAGCAGATATGCCAAAAGTAGAAGTGAACAATCAGTAAGGGTTGAACCCCAGCATTCTGTTTGGTTTTTTAATCAAGTTCAGGTATTGAAGATGTTAAAAATCATGGAGGAATTTAAAAGAAGATCTGGAATGTTAGATTCTAATGTGTTGGCCACATAGCTCCTACCTTTCAACACCAGAAAGTTCAAAGTGGGGGTTCCCAGTGTGGCCATTTTTTATGCATGGTGGACACCGTGTCTCTTGGCATGTCCACCTTGACCAGCAACAACTAAATAAATCAATGTGAGCTCACATTGCGCTTGGATCCCTCACCATTCTAACTTTGGTCAAAAGCACCTAAAAATACCTGTGGGTTGGGGAAACAAATAACTTCAGACTGCTCTTTGGTCACATTGTCAATTCACAAAAGAAAAGAAAAAAAACCTGCAAATGTGGTAGGGAAATGCCTCTAGGTGCCCAAAGCTGTCACATAACAATTCCTCCTCTATTTCCCTGTTTGTATCACATGATATTAAAAAGAGACAGGTATTCATCTGCTCCTCTTGTACAACTTTTAATTGTATAAAGTGTGCATTTATCATAGTTACCTCTAGTGATTAAGGCAGATAATTCATTGAGTTGTTGAGCACTGAAGTGTTTGAGATTTTTATCTGTCCATGGTCTGCCACATTATTTGTTCATTCTTTAATTGCCTAATTAAATACGTTATTATAGTTTCTAGTTTAAGAGATTAATAAAACCTTGCAAAATAATCTGTTAGGTGTACAGAGACGGGGTAGGCTTTGCCTGGTGTCTTGCCTTGTGGTTCTGACACCCACAAGGGTCTGAGAAGGACTACAGGACTCTCATGACATGATTAAAGCATCAAGAATAGAAAGTCTTTATCAAAAGCTAATGTAAAATCAAGATTTTTCTTTTTTTAAATCTTTAAAAAAAAATATTGGCAGTAATCTGAGTTAAAACAGCTGTAGCCCCTCCCATATTTATTGCTTTGTTGATTTATTTACTTACTTTGAACTAGCAATATTTTCTTGTGCCTAAACAAAGGATTCACGAAGGGTTCACTTTATGAAAAAGTTATTCTTTTTTCTTGAATTGTCATATTGATAATATTAAAGAGAAAAACCCATGTCCTTCAGTTTACTGATTTATCAACAGAAGACTTTACTCAGGTCGGAATTTTTTAATACAAAAATTTTGTTCAGAAGCAAAATGTAAAATAATTTCAGGATTTTAGCCGTTTCTTAGTATTTTCAGAACATCTTCAAGAGAATAAAAGGATTTCTACATATCATTAAGCTTATCTCTTTTTTTGTGTTATCACATTTTTTTTTCCTGGTACATTTCAGAGAATCGAGAACTGTAATAACTTTATCATATTACGGTTAAAAATTTCTTAGATAGTAGGGCTAAGAGTATTAATATTGTCAGAGACTTAAATATGGAAATAGGGTATTAATCACATTTCATGTAAATTGCAAAACGTAGGCTATTGAGTGAGATTAGAAGTTATCTCATGATAAAAGCACTCGATCAGAAAAGAACATTCTCTTAAGTAGTTTTTGTCTCCATGTAAGTATTTTGTACTATTGTTTTCTAATAAGTCATGTGTCATTCAAATAGAAGAGTCCTAGATGTGGGAAATGAGGGGCTAGGATGGAACCAAAGGGCTTAAGGATGTTCAAGTGACATCTGAGATTATCTCTGAGGTGCATCAGAGGCAATGGAGCAGAGGAGATTTTGCAGAATGCCAGCTGAAAACCTGGCCCTTGTTTTCTGCCGGAATGCAGGTTGTACACTCTCAGCTTAAGCCAATGTTTTCCATTTTCTTGCAGCTTGAATCCTTCTTTTAGCTCATTGATGTCTTCCTGTCTCAGAAGTGCCAACACCCTCGTGGTCTCCAGAGACTGAAGCCCCCCTTTGCCTGAGGTGAGCGGTGTTGCTTTTCTCACTGCTCAGGGCAGCAGCTGCCTCAGCGTGGGGAGAAGGTGCTTGCTGAGGGGTGACCCTAAATTTCTGCACTCTGATCCCTGTCCTGCAGGAGTTGAGCCAGTTGGAGGCAGTTTCCAGAGCCTCACTTGCAGTCGCCATTTGCAATGCTAGAATGAGACTCTTTTATGAAGTTGGGCATGTTGATGGTATCCCAAGAGCTAAAGGCTTGTAAACCTCCCACACTTGCAGGGGTTGCTGCTTCTCTGTTGTCTGCTGTGGAGGAACTGAGCTCTGGCCTTCTTGCCTTGAAATGTTTAGCTAAGCTTTCCTTCTTTGGTGCATTTTAACTCCCTCTGAGCCTCTTTGTGCAGCTTCTTTTTTGGAAAAAGTAGACTTTGGGGAATCATGTGCAAATCAGCTCTCCAGGGGCAAGAGTACCCAGAAATCCTTGCTTTTGTTATCCCTGTTCTGGCAGCATTGCTGAAGGATTTCCTCACATGATGCCAGTTAGAAGCAAAAGTTCATTTTTATTGGATGCTCCAGATCAACAGCTTCCCAGGTTTATTGAAGTATTTTGAAATCCTCTAAAAATGTGTTGTATACCATTTGCTTTGAAGGAAAAATCTATTATAGTTTTGTACTGTCTGGTGGAAAAAAATGTTTGCTTTTTCCATCTCTGAATGCACCCAGCGATTCTGTAGCTAAAAAAGCTGAAGTATTATTTTTGACTGTGTGTTTTTTGTTTTTTGCAGATCTGCTGTCCAAACCAGCATGCTGTGCTATGCCAATCTAGTCCCTTGTCAGCGTGGCAGACAGCTGCAGTTAGAATACAAGGCTTTTGTGTTCCACCCGCCCCCTCATCTCTCAGGTTTTATTCCACTTCTTTGAGCAGTGGACACCTTCCTGCCAGTCTCAGTGTTTTAATTTAATTTGGGCACAGACTATATAAAATTGAACAGATGTCTGAAAGCAGCGAAGGGAAGACCATAAAATGAGCCACGTGCTCATCTTCATTTGAACCAAGCAATGCTCTATTTTTTTTTTGCCCCGTTGCCACAAAGGTCACATGTGATTTGGAGGTGTGTGACAAGAGGATCCAGTGTGAGGAGAGGAGGTAGGGAGGCTGGAATTGAACTTAATTTTCTTTGCTATGTATTTTTGAGGTGTGTTTTTAAGACTGGGTGTTTCTTCATATTCTACAGTTATTAGTGCTCATTTCTCCAAAGCAAAGCAAAGATCTTCTTTCCCAATGAATTCTAAAAAGTAATAAAGAAAAGAGTAAAATCTCTTCCACAGAGCATATTTTTCAACTCTTGCCCCTAATGACAGCTTGACATTATTTTCTGCTACCATAGGAAGTGCTGGTTTCCAAGAAATTCCTGGAAACACAGGGTGGTAGTTCCTTCCAGTAGGCAGGCCAGGAATTCCGCAGCACAAAATTTCACTCCCTAAAAGAATCCATTCTTCAGAAGATAAATTGAACAAATTAACTTGAAATAGTGAACTTTTAAAAATGGTTTATTTTTGAAGACACCTAACAGTATTTTTTTACCTCAAGGTAATGTAATAAATGAGACTAATTACATGATGTTTTGAAATGTTGTCATGGTTTCTAGTGATATTCATCTGTCATATCTCATCTTAAGATTGAGCCAATTCTTGCAGAAGGTTTGTCTGCATGAATGTATCCAGTAGATATATTTTCTTAACACTGAAAAAGAAATACCTGTTCTAAAGGACTTATTAATCCTACAGTTAGCCTCACACACATTAGATTAAATTTACAGACTTTGAAGTTATTGGGTTCTGAAAAGAAAGCTTTTGTTTTAGGAGTCAGAGTTTGCACGAGGTGGGCAGTTCTCTGGTTTTCCTACCACCCATTTGTACCTCTATGTCTTTCAATTATGGTACCCTTCAGATGTAGAAAAATGTGTAAATGGTAATACTGTTCTAAAGATAGTGGGTGAAAATATTGAGACTGAAGATGGACTTGAAGTTGATTGTCTTAAATTTCTCTGTAGTTCACCCTCATTGATGTACAGTCTCTTTTCTTATCGTTCCTGCAGTTGTTAACATTGATAAAGACATATTTATCTCGTATCATAATCTGTTGTTTAATGTTGAAGGCTTTAAAGTTGTTCAGTTATAAACTTTAAGAGCTTTAGTTGGAGGAGTTTGTTACATGTGCATCGAAAAAGAATATAGAAAAAAATCCCACACTGAAACTGAAATTTCAGAATTAAATGCATCATCTTGGGAAGTGACATACGTGAAAGGATCCCCTTTCAAGCAGCATTTCCATGTATAAATTTCTTGATATTCATATACATAGGTAAAAAGTAACTATCACCCTGAATTAGATATATCTGAGTATGCAACCAGTCATTTGCCCTGGTGAATTACGTGGAAAATGTGGGTAGGAGGAGGACACACAACGTCTCAGCAAGGAAGCTGAAGGTGTGTGGCCATAGATGTTGATCACTGCTGAAAAAGCAGTGTCAAATTATATTGGACAGTCAGCCCTAGCAATTGAAGATGTCATTGCTCTCCAGACATGTAATTGGCATCTAAACACTATCCACTTTTAGATCTCCCAGTTTTATGAAAATGCATGAGACAGTTTGGCTAAATGACACTCTTCTCATAGAAAATATGCTTGGGTAGTTGGGTGTTTTTTTCCAGTATTATATTCAGGAATTGCCACTTCATTAAGAAGAGCTTTTAATATGTACATTCTCAGACAGTTTTTCCAATTCCCAAGCCATAGGCATCATGGAAGGTGGCTTTGTTTCTTTTTATGATTGTTTTATTTATCAATAACATTTACACAGTGACTACCCACTCACTTCATCTAGTTTCCTAGAAAGCACCTGTGAAATTTCTGGAAATCAGCAGGAAAATGCATGAAAAGCAGCTGGGAAACTGGGAAGCCACAGGGAAATTTCCTAGGAAGCAGTTACTAAATTCTTGGAAAGTAGGGACGGAATTCCTAGAAAATAGGAGGAGATTTTCTAAAGAGCACATAGGGGAAAATACCTGCAGAGAAAGGGGAAATTTCCTGAAAATTGGCCTAGAAAGTGGAAGCTAGAAACAGGAGGGGAGCAGCCAAAGTGAATTCTTTAAAGAGCACATTTGAAATTCCTGGGAAGCTGGCTGTGGATTCCCCAAAAGCACACAAGCAAGCAAAGGGAGAATTCCCAGAAATCTTGTGCAAAGTTGTGATCATGTGGAAAATTTCCCAGAAAGCTGAGTGTGGGAATTGACAGCAGGTCAGCAAACCTGTCTGAGTCTGAGTCTGACATTGGTCTCAGCATAGTCCATTTCTACCTGTGAGAAATCTAGTTGAGAGAAGCAAGACATTCAAAATAATAGAGGGAATAAACAACAACAAAACTGCAACTAGTGTTTTGTTTGGATTCTTGAGATGTCTGTTGTAGATAACTAATAGTAGTATAGTGTAGTTAAAATAGCCAATGAATCTACTGTAGTAGTTGAACAACCAATAGACAACTAACCCAAATGATAAACATATGAAAGTGTATATATATGACACTAGCTCTTGAAATAAACACTTTTTACGTACACTTTATGTTAAAATTAGTGTGTGTCACACATCCACCTCAACTACAACAGCTGAGGATATTCCTTGAAAGCAGTGGAGTGCACTCCTGGAATGAATGAAGTAAATTCCTATGATTTGGGATGTGGGTGGGCACTCCTAGAAAGCAGAAGGGGAATTTTCCAGAAATCATATGGGGAATTTGATGGAAAACAAAGAGAGGAATTCCAGACAATGACGAGTGGTACTCATGGTACTTTTCACAGTGAAGTAGAAAACTTATATGAAACTCTGCAAGTTGCTGATCCTAACCCTTACAGCACACAGGCCTGAAGACTGAAACATATGCAGCAGAAAAATCTGTAAATATTTTTGTTGGAAAAAATCAGATTGCTTCTCTGATAGTAAAAACATCTTTTGAACATATGATTGCGTAGTTTAGATTAGTTTATATTAATGGATAATCAACATATTAAGACTTTGTAAAAGTTGCAGTATTTTTGATGATTATCTGTTTTTTGATGAAATTCATCCATTTGGATGGAAACTAGAAGGTGGCAGCCTTGGGATGGTAACTGAAGTTAGGCACATGACTACTGGCATAAAATTAGGCCTTAAAAAAACTTCAGGAGAAGAGTAAATATCATGTAGATGTCTGCTATTCTTTAAATTATTCCTTAGCTTTCTTACTATCTGATGATTCTGTGTTTCCAATATCTGTTTGAGCACCAAGATGTCATATTGGATGCAGAATTTTTCTTTTCATTTATGTAGATGTTTATTTTCATTTTTCAGGTATTCATTTGTGTCTCAGTCATTGCTCCTGTGGCAGAAGCCTGAACCAGCATAAGTTTTTAAACCACACAAACTCTACTGTCTACCCATGTAATTTAGGGTTCTTATTATTTCATGAAAGAATAATTGAAAAGATATTTGCATATTAGATTACAAAGTAACCTAATTGCAAAGAATATATGCAATTGAACAGTGTTTCTTGTTTAAGCATTTAACTGGATTTTTAGCAATAAAGTAAGGTAAAAATAAGGAACAAGAAGTGTTCCATTCACAAATCAGCATGAATACCATGGTGCAAATTTTTGCCTAAAGTTTTGTGGCTGGGCTGACAGATAAGATTTCAGGGCTTTATAATGGCAGCACATATTATAAATATGTAGGATATGTAAAACAATATTTGCTGTTAGCTGCATGTGTAGGATTTTTTTCTTGGGGTATTGAGTTGTTTGGAAGTCTCATCTGATTGAAGTATTACAGTTTTCATTCCCAGTTGTTGAAAAGTTGCATTTTACTTTTTTCCAAGGCTTTCTAAAAGCCATTTTTAATGCATTAAATGGAAGAGGCTTTAAGCTAAGTCCATACTTAGCCTTTGTTTTGAAATCACAGTATTTTTGTACATATTTAAAATGCTTACGTTTTGAAAGCTTGAGGGTTTGTTGTAGTAAACACAATACTGACAATATTTGTGGCTGCTCAATTGTCCTTTGCTTTCTGTCCAAAAAATACTAACTGCATTGGGGTTCTAGGCCATCACTACAACTGGAGCATTGCTATTAATTATATATTATTATTACATTAAAAGAAACTAAACTCAGGGGGAAAAAATCATTACATTCTCCCTTTTATTAACATTAGCAGACATATCTTGTAATGGAGCTGTGTGAGGGTGGAGAACTTAAAAAAATGCTTTGTGGTAAAGGGCATTTTACAGAAAATGAGACAGGACACATCATTCAAAGCCTGGCTTCAGCATTAGTGTGTCTGCACAAAAACTGTAATTACATTCCTCTGTCTCTCCTGTATGTTCATTGATTTTGAGTGTTCATACATTTAACAGCAGTTACTGATTGGTATTTTATCTATTATGTATTTCATAGGATAAAAATAGTCCGGTAAAGAAAAAGTAAAATACCCTACATGAAAGCTTTTTTAGAACTTTATTTTTACAGATGCAATACCTGCTGCCATTTTCTTTTCTTTCTCTTTTAGCACCAGCTATGACAATAACTGTGTTATGGTTTCCTACCTTGCAACTGCTTTGCATTATAACTTAGTTCAGTTGTTATTTGCACAGTGTATTACAGGAGGTAAAAAAGCAGAGGTGGATTGTTCCTGATACTTCCTAACAGCATGTATTGCACTGGGATTCAGTAAACATCAGTGTTTCCATCCACCACACAGAACCATTGCAATTCTGCACACTCCACAACAGAATTAACCTATCCAGCCAAAAATTTAGATTTTGTAGGTGGTGCAGGACTAGAAATTCTTGAGAATTTCTTTTGCAAAGAAATTATTAAGCTCTTTGTTACAACATACTGCTTCTAGGAACCCTTCATTTCCCTCTTTTTCCAGAGAGATATATGACATTATGGAATGGTGCCTTTCATAAAGCCTTGTTTCTTCTATGCCCTCATCAAAAGGGCAAAAACATTGACTGGTTTAGTATATAAAAATGAATTTCAGGTATGAAAATACGTGCAAATTTGGTAAATATACCAGATACACTCTAGTTTTTTTGTTGGATGATGTCAGATGATCTGATTTTAAAAGACTGAACCAATATGTACGTTTGCCTTTCTTACAGGACTGTGATGAGGAATGAGATTTCAAAATTTGAAATTCTTATGACTCCCTGGAAGAAGTGGGGAAGATGATTTTTGTTAGGCTGCCACTAGTTTTGAGTAAAGTGCACAGGAACTGCTCATAGGAATTAATCAAAAGATTTTAAAATGTTTCTGTCAGAATATATTCACTGCAACTGATAACATTTTATTTCTTACTCTCTCGGCATGTATTGTTCACAGAGATCTAAAACTGGAAAACATTTTAGTTAAAAGCTGTGACATCAATGAAGTAAATGAAGTGAAATTAAACATAAAGGTAAGGTGACAATTGTAGCAGTTCTGCTTCAAGAACCATTTTTAATATCCAGGTATTACTGGGAGAACTGACTTTGATACCTATTAGCAGGTTTTGAAATGAGTTATAAATGGTGTTATTAGGGGAAAAAAAAAAACATTTGGAAACTAAGAGCCAGTGCTGAAAAGAGAATATTTTTTTTCAAATGGTAAGTACATTTCTCAGTCAATTAAAAAAAAAAAAATCCTTAAAGTAACCATACCTTGTTCATCCAGATCTACATTTGCATAGTCCCAAGCCATTAGTTACAGGAAGCCAGCAGATGCTGTGAGATGCAATTAATATTTAAATTAGGAATGTTTTCAATTTAAAGTAAATCTGTTAGTAATTTAGAAAAAAGCCTATTTAGACTGTATCTTGATTGAAATACAAGTATATTATAGGATTCTTTTGATGTTAATAAATATTTTCTACCTGAACACAATGTTCCGTATGCTCACATCTTCTTTTGTATTGAAGAAAATAGTCTTTGATGCTTTATAAATTGTGTGTTAATTAGGCATCAGCAATCTGCTATTTTAGTAGTAGGTACTGTTAAAATGCAGGCATGATCTTGCAGAACTGAATTGTTGGATCATGAATTTACTATCTGGGATAGAAGACTCCAGGTTGAGAAGCACTTTAGACACCGAAGTGGACAACTCTGTAATTTTTTGATGGGATAAATCCAGACTGCAAAACTCTGTTTTCTGTTTCTTAGACCTGTGTATTTTTATATAATCTCATTCTCATTTTAAGAAATGTCATTTTGGATTTCTCTGTACCCTTCAATTTGGGGCAGTTTGTGCCTTCCTTCCTGCAGATGCCAGAGGTAGGTAAGACATGCATAAATCTTCCGTCTTTTCCACCTTTTTTGAGAGGTTTTCCATCCTTTCATTCAACTCACCACTTCCATCAATAGAAACCACCATGGCCAGCTGCTCTTTTTTCATGTCCTTTCTTTATATATCCATTTGGAACAGCAACTAGCACACTCTGTCATCTCTCCTGCAAGGTGCAAGTGTTTTTCTTAGCTTCCATCCTGTGAATGAGGTCAGATCTTTCCTCACTTTGCTTGTTCCTCTCATTTTAGAGGAGAATAACTCCTAAATGACTTTAGTGGAAGAAGTGGAAAACACAGAACCAAAGCCCAAAACTGGTATGGCCAGCAGCAATTAAAGTGGCTACAGGAAAGAAGAGATCCATCACACAGTGTGAGATAAGAAAAACAGCTAAAACCAGCATTTAACTGCTTCAGAGCTTTCAGGCTTGAGGCAGCTGATGTTACATGTCAGGCTGAGGTTCCCACCCTCCTACTTTTGCCTGTGAGAAAGTCTTCCTGGATCTTTATGATTTTCTGGTTTTAGGCAGGATATGCTGACAGAATTATGGGACAAATCCAGACACGGCTTGCTCCTGGTGAAAGAAGAGAGGTCCTTCCACATGCCACACGAGTACATGGCACAGGTGCACACTGGCATGGGGCTTGGATGAAATTTTGTTAATATGTATAGATAGACCTTCTTTTTCAAGCCACCTCTCAGTATCAGAGCATTCCTTCCTGAACTCACAGACACTGATTTCTTCAGATGTATGTGTTGTCTCACAGACTTTGACATGACAAGTATAAAATACAAAAGTAGACTGAAGGATTTGACTTCTCCGTGTAAGTATTACACTTGAATAAGGTTTTACACGCAGGATAAAATCCTATCTTGTTTTTTAAAAAAATCAGTGTTTATTTCCACCCTTTGAAATGTCCTCTTCATGGACAGTTGATGAGTAGTACCTTTTTGGTAGGACTTCTTTTAACTCTGGATCACTCTGGTGATGCCCTCTGATTGCATAGACTAATTTGTGACTCCTGATATCCTGCAGAAAAATATAGGAATCTCCAGCTAAACAGTGGGAATAAATGATAACCAATTTTTTTTAGACAATTTCCATCCAAAAAATGTGCCTATCCCTGTGTATGGGACTGATTAATATTTGATGCTGAAATGGAAGTTGAAAAAACCCCAAACCACAAAAGCAGGTAATTATGACGTAGCCTGCCCAAAGGACATGCTCTTCAGGGCTTTTCCCTTGCCCATTTAGGCAATGAAAACTTTGCATTCTGTAATATAAAGATCTGTAACCCTTTCTGATTTATACTGCATGCTACAATATATTTCACTCCATTATCCAGCATAGCATTCATTTATCTGATTCTGTGGAGTCTTTTCCTCAATAGTTTATACCAGCAAATTCCACAGCTTGCTCATAACAAATGGAAGCAAAAAAGAAATCCTTTTTGGGGGAAGATAATTAGCCCTTCCAACATTCTGATTTACTAAATACTAGTAGCATTAAATACTCTTCAAGTGAGGGGGTTTTTTACGGGATAAAATTACTTTTCAATTTACTAATCATGGCAGAAACGTAGAGTGTTAGCACAGCGAGGGGCTTTGAGTTGTTTGATTTATTTCTCTGTCTAAAGGAAGAAGCAGCTATACTGAGGTCATTTCTGATGAGTATTTGTGTAAAGTGTACTTAAAGACCTCCAGTAGTGGAGACTCCATAATCTTCCCAGGAACTCCGTTCTGATGCTTCATTACCCTCCTAGAAATTTTTCCTGCTGTCTGCCCTGAACCTTCAGTTTGACAATCAGCTTAAACTTATACCTGCAGGCCGTGATCTAATCACTTTTTTCATTATAAAGTTTCAGTTAACTCACCTGCAGTCCTATAATTGCTCCAGCTGACCTAAGGGAGGTGGTGAGAGCCTGTGTGAGGGGCTAAGGAAAAGGGTGGAACTGCAGTTCACATTTTCAGACTATTATTTCCTCTCCCTATCCAGCACAGATATGAAGAACAGGTAGGCACCTTCCTCTTGTCAGCCATCTGTTATTTCACTTCTCTCTTGGTCTCTTGTTCTTTAAGCTGAAGAGCACAGACAGCTGCAGAACATGCCTCGATGCAGCCTTCTACTTTGACAACAAACAAGTTACAGCTGCTTACTGAGAGGCATTTTTATGGACCTGTGCATTGCTCCTGTGATATTTTAATGCATTAAATTAGTACATTAAATGCAATAATTTGGATTACAAAATAATTTAAGGGAAACAGTATCAAAATCCTTATTAAAATAGAGATGCATGACGTTTTATGTTCCTCCTCTAACCCCAAAGCCTGTCAGCCTGTGCTGCATGGAGATTTGCTCCTGACAGGTACATAATGTCTGTTACCCACCTCTTTTGTTTTCTTCTAGGTGCCTATTAATTCCAGTATTTTCCTGGGAATTAAAATTAATGGGATACTTCTATAATTCTTTGATGCCACCTTTTTTTCTGTCTTACAGATAGATACCATGATTGCCTTTTTCAGTTTTCAAGTGTTTTATCTGCCTTCCACTAATGGTTCTTGAAGAGCTAATAGCTCTGAAAAGTCTTGTCACTTTTAAAGTACTCCAGAATGAATTTCATCAGTTATGGCTGATTTTAAAATTTCCAACTCAAGTACTTGCTAACCTTTCTCTTCTCTGTAAAAGGCTGAGGTCTTGCCCCTTTGTCATTGATATTGATTGGACAATCCACTGCTTGCACTTGACATTTTGGTTAAGATTGATGCAAGAAGACATTAAATACATTTGCCTTCTAAGCATCATCTATCAATTGCATTCTTGGTTGAATACAACACTGATGTCTTTATTCACTGTCTTCCTACCACTCATATTCTTATAGATGATTTCATTTTGAGTTACATCCCTTGCTAGTTGCTCCTCATTTTTTCTTTCTGATTTTGCTGCTCTGTGCTTATGTTTTTCTTTTGGTCTTCTTTCCATTTTTTGTATCCTCCCTTGCTCTGTGTGAGACTCATGGAAATTCAAAATTTAATCAGACTGTTTTAGTAATAAAGAAAATATATAGAAGTAATATCGACTTCCTGAGTTGGTAATTTAATTTTGTTTTGTGTAGGACATGTATATAAGGATATAAATATATAGAATTTTGTAAGCTTTCCCAGTATGTTAATAGTATGAATTAATGATAGTTTAAAATGTTATCAAAATGATTGATTAAAAATTAGTCCCTGCAGCAGATTTGGCCAGTTTGACAATATTAATGGTCAGAATCTCCTTTAAAGTCTTATTTTACCAGTTGTGGTAACTATTCAAACTATTAAGTTAGCTATTTCAAGATCCTTGTCATAATAATTAGATATTTGAAACTTGGTGCCTACCTAAGACGTGAAAAAATCTGAGATCACAGTTCAACAGGCTTTTTTGATTTGGTGGGACAACACCAAGTAAAATATTCACTGTCAATCTCCCCTTCCACTGTGTGAAGGTTTTTATATTTTGTTCCTTACTGGGACTACATGTGTCACCTCCATTGGTTCTGGAATTAAAAACCATAGATCTTGCTGTGAAGTCAACCATGTCTCCCACGATGCAGCAGATAAAATCTCACTGATTTTGAAATCAGTTTGAAAGACCCAAACCAATGTCTTTCTGACGTGTGACTGAAATAATATAAAGTGAGTAGTGAATAGGTTAATAAGTAGTGAATAGGAATTTTTAATCTAGGACTGAAATAGATGGCTTTGAAAATTTTTATTTGAGAATATTTTGGCACAGATTTTGTTCATCATCTGATGTGTTCAAGCAAACAGAAGCTTTGTGTTTTTGCAAAAACCCTGTGTTCTTATGTGCTCCCCTTATGTCTGGGAGAAAACCAAGTTCCTGTGATGTCTTGCAAGTACTTTAAGTCAGTGTTACGAACTGACTTAAGTTATGAACACTGCTTTAATAACTTATTGTGGAGAAGAAGAGTACTAAGTTTAATCACACAGCTAATGTCACAATGTCACCACCCCCTTAACAGCTAAATGATAAAAGTGAGGACACATCAGCATGAATTGTTAAGGCCTGTACATTATTCATTTAAACATCTGCTGTTGGTTCCTCCTTACATATGGGAATAAGTTATACCACATCAGCACATTCCTCATGCTTTGTGTTTAAGCATTTAAAAGTTTTTTTTTTTCTATTATTAATACTATTTTTTCTGCTTGGTTGGCAGCCCATGAAGTTATCAGTGCCTATGACTACAGCCAACAGTGTGGCATTTGGAGCACAGGTGTCATTATGTACATGCTGTAAGTAGCTTGTAAAAGTAATATAAAATGTACAGACCCATTTATAATACAAGTACTTACAATTTTGCACTGAAATAAAAAATAAGCCTCTGTGCTAAATCTTCACAAAGGAGTGAGCTTTTATAATTTCTTGTATGTAAACAATAAAAATGTCTATGCAAAATGAGGGAAAAGATTTCCGTATTAAAATTTGAGTGTTTGATTTATGGACCAGTAAATAGACTGGAAATAACAGAATATTGCAGTGAAACACCATAAAATCAAACTGAGAGTTTAGGCCTCTGTTTTTCATTGTTGTCTGGATCTATACATGAGGACTGAGTAGTTGATTTACAGTTTATTGGTCAAATGCTGACATGGACTGCACAAAATATGCAATCAGGGTAAAGGCTTTTCTTCTCCACCTCTGACAGTGATAACTCTGTAATTGAGATGTTCTAGGGCTGCCAGGTCTCCCTGCACAGGTTAACTGTGTCTCTTGAAAGTTTATTAGTTTGCTGGTATAAGAGGGAGAAATGAAACTTTGTGTTTGTAAGAGTACGTGAATTCTTATATTGAAGTCTTTCATCATTTATAACATTTGTCTTAGCTGCAAAATAATTATTCCTCTCTGAAAAATCTTAACCTGCTATACTAGCTAAAAAGTATAAAAAGGTACCCCAGTAACTGAAAATTAATTGTTGCAAAGTATGTAAATTATTGTGCATATGATGCAACTAAAATGTTACCTTTTTTCAGGGATGTTTTTCTTTCATAAAGCATTTTCATGTTTTTTTCTCCCCACTTTGTGTTTTTCTTCTCTTTATTGCCACGAGATAATGCTTTAACACCAATGTTTTAGAACACCACCACCACCATTTCATTCGTTATTATTTCTGCTCTTTGATTGTTTTGCTTTTGTTACATCCAGCTGAGTTCTTTTATAACTTAAGACTTTGTACATGGGCACATGGACACAGACACACAAAGTTTCATAACCTTCTCTTTTCTGGATTTTCTTAGTCTGATTTTTCTCTTCACTTTATTTTAGTTCCTCAGTTTCTTTTTTGTACAATTAGCTCACTTTTCTTCTTGTGTCAGCATGATGAAGTGCTCATTGCTTTATTGCCTTTATTTTTATTCATTTTTTTACTTCTAAAATCCATGTGTACAATTTATGCTGGTACAGATTGAGTTTTATTATTTTACTTCATGATATTAATGTCTGCATCATAGTAGTAGGATTTGTACAACACAGTAGAATATATTATAAGGTGTTTGGTAGAACTGGGGTGGTTTGACTGGCTAATAAGGATCCAGAGCTGTGCCTGCAGTCAGCACAATTCACAGCTCAGAACTTGTAAAATTCAGAGCAGTGAACTGTGTTGATTGCTGCTGGAGCTTAGAACTTCTGACCTTCTTCCTTAATTAGCAATATAAATATTTCTTAAAATTAGCATTTTGTAATCACAACACTGTCAGAACAAAGTAGCATTAATTCACCCCTTGTTGTGTTGACTACCCAAGAATGAAAACACCGTGTATGAATTAATAGAATGCAATTCACCCTCCTTTTTATTGCTTAATTTGGAAACAGTAATACAAAAGCCATAAGATCATCTTCTGGTTTTAATTCTGCTTTTGCAAATTGCTTTTCTTCCCACCCTGAATAATAGCTTGTGCTCCTGGTGCTCCTCTAATGGAGGATACTGGATACAGTGTAAGGACACTGTTAGAGCCATTATTGCTGCCATCACCACTTTGACCCTTCCTGACTCCAGCTAAAGCTTCCCTGCTGAGTTCCTGGCTATTCTGGCTCCTTTGACTGTGCAGTTGGCATGTCCCACCTTGGCACCAGGGCTGTTCTTGCCACTGCAGGCTCTGTCTGTACCTAGATGGAGGACAAAAGCCCTGAGGTGACTCAAGAACTCTGTTAATGCTCAGAGTTTCCTCTGCACAGTGGGGCAAGGCTGGCCTGGTGGATTTTTACAGGCACTTTAAGGCGTGCTCTACACTTCCCATTTCATTTCTACCTTAACACATACTAATAGAAGCACCCACGATAGTAACCAGCAAAAAGAAAACCCATTAAAATACGAAAGTGTGTCAGCACATTGAAGGATTAGAGCAGCGAGGGTCCTGCTGCCTGTCATGCTCACAGAGTGTGGCCCATGTGCTGCTGTCTAATAGGAAAGGGTCAGGGGCTTCTTTTTCCTGGGCAATCTGCACTATTGGATTTCTTGTTCATTCTTCCAGGTGTGCTCAGAGGCTCTGGCCCCTGCAGCAGTTCTCAAAAACCTTTGTGCAGCCGAAGAAGCCTGGGATACTTAATAAATCACTGCCTGTATTATAGTAATAGGAAACCTATTAAGAAAGTGTGGTAATTCTTGCTCCTTTCTAAAGGCACAGAAAATTTCTTCACAGATTTTCGAGGTGCCATGTGATATGTTTCACCTACTTAACTTGATTTCTTCAGCTGAAGCTATCTGTTGTCTGTCACTGCCTTAGTCTGGAGAGAATTTAGTCCTATCTGTGCATAGCAGAAAAATGGGCATTGTCAGCAGCTGATACGTAGGGTATCATGTCCTGAAATGAATGCATTCTGCCCCTTTTCTGTTCCTTAAATTGAGTTCCATGTGGATTTAAGTCCTGAGGGAGATTGGGAAGGAGAACTGGAGGATAAAAGAAAACAGCAACTTTTGTCAAAGACATTTTGAGATTAAAGGTTTTGGGGAAAATGCACCAAAATATTAATTTTATGTTTTACCTTAAAAATTAAAACCAAGTGAATGAAACAACACAGTATTTTGCTTTGATATAAAGTGACAGGCATCCTTCACCAGGATGTGAACTACATTTTTCAGTACCTACTTCTGTGTTTTGGGAATAGAACTAAAAAAATTGTTTTTGCAAATAATTTATTTGACAAAGCACATTTTTTTTGTTTGTTTTAAATGGTCACAAAAAGGCATACTAGTTTCTTGAAAGTATTTGCTACATAATTTTTGCCAGTCAGTTGTGCATGAACAGTATGATGTAAAATCTATTGGGAATTTAATCTTTGTTAGTTTTGATTGAAAACACAGACCACATGATATGGTTTTCCATTCTATGTGATTAGTAAAACACAGATCAATACTTACTTTCAAAGTATATTCTCTAATAATCATTTAGAATTGATGTTTCTGGTTAATACTTCTGCTGGTACATAGTTACAGCAACCATCTACCAAATGTCTGACATTGAAACCTCTTTTTTAATAGGAATACCATTGGTTTTTATTTTAATATATATTTTGTTTTTATTTAATTGTTTCCACATCATTAGGAATACCATCAGTGTAAAGGAAGCAGGAGATACAGAAAGATTAAATTGAACATACAAATACTACATTTATTCAAATATTTTACTCAAAATAACAGAAAATAGATACAGGACAAGAATTCAGTTGAGGTATATTTTTATGAACATATATACTCTTAATATGGATACTTTTGGGTAGGTCTTCACATTTTTCTGACGTTTCTTTTCTTTTTTATTATCCTAATTTTCTACTGATAAATAACTTTGGATGAGGCCAAACAAGGCAACATTCACACTACATGGGCAAAGGAGATACATCTAAATACCAGAACAAAGGGTGGAGAATTAAAAATTATGCTTTGTTTCTCCCAGTATTTTCTGCTTTATTGTTTTGTTCTGAAAAATAGATCTTTTGCAGCAGTAAAAGGATGTTCTAGACTTCTATAATTTTCTATGAATCACAGTTGCTTTAATTAACTCTTACTCTATGAAGAATAGCACCTTAGACTGAAAACTGAACACATTTCATAGATTTCAAGAATTCAGAACTGAGTTCTGAACATCAGTACAGTTGACTTTAGGGATACAAGCACCTACTATGTATGGCTAATCTGATTTATACAAAAAAGTCTACAGAGTAAAATTATCTAGTGATTGTTATAATGCATCCATGACTTTTGTTTGAAGCAAAACTTGTTTTTTAGAAAGACAGCTGATTGGGGCTACAATGCCTAAATTGAGAGTGGTCTGTTTCATCTTGTGGCTGTTGTTTCAGTTCTTGTGACTGTTATTAACCCACCAGCCTAAAAACACTGGCCCACGAATTACTGATGGCTCTTAGCACTGCAATACAGTGGTTATTAGCACAGAAGTGTTGAATTGTTTGATAGAAGTTACTACTTGGATGTGGAGTCAAAAGAAATGATAAGTACACAGTGTTTGCAGTAAACATCACTTCTGAGATAGAAACACTGCACACAATGGCAGCAAGTTGGCTCTCAGTTAGCCAGGGGATTTGGGTGAGTGAATTAGGAATTACCAAAATAATCTGTGTGTTCAGTTTATTATTTCCTAGCTGATACTTCAGCTGTTTCTTGGTAAACCTTTGGCTGCTACTTAAAAAATCCATATAATAGCAATTACCCTTTACTTATGTGGATCCCTAGGGACAAAGATTAAATCACCTCTTAACCTCATAACCTTTTTCCTTTAAATCTCTCTGAGAGACACATTTTTAGAACTTGAGTCACTTTCTTAGAGTTCTCTGAAGTTTTCCCAGTCCTGCCAACTTTTTGATTTCAGAGTGATCCCATAATATACAGTTTTTGCCTCACCAGTGAAAAACAGTAGGTATTCATTCACTGACCCTAATTTTCTTGTACCTTTTATAGCAAGTTTGGAAGAAAAGCTTTTGAACTAATAAGAAGGAAAGACCTCTGCTTTAAAAATTTGGTCTGGGAAACAGTTACCGAGGCTGGTAAGTACACAATGCTCTCACAGAATAAATGCTGACTGCATTGCCATGAATTCCACAAATACAGTAGTTGTGATATTTTTCCTAGCTTTTAAGTAGTGCACGCTTTCTGAAAAGCAAAATTGATGTTAAAAATAAATTGACATAAATGATACTGTGAACTAATTTCATAGCATTGTAAGAAGAAAGGTCTCTGCATTAAAGCACTCAGTTGAAAATGTGTCTTGTTGTTAGTAGAAGTGAGAGGTTTAAAGTTGAGGTTTTCATTCCTAGAAGAAAAAGTTTTGAAACTACTTGTGAAAGTTGATGCTGTTCACCAAATCAATAAATTACTGGATAACTAGTGGAAAACTGTTTTGAAGAGATGCAATGTCTTCCCCTTGTATTTCACCTCTTATTTTTATGTACGTAAAGTTGCTTTATTGCCTCACTGGAACCCAGTAGGGTGGAAAATTTAAAAAAATGCAGACTAAGCAACATAACACTTGTTAGGGGTTTGATCCAAAGCTCCCAAATCCATTAGCATGTTTTGCTTGTATCCCATGGGCTTCTGATCAGTCTGTAAGCTAAGAGAAGCTTTACGCTGTATTCCTTGCCCAAACCAACTTTACCTGATTTCCCGTAGGTTTTGGCATAATATGGAAGTATGGGTTTGGATCAGGTTTGATCAATTAAATGATTTTTTTTTTTTGCTTTTTTAATTAAAAAAAAAAAAAAAGAGAACTTTGAGCTACAGGACCATTCTGAAGGCAAGTGGAATATAGTGCTGGAAGGGAACCTGTGGGCTCCCAGCTTGCTGGCTGGGTGGCAGATCTTGTCACTGTGAGCATACTGAACTTTCATCTGTCTCATGGAACACCTGTGCTTTGTGTTTTGTGGCTGAAATTAAAGCAGAGGGAATGGAAATAGCTGCTACTTAAAGATAAACTGATGATAGCAAACCCTAATTTCTTCCCTAGCTTGCGTCTACATCATTTAGGAAGAGAAATGCCTGTGAATCATTGCAACATATTCTGGTATGTGGGAGGACAAATAGCTCTCTCTATTCAGATGCCTCACACCTTCATCTACAAAAGAGCAATTCTGGATGAGCCTGCAACTTTCTTCCTTCCTGCTAATTGAGCAGAGCTGAACAGGAAGCTTTTTCTCCTAAGGTTTCATTGCATTCTTGTGTGTGAGAGAATAGCCACAACCAAATGTGTAACTCAGCAATGGCCTGGAAAATGAGGCAATTTTCATCCAGCTCTGCCCTGCCGTATTATGAGTACCATACTCTCTTTGCTTCATGAAAATGAAGATATGGAAAACTGCCACCCATGTGATTTCATGACTTCTCACCGTGTATATTCATGGAGCTTGAGACTGATTCCCATATGAACATCACTTCATGTAACAAGACCTTCCTATAATTCTTAGTAAACCGTTCCTTCTCTCCATACTACACAACATTTCAGGCACAGTAGATCTTAATTTGCAGTACTTTTCTTCTTTTATGAGGTAGACCGCAGTCTGGATATCTTATCTACAAAATGCCTACAGATGCAACCCTGTGTTAGCTGGCTTCAATTTGCAGTTCCACAGTCAATGTGCAACAACTTTAAGCATTAGTTTCAATGCAGAGCTGTGTTTTAGACTTTTTCATCAGGTTTGAATGGTTTCTAAATGTTGAGAGGTGGTCATCATAGGCTGATGACAGAATTCCCTCATGCCAGGGAATGCACTCTGAGGCCTACAGACATCCTTGGGTCAGAAACCACAAGAAATGAGTTCTGGAAATACACTGAAGCCATTTGTTCCTCCAGCTGATCTTCTAACAGTTTTAACTTCTTCTTTAAGGGAAAATTTTCTGGATGAGGCAGTGCTCCAAACAGTGATTTTTGCCTTTATGCTTCAGCCTTTCCTGCAGGTGATCAGCCAGCATTGTCTATCACTCAACCCTTTGTGCCTCACACTGGGCACCAAAAGAGGCTGTCATGGTTTAACCCCAACTGGCACCTAAGCACCACACACCCAATTTACTCTTATAAAAATTTACTCCCCTGCTTCAGTAGGCACGTAGTGAAGGAGAGTCTCCTGTTCCATACCTTCTGCATCCCATCTGCGCATTCCATCCAAAGCCCCCAGTTGCTTTATTTGCATTCTCCTATGATGTTTATGATTTTCACGTGTATTAAATATTGCAGCATTAAATGTTTTCCCATTTCTAGTAAAAACTCTAGGTTTTTAGAGGAGCATAAAAATAAGAAATGGGGGCTTAAAGTGAAAAGTGTCACTATGCCAAATTCTTAAAGAAATGCTCCCAAAGTTGTCCTAATAAGGGCCTGGTTTCCAGAGCTATGGAGCACCTGTGGCTCCCTCCTTACTTCAGCAAGAGTTGCAGATAGTCAGCACCACTGAAAATCAGGACACCAGTTTCTGCTTCATGCTTGTGCCTTCACAGCCTCTGTGATTTTACAATAGCCAGATGGGGAACGTGAAAGTGCATTATCATGTAGAGAATTCTGTGTGTAAAAAAATTAACCCCTTGGAGCCATGTGACACATGAGCTTCTGCATAGGAGAAAAATGCATTTGGCACCACAGTCTCCCACCAGGAAACCCCTACCATCTGTACCAAAAATTTATGAAGTCACAAGTCATTCTCTGTGATTAAAACTGGCATTTCAAACATAGGTGCTGCAATTTTATATTCCAGAACAATACTTCAACAATAAAAATTTTAATTTAAAAGTTACCATGTTCTTACAGCTAAACAAATGACCTCAAGCTCAATTCAAGTTAGTGGATACCTCTGGAGGTTTATGTGTTGTCAGTTTGAGACCATATAGAGTTTTGGCCGGGGGCTATGCAAAGGGTTGATGATTAATTATTTACCAGAAATACTAATTAATGCAGTCCTGTTACTACTTTTGATTATTCTGATCTCTGTACCAGTTAAAACTTTTCCAGGCACATTTTACTTTTTGTATCTGCTGAAAAGTAAGAGCCAAATACATGACAGGATAGCAGAATATTTTTAAGTTTCTAAGAAATGCAGACTGTATTACCACTATATGTTGTTTCTGCAAAGTCTGCACAGAACATTACTTATACAATGAGTATAATATTCATGAAATATAGAGTAAGTCTAATTCTGCAATAAATATCTTTATGGATACATATACTTTGGTTTGATACTATAATTTCCAAATACTTTAAGCTATGTTTAAAAAATATGGTCTTTTCCAGTTTTTTCCTACATATATATTGTATGGATTGTGATATGTTTTAACTATAAGAATATTCTACCTAATTTTCTTCACTTCTCACTGTGGGAATTTGATATTTTCTTAGATCTATTTAAAAGTCGGTGTTTCCTTTCAGGTAGTGGGGTGGTTTATTTATACTTTTTCTTTTACTGTATTGCTTTTTGTTCCTATCAGAAGAACTTTTGAGCACATTTATTGCGAGCTCTGATTTAGAATTCTGTGTTATTGCTGTGATTTTTGGTGAAGTTTACAGGTATGTGAGTATGCTTGACTGAAGAGGAAAAGCAAGACCCTATAACATAAAATTTATATGTACAGCATGTGAGATTTCTTTTCAGATTGACTTTTACAAGGAAGCCAAATGCCTAAAGCCCAAATCCTCTTGTGTCTGAATTACAACTCCAGTTCAGCAAAAAGCTTGTGTATCTGTTCTGCAAATTATTTCAGCACATTTCCAAAAGTATGTGAGGACTTGAAAAATTTGATTCAATGAAGCACTGAGATCCCTAAGGATGCCTAATGATTCTGAGAAGAAATCTGCTTAGAGATCTCATTTCTCTATCTTAAATTTTCTCAGCTATCTGGATATGGATCTTTCTGTGCACCAGCACCTCCATCTCCTGGCAGTGCTGGCAAGTTTGGACAAGAGGCAATTTGGGTTTTTTTTTGTTTTTTTTTTTTCAATTCCATAGTTGTATTTGGGTTGTTTTTGGACTTCTCTGCATGCATAAAGACTTTTCTCTGGCTCTCTCAACTTTCCCCATAGGATCAAAAGCATTTTTACTGTTTTCAGGTGTCTTATTCTTCCATTTACTGTGTATCTTAACTAATTTGAAGGTTCTTCTCTTTACCTCTACAATATTTTAATTCTGTCAATGGAATGATTGTTGTATTCTGAATGTCCAATGATAATGAATCAAGAATTTAACAGTTCTGTTTCCTGCTCCTGGTGTTAGCTAGATTTTTTTCCTCCTGAATTGATAACTAAATTATTGTCCCCTAAAATGTCTATTTGAAATATTCCAGATTGATGCAGTGAGCAGTCCTTGCAAATGATCTCTTCAAACTGTCCTTCTCCTTGGTGTTTTAAAATTGGTGTATATGCCACCAAGATTAGTAAATATGGGTGCAAATCAGGCTTCAAACTTTGTATGTTACACGTGTTCATGGAGAAAATACTTTATTGCATTCTCCAGGAGTAGCTGGTTATCTCTGCATTTTTGTCTTGGCTCCCACTGAAGTTTGCTTACTAAAAATTCAGTAGAAAAAAAAAAAAGTTGGACTGGAAAAAAAAGAAACAGAAACAACATAATCTGTCAGTTAGTGACCCCCAGGCCTGTTACCCACAGTTGGCACCAGGTGCTGGTGAATTAAACCCAACAGGTGTTCAAATGAGCCAACACACATAATTAACTTAAATGGTCCCATTTTCTTAAAAACTGTCATGAAATAAACCCCCTCTTCTCTTTCATGGGGTGTACAATTATCTGGCACTTTGTAAGGCCTAGGTCTTTTGAAAAGGCCTAATCTCAGACTCTGATTTTGTGGGTGCAATTCACTGCACACTGCATGTTTAACTACATAATTGTTCATGCAAAGGAGAGAGTTAAAATGTGTGTCATCAGTTATGCCCACAGTTGTCATAATTGCAGATGTAAATCGGCTTGAGCAGCAAATGAGGTTGTTTTGCACAATCCAAGCCCACCTTTCTAATGGCTGTGAGTGTTTATGCCTTGGTCATTTGCTACATAAGTGACTTTGCTCTCTGTTTCAGACAAAGGAAATGCTTTCTAAATACCAGTCCTCCTGTAACAGAAAACAAATAGTTTGAAATGAGAATTGTCAGTTTAATGAGATGGATGAAAGAGCTTTAGAAGCCATCTCATTTGTGACCTCTTTCCGCTGCTGGATCCACTGTGTGACCTCAGAAAAATAATTATATTTCCTGTGTTGCAGTCTGTACAGTCTAGATATACTACCCAGTAACTATATATCATTAATTAATATTAGAAAAATGTATCTCAGCTGTTAGTGAAGTGCTTTAAGAGTGTCAGAAGACTGGTAGTATTAATGCCAAATACTATCTCTTAAAAACAAGTAACAAGACAACCCTAGTTTTCAGAGTTGTGTATAAGCTTTGCATATAGCATGTGCTTGCCTTTCTCTCCAGACTTTCAGATGTGTAATTGCCAGCTTTACTGAATATCAATGTAATAAACCCAAAATGATTTCAGATCATTCAGTGTGAGATGAGAGGACAGATGCCTGATCGGTTTAAAAAGAATTGTTGCTTTGGTATCCATAGATTGTTGCACTACCTGTTATGGATTAGGCTCAATAAAATGAGACTGTTGTCTAGGCATATTTATTTGCTCAGTAACCTAAACAAACATGGATAGATACAGAAACAGGGAAAAACAGGTGTAGTGGAAAATCTCGGTCATCTTCTAACTCTTTGGGTTTTCTTTTTATTTTTATAGAAATTGCTAAAATTCCTTTCCCAAAAGCACTGAAAAGTACTCTTTCTCAGAGGTGGTCCCTGAGGAAGCAGAGATGGTGGTGGCTCTTTTACGTAGGAAGTCATATCACAATAGAAAAAACTCCTGGAAGGTAAGGAATTACTTACGGGGTGACACCATCTATGTCAGTGCTCTCTCTGATAGTGATGACAGGAAATACTATTTAGGGAGAATATTCAAGCCTGGCTATTTCCTCCCATGTAGTACCAAGCCTGGATACTTCCTCTCATGTAGTACCCCAGTATTCAGAATTATCCTTAAGGTTGTGAGAAGATACATTCCAACATAATCCTGTTAGCATTCATTATGGCCCTGTTGTCGATGAGTATCTCGGATTCCTTGTTGAACGTGCCGATGCCATCTGCCTCTGCAGCTGCCCATGGCTGCAAGATCCAGAAATGCACTATTTAATGATAAATAAATATTTTCTGTTTTAAAATGATCTCCTACTCTATTCATCAGATGGCCCTTATTTCTAGGAGTACAGGATGTGGCAAAAAGCTCACATTCACTACTAAGTAAAAACTCAGGTATATCCCTCCTCAGTCACCTTCTCACCCAATTGGTGCCTCCAAGATTGCTTTCCTAAGTGGTGACTGCAACTGCCAGTTCGAGTTGAGCATTAAGAAGACCTGCTTTGGATTGATTTTCCCTAAGTGTAAAATTTTATTTGTTTTCTCTCTCTTGTTTGAACCAGTATTTTCATTGGAGGTTGACCAGGGTGTTTAGAAACTTGAGTTTCTAACTGTGTATTTAGGAATGGGATTTTCAGCTTTAAAAATATCAGACTATTTTCTCTGTTAGCACTGAATATTATTTGAGTTAGGAGTAGTGTTCAGAGAATGACATTTTTGAAAGTTAAGAAATTGTCATTGTACTGAAGAAAAAGGCTTACCTTCTCAGCAGGTATAAATCATTATTATGACTGTTACTTAAATCACTGATTCTTATTAATTAAAGATCTCTTCCAAGGAATATTCAGCTGTTTTTCTAGCTTTGTCTTGCTCTCTGAAGAGATAAATCTAATGGCAAAAGTTGAACTTCATCCCATGAAGACCGTTGATCCTGTCTTTGTTGAATTTTAGCAGCAAAACAGACCAGAGATAGCAAAGAACATATTTTTTGTGATAGATGAAGATGTAAGTCTTCATTTCGCATTTTTATAAAATGAAGATACCATTTTCTATTGTGTTTGACTATTGTGATGAGGTAATATCTGTCATTTTGATTAAGAAGCCTAGTTAGTGAAGATTAAAATAAAGAAGTCGTACACATTTGTTAAAGCAAAAAATGCTCTGTCTCAAGGATTGGATTTAAAATTTAAAGGCAAGAAGCTTGTCTCCGTGTACTGTAGGAGAGATTTAAAGTTATCTGTTATCATTCTTTTATTTCTGCATGATCTTATTTTTGCATATTTTATGATATATATTACAGCAGAGTTACATTAGAATAGTATTTTGTAATTGTTCTCTGTTCTGATACTTTGTTCATATCTGTATTCTTCCCACCTGTTTAGTGCATTTGTAAGGTTGTAGTCATTAATTTTTTTTAAATTGCAGTCCCCTGAAGGTAGATAAGTATCTCTTGTGTCAAATCCAAAGCAGAATTGGTATTTCCAAGAAAAGAATGGAGAATTTGACACATTCTCATGTCTTCCACCCAGAAACTGGGACATAAAACCCTCCTGAGGTCTGCTCACTCACAGTCAGACAGAAATCATAGGACATCCATCAACTTTGAACAACTCAAGAGTAAACAACTATTACTTGTGCCAAAATGAGCAAGCTGTATAAAGATGGACAAACATATCCTGAAGTGTTTTCTCTCTTTGCTTCCCTGAACCCTTTAATCAGAAAGCTTTCGCTTTCCTTTGGCACTGAAGAAAATCTTACAGCAGTGTGAACTCCTAACCTGTAAGACAACATCCGCTGATAGTATTTTTGTCAGAGTACAAATTATGGAATTGTCTAAAATGTATGTTATTTACTTGTTCTGTACTAATAGACACCGTGCCAGGTAGGCAGTTTTCTTTCACAAATCCATTTTGTTGTGCTTTCCTTGCTCTTACTTTCTTTACTTTTGTTACAAATGTTGGGGGTGGGGGGGGATGTGTGTGATGAGGCCAGAATCTTCAGCAGGGATTCCTGGTAACTGCATGCTTCACACTCACAGAATATTCTAGGAAATCGCTTATAAATTTGCTTGAGGCATTACAACACAAGTGCTTCAGTCTATGGAATTTGTTACTGCTATTTTAGGTTGCTTCCAATTGCTTTTTTTTTTTTTTTTTGGAGCAGAACTTATTTTAGACTGCACAAATAAGGGATGTTCTTAGAAGTACAATGGAGCTGCTGTGGTTCTCACTGCTGGAATTCTGGTGTGTTGATTAAACTCTATATAAAACAGGTGTTAGAGTAATGGCCTTTACAAGTTAATTAATCTTCATTTTCAAAGGATGAGCTACCATTTGGCTTAGGTTTATTATATGTAAGTGTAAATTACAATGTGATTTACTGTCCTAAAGAAAGAGCCACTCTCTAAGGACAGGTCTTGCCGGTAAACTGCCGTGGTGGCACATGGTGTGAGCAAATTATGCACGATTTTGTTGAAAACATTTCCTTAAATATATGTACAATCTGATTTGTGGCTTATTCAAGAAATTTTGCTGAGAATATCAGCTTTAGGAAATAGCTTCTAATCTCCAAAATAATATTGAAATTCCTCTTACAGTCATTACAGCCTTGGGGGTATTTAGGTGTGAAGTATTTATATTACAGGGCCAAAATCTTTTTCTGTGCATATGTAAGCACTTGGAGAGATTTTATTTACAGTAAGCTAAGAAAGAGCTTTTTGACATCATATAATATTGAAAGGGCGATATATCCCTCTCATTCTCGCTGAAGAACACAGCTATATGTATAATTAGGCACGTTTTGGGAGGATTGATCTAGTTTCTGTTTTTCAGATCAGATCAAACACAAGTCTGTTGAGGAGCAAAAATGTATGCTCTACAAAATGCAGTGAGTATAAGCCACAGTTTTCTACGTTTTTCTGACTGAATTCAGTAAGATTTTCACTTCAAGCGGAAAGTTGTCCTTTTTTTCTTTTTTTGTTGTGCACCCACTCAGTAGCAAAGTCAACTTCCCTTAGGAGCTCTAACAGTCACACTGTTTTTATTTGATGTTCTTCAAACCTTTTATGAAGTCCCAGGTGCTTTCTGGCTCTCGTGACACCAAGATGGTAGGTCAGAGTGTGGCCTGGATAAACTGTCTCCTCAGCTGGCTGGTGACACTGCTCATTCCTTTCATTTAGTGAGAGTTACTTGGAGGGCACATCTGGACTCACCGTTACCACAGTGGCTGCATCATCAGCCCACATCGTGGCAGTCCTACCTGATCACTGCACTTGCACAGCAGTAAACCTGGGGCACAGTGTTGCCCAGTGCTGGTATTCTGTTGTCAAGTGCACTTTTTTGGAAGAGAGATGAAATTTTCAGAGGCCCAGCAGACATGCTGACATTTTGTACCACCCCTGCTCTTTGAAACCACGGGAGCTTGAAAATGCACTGCTTCACATCAAAGGGTTGTGTAATTTTTACAGCACTAACAGAACACAGTAAGTGTAATTTGCCCTTAGAGGGTGGAGTATTTACTTGTCATGGATACATTCTCCTATCCTGAGGTGCCAAATCATTTCCCGTCTCTGTCGATTTTAAGATATTTTGGTTAGAGCACAGCTTTTGTGACTGGCTCCCCAACAGAATCAACTTTGAGCTCACCTGTCATGACTTCTCCTGTCCTCTGCACTCCTGGATTTATTTTGTGTGCTGTCCTGTTGTGGCTCAGCACAATTCTGTTCCCACAGCTCCTGATGCTTTTTGCCACAGACCAGATGTGCACCCTGCATTACCCTGTGTAAGTCTCACCTATGCCCAGTGTAGTCTTCACGTATCGGTGTGCTTTGGTGAGGTGCAGTGGAGCTCTCTGGGGCTCGCAGGAGAGAAGGGAGCAGCCTGTCAGATCCATGGCTGTGACCTGTCTCCTGCCCAGAGGTGAGTTGTGTCAGGCAAAGAAGGGAATGAAGATTTGGATACGGGCTGGAAGTATCTCCAAGGTGTTGCCAGCGTGGGAACCGTTGGGAGGTGCTAAATGGTTGAGCTTATGTAGGGACTGCAGAAGAGTAGAACATCATCTTCCCAGATGTCGGAGAGGAAACTTCCATCATGTCAGTGACTCCTAGCATTAAACCTCTTGTTAAACAAAATAGAGCTCTTACAGTAAGCTCCGTGCATTTTTCCTTTTTCTTCTTTATCCTCTTTTTTCCCTTTATGCCTTTTTTCACTCCTTTTCAATTCCTTCATTTCCTCACTTGGTTTTCTTTTTCATTTGTCAAAAGATTTCTTTTTTTCTTCCACAAATTCCTTTCTTGTTTCTCCTTTTGATGTGGCTTTTCTCTGTTTCCCTTTCAACTCTCAGAGCTTATTTTAGCCTCTTCTCTGTATTTGTTACATGGAGGAGCGCTATTGAAAAATTAAAAGTAGATTGCATGGGATTTTCTTATTTCTCTTTTTCCTCTAGAGGTCTGTTTCTCTTCTCTCCTATTTCTATGAAGTTTACCATTCCCAAATGCTTCCTTCCTTTTCTTCCAAATGATTTTACTCATCTTTTGCTCTCTTGCTCTGTCCTTCAACTTGCCCTTCACTTATTATTGCTTCATATTTAATTTCTCAGGCAGGGTGAGGCTTTGTGGAAGCATTCTGGTTAAATACTCCCATTTGTACCTCAGCTCTGCTGACAAGCACTAACTTCCCAACTGGATCTATACTGGCTTTTTGTTCCATTTTTTCCTATTTCAGCCCCAGTAGCAGTAGCTGTGTTGGCAGTATTAAGTGCTACAGCCACATTATAACCACAGCCTTGTATAACCCATTAAAGATCAGGTCTGTATGACATTGTACTTTTAATAGCAGTCGCTGGCAGCCTATCTCTGCTTGTTCTCTTATTATTACAACCACCAGTAGAGCTGTTCTACTGGGAAATTTCAAGTGTAGACAAAGCTTTAATCAACAGTAATCTGATCCTTTAAAAATGCAACACCAATTCATTTATTTCTCATTTCACATATGAAATTTTAATAGGTACAATCACCCTTAAGGATGTTTCAAATATTAACATTATGCACAATTACAAAACAGAATCTTTTTTCTGTATGAAACTATTAGCATCTTTGAACCAAGTAAGTAGTTTTCTGTGCAGACATCAAGTTTACTATCAATCAGAAGCTTATTAACAGCTGTGTTAGTCCTAATTAAGTGCAAAGAAATGGCAGACTTTTTAATTAAGTCTTATTTTCCTAAGAGGAGTCTGACGGATTTTTTTTCCCTTTCTCTTCCCCACTTCCATCCTTATTTACTGTGTAAAGTCGGCTTTAAAAATAACTGGGACACAAGATGGGGCCATTGACATGGGGCCAAGGTGCCAGGAAATATTTCCTTTACAGAATGGCTGTGTTGTGATTATACCGACCATATTTTATTGCTCTGGTTTTGTTAAATAATTTTGTTAAATAATTCTGATTTTTTTAGCTTTTCTGCAATGTTTTTCATTTTGTTATCTTTTTTAGTTGTCCTCTTGTTGGAAGTGTATTTCCTGTGTTCTCAGTTTCAACAGAAGTAGGAATTAATTTTGGTGTATAAATTCACATGAGAGAAAGTGGAGATGTGTGACATCATCTACACCAAAAAGGTCCTTGTTGCCTGACTAGACCTCTGTGTGTGTAGTACAATGTAGTAAATAGTCAGTTGTTATGAGAAAGGATTGGCCTCACAGTTAAGTTGAAATTTAAAAGTCTCTACAAGTGTTTGGTTTTCTCAGTCCTGAGCAGTGCCCAGTGGTGTATGTGCACAAGTGAAGGAGGGAGAGAAGTGCCCTGATAACTCCCTTAATCTGCACTTTCTACCCAGCACTATTTAAGCTGGAGAACTTCTGTAACCACAAATAATGGCTGGATTGTTACCTTGCTAAGAGGATAAGCAGTGTGTACATGTAAGAGGGCAGAGTAACCTCTTACTGCTCTTGACAAAGTATTGTCCAGCACTAATGTTTTTCTTTACCATTACAAGTATAAAATGCCTTTACCTGAGCTCTGTCCAGGCCGTATTTTAACCTGAGATAAAATGTCTCGAGACAATTCCTGGCCTGGATGAGCTCACAGTTACACCAAGGATGCCTGTGAAATGCTGGCAGTTACAGAGGGTGAGGATCTGTCCCCTACAGTTTAAAGAGAGGGTGGATCACCACATGAGATGGATTTCAGAGTTTACTTCTCTAACCAACCCCTGAGTGCCTGGGTTTGCTCTTGCACGTTTTAGGCAACAGACTGTTTTCCTTTGGACAATGTGTTCAGCAGGAAAATCTTAACGTGTTCCAGTAAAAAAGTGCTCCAAAGGTGCAAGGAGGGAGGGATCAAGGCATTGAACAGCAGGTTTAAAAGGAACTGGAGCCTAAAAGCCATTAAACCTCATGGTGTTGCCTAGCTAGGCTTAACACTGTAGGCTCCAGAGAGCAGGAATTGCCATTTTCTGAGGGTTTGCAGAGCACTTGTTGCAGCCTGAGCTGGCTTGAGCCTAAGGCACTGATGTAATGTAAGTACTGAGGTCAGTAAAATCACAGTAACAGTCGTGGTGGCTTTAAAATGCTCTGGCTCAATTATGGCAGTAAATCCAAGTCTAGATATAGCAGCTCTTCATTTATGGGCACACAGGTATGTCATAATTGTCTGTAATAAAGTATGATGGAAACAGAAATGGCAACACTTTACCTCGTGCTTTATGGAGCTACCAGTGAATTTTTTTTTTTTTTCATCTACGCCTGTTGTGTGGTATCTGTGCTGTTTCCAGCACAGGTTCTGGGTTTGTGTATTTAGAAGTTTCTGTTCAGTAATCAATACCTGGTACGCTGTGGTTCATTACAGCCGCAGGGTTTAATGAATGGCTATTGTTTATACGTTGTCTGATGTTAAAGCTTAATCCATATTTGAGTCTAATGCCAGCTTTGTTTCCAGGAAGAAAGAGCTGAGATAATGGCTAGGCATATTTTAAAAGAGAATAGCGTTTTTATAATGGTTATGGATCATTTTTATACTTCGGTTATCTTGAGTACGTTGGACCTGTATGCTTCAGGATTGCCCAAGTCTGATTGTTTTTTTTTCCTCTTACTTTAATAAAAAGCAGAATAAGCTAATGAATTTCTTCCATTTCTTTTCTCTGCCTCTCTGAGGTTTATATTCATATAAGAAACACTTATGTCCTCTGAATAATAAATTTTAAAAGTGCCATTTTACTTGTTTTGATTGCAACAGCAATGATAGGTTTAGGTAGGAGCCTTGTCATCCAGACAAGGTGCTCTAAGGTCCTCTGGACAAGGCAGCTGCTTGTAACCAAACCTGTGTTGGCAGCTGTTGTTAGGAGTGCTTGGAAAGGGTTGTGAGACATTGGAATGGGCTTCTCAGGGAGGTGGTGGGGTCACAGTCCCTGGGGGTATTCAAGGAGTGACTGGATGTGGCACTCAGTGCCGTGGTCTGGTTGACACCACGGTATTTGGTCATAGGTTGAACTCCGTGATCTCGCAGGTCTTTTCCAACATAAAAGATTCCATGTTTCTGTAGCGGAGACCTTGGAAATGACTTCTTAAAAACAGGTAGTACTCTAAGATTCCTGAAGCTTCTGCCCATTTGGCATGTAAAATATCTGCTTGCCAAAGCTGGAAGTTTGTTTTGGTAACTCCTAGATTGTCAAGAGCTCTACAACACTTACCTTGTACCACTCTCCTGTGTTTAGCAAGGATTTTTTAACTATTGGAATTTCTTTGCTTTTCTGTCCAAATTAAACATATTAAGGAACACTATAAATGCCACCATGTTTACTCTATTAACTACTGTTTGCTGGCAAAATTGGAATTAAACAAAAATATGTGATGAGGGTGAATTTATCTTTCACGTTGATACTGTGAAGCAGTGCAGCATGGGTTTTCATGTCTATGCTTACAATTTCCAAGAAAAATAGAAAAGTATTGTGCAACCATTACTATATTCCAAATCAGAGCCTGCAAATAAAAGATGGTGCTTAAAAAAAAAATATTGCTTTGTTTCTGTAAGTAGGTGGTTTGCTAATTATCTATAAAAATACAAGGATTAGGCAGCCATAGGTGGGACTGCTGAAGACTATATTAGGGAGTTGTTGGAGGCTTCTTAGCATTAACTAGGAAATGTTTTGCAATAGATGGCACATTTTTATGTACTGTCAAAGAAAAGGAGGCTGTGGGGTGAAAGAGAAGGAAGTGGAACCAGCAGCTGAAGGGTGACTGCCATTACAGGCCTCTGATAAAGAAAAGGGACTGCACCTGTCTGGAATGAGGAAAGTCAGTGAGAACATCTTTGAAAGAGATAAAAGGACTCTCATCCCCCTTTTCTCCCTTTATTTATTCAGTGAACTTCAGCCCTTGCAGAAAGCACCTGGCTGACAGCTCTGTACCTTGTAGTCCTTGGTGTATTCCCAGCAGGGTGTACACCACAGACATCCACAGCACCAGTTTCCCGTTTGCTCTCCTGGCGGGAAATGTGGGCTATGCTTTTATTTCCAAGGTGTGTCCCGTCATGGGCCTGTCAGCCCACCTCTGCAGCGGGGTGGGCACAGGCTGGGGTGTCTGCAAGGCTTGGGGGCTGGACTAAAATGAGGCAGCTCATGCTGTTAGTGCCCCAGCCATCATCCCCACCCTTTGGTGGATGTTGCCACCCCTGAGGCAGTGATGTCTAATCCACTCATGAATCAATTATTGAACTGTTGCATTTTTCAGCCTGGCCTATTAAATTAAACTGACATCAGTCTCATCTCACAAAGACATTAGATAGTGATGAATTTCAGGTACTGTTAACCTGGTTTTGAATTGGCCGGCTAGAGACAGACAGATTCATATTACATTCCAGCTGCCAGAACCACTGTCATGTCCTATCTTGCTGTTGTGGCTTTTTGATCAATGGCCTTCCTTGCCATCTCCTGAGAAGGAGCAATTTCATAAGAAGAAAGAGAGCATAAGAAAGCCAAAAAGGTTAAAACCTGGATTTTATTTTTCTGTCTTTGGTAGCACTGTGAGGAAGAGGGTGCATATGTAAACAGTGAGATTGGCTGGCTGGTTAAAAAAGCTTCACTGAAAGAATAGTGGAATGGTTTATTTTGGAAGAGGCCTTAAAGATTCTCTGGGCCATGGGCAGGGACACCTTTCACTAAATTAGGTTGCTCAAAGCCCCATCCAACCTGGCCATGAGCTCCTCCAGGGATGGGGCATCCATAACTTCTCTGGGAAACCTGCTCCTGTGCCTGACCACCCTCATCGTGAGGAAAAAGCACAATACTGCCTATAGGGGTTTAAAAAGGCACTGCTTGCAACTAATGCAGTCCAGGTTAGGAGAGTTTATGTCCATGGAAAAATGGAAAAGAAATATTCCATACTGCCAACAGCATTGCTTTATACCTGCAGTACACCCACTGTGAGTAGGCCCTGCTTGCTCTGTGCTCTACTTCATCCCCTGGGTGCACCTGGTCAGAAAAAATGTGGAAACTTTTCAAACTGTGGCTTGTTAAGAGGTGGAAGGTCCTCAGGCTGCTCTGAGCTGAACCTGCATGCGTTTGGCTTTGCCTGTACTCATTCCCTTCTTGGATTCCGGTTTTATTGGTAACTGAAATATAACAAAAAAGGTGTTGGTTCACTGCTCCAACAGTTTATCCTCTTTTCTCCACCCAGGACTTGGGGGGAATTGATGAGTGTTTTTGTGCTTCCTTTTGACTCCTCAAGGCGAGATGGAGCCGTGGGAGACCTGTTACAATGGATGGCCAGAAGGGCAGCCTGTGGGTTTGCAGAGTGGGTTGCTGACCTGTGCTGGTGCCCTGTAAAGCCTGTGTTTGTCAGTGCACAGCTCTTCAAAAGCACTTGTCTTTTTCACTGTCTAAAAAAAAAAAATCAACAAGGAAATGCTGGCAGATATCTCCTGCCTGCTGGAGCTGCGGATTCATTACTATTAATAGAACTCTTAATTGACTATTTGGGAGCAGCTATAAAAATTGATTAGATGCATATGAGGAAATAAACATGGGTCAGTCTGTAGCGGCCCAATGATATGAATTTGATGACCTATTAGGACACTTTTGTGTCTAGCAAAAGATTTTTAATAAACATTAAACACTTCACCCAAATTCTGCCCTCTAGCACTTCTCCCAGTCTAATGAATGTATAATGAAAGCAAATATTTGGTATAGCAAAAGAATCCCATTTTTTTAAATCTCATTCCTGTACATTTTTAAGAGGTTAGGTTACTTGACATGTAAAGCATCTATGAATTTTAAGTGAGGCCAGATTAGTGAGGCTCTGTAGTTGGTCTTTCATCTTGATGTGACCAAGAATGTCCTCTAGCTCACTCTATTTACAAAGAAATTAAAAAGTAGCAAATTGCACATCATTGCAGACCATATGTCCGTCCCTCTCCTGGGCTCTGCTCTACAGCAATGTTAATTGACTTGCCCAAACCCTCTTCTCCTGAGTTGTGACCACTGCTGATGAAACAATCAACAATGCTCCTGAGCAGAATAGGGAATGAAAAAAACAACATAAAACACCGAACCACATTAAGAATAAATTGATTTCTGCAAAAGGATGATAAAAATTTAATACTGACATATAACCTAGGCTTTCAAAGGTAAAATCTTGTTTTAAGTTCACTTAGAAAGCAGGGGTTTCAGCATGGCCTGAAAGTCAGAGACTTTTTAAAGGCACTTTACACTGAGAGCACAAAACCAGTAATTTACAAATCAATGACTGTTACACATTTATTTCTGGTTTAGAAGACTTTGAATAAGGCACACAAAACTTTAAGAAAACCTGCAAGGGTTGTTAAGTAAAGACTATATATTCTTCTTTTGGGCAAATAATTTGATAAATCTGTATGGAAAAGAGAAATTGGATTAGATTACATTGAACAAAAGTAAAAAGGACCATAAGCTTGTAGTGTATTAATGAGCTTACTTTTTACCTTTTCACTTGGGTTTTCAGAGAACCTGCATTAAATCACAGGCTTTGTCTTTTAAGCTAAAACCTGATATTTAGATCAGGATGCATTAGTCCATCTCCACAGCACAGCACTGTGGAGTGTGAAGGGACACACCTGAGTGCAGCACCCAGCTGAAGCTGGTTTTGCCCACAGCCTGTGGCAGGTGCTGGCAGTTGCCCTGGGCTCCTTGCCCATCCCATAAAGAGGTGTTTGCGGGCTCCCCTCCTCTTTGGGTAGCCGAAGCTTTGCCTTCAGACCTTCTTAGCCGTGGGAAAGAGAGAGGAAGAGCCCAGAAGAGGGGCCAGAGCCTGGCAGGAGCCCAGGCTGCAGCCCTGGAGCTGCCTGCACTTTCCTGCGTGGCATTAACTCTTCCCCTGCCCACCCGCTGTCCTCAGCAGAGTGCTCAATCCCCTACCAGCCAGGGGAGATCAACCACAGGTAATTTTTGTGACTGTTCCTTCTAATGCTCACCTCGAGGGTGCCTGTGGGGCTGTTTTTCAGTGCACTTCATCCAAATCTGATACAGAATGTGGGATTTTCCAGTTTCTCTGCAGGTTTATGCAACCAACTCTTCACTCATTGCCTATACCAAGCTTACTTTATTTTCTTTTTTTAAAAATTGTGTAAGATAACACTATCAGGTCAGAATTCCCTGCACTTTTGTTCTTGCACTTTTTTAAAAAAAAGCTACCTAAAATAGTAGGTCTTGTGGATGTAGAGAAAATACTTCAAATACGGAAACTGAAAAGACTCAGAAATGAAAAAGCAAATATAATGAGAACTTCATTATCGTTAATAGCTTGATCACTTTCTCTAGCAGTTTTGTAATTTTTTTAGTCCTTGAAGCTGGCAATGCACAAAAATGGAACACAGCTATGGTAGGCTTATTCCAGATTTTCTTTATAATGTTATTTGTTTAGTAGCTATGAAGTTAGAATTTTAATTTTAATAACACTTTTTTTTTTTTTCTGAGCACGGTCAATCTATCTTTTTACTATGACAAGTTATTTTAAACTACTTAGTATTCAGGATATTTGCAGTTGCAAAGAACAAGTTCATTTAAACACCAAATCAATCAGTATTTTCACTAGAGAGAAAATTTTAAGTACCAATTAAGAATGAAAAAGTGATCTACATTCTCTAATACAATATTAATGTGCTGAGAAGGGTGATCCCAACTGCATGAGAAAAAATGCAGCTGTGCATATGCTTGTCTTAAGAAAGAGGTTTTTTCTGTCACTTGGAATAATTTAATGAATAAAAAGCGGTTCTTTTATTACTCCTAATGAACGGAAATCCCATCAAATTGCAAGGCATCAACACAAGGACATTACTCTTAAACTAAAAGTGCAGTAGATTATCCCAGTGATAATGGAGGCCACGAGCACTTTGTGGGATGGATGGACTGTTCTCGGGGTGCTGTGCTGAGTTACCTTTCAGCAGTGCATAGATCAACGTTAAGAGTTATGCTAGGTGCTTAATTCTGTAATTCTCTGTTGAAATATCAACCTATCTGCTCATAATGAGACCGCTTAAAAAAACCCCATTATTACAGAGACTGTGGGGAAATCACGTCCTTTAGGTTGATCAGGGTGTGCACCCATCTGCTGAGGGGAGTGGTGGAGTCTTGCTGATTAAACAACTCATAGGCGTGTTGATGGATCAAGGGGACATGTAATGGTGGGAAGGATGCTGGCCTGGCTCTGTGTTCCAGTGGCCATGTTCTCCTCCGGTGCTGCAGTTTGGGTTTTGTGTGCTTTGAAGTAAGGGGAGCAGCACATGAAATGGCCTTGGGGGAAGGGGACCCGAGTTTTTACAGGAATCAGCCTTGGATGGAGGTACCCTGTTTAGGTGGGGATTAGGTTGCATAGGAAGGGGATTTTACAGGCCTGCAGCAACTGGAGGGCAGTTCAGGAGACCTAAAAAAGAAGGAACCGGTACTTTAAGCAGAAGTGGTTTTATCACCTTGACTTAGATAGCTTTGTTTCAGCTTAACGCCCACTTGGCTCTTTACTGTCGGTCTGCCAGGAACATTGCTGAACAATAAGGTGACAACCTCACCCTATCAAAATGACATAAAATACATTTTCTTTTAAGTTGTGTTTGAACTTGTCTTACCATAAAAGTATTTTTAGAGCACAGGCACCTTGGGGGAACATCTGAAAATGTGAACAGAGGAAAAAAAAAAAGAACCTGAAGTTGAGTTGTTGAACCAAAGATTGCCTGGCTTCTCCAAGGATTTCATTAGTGACTTTCTTGTGGAACAGTTTCAGGACCCTATTTACAACAATTTTGGTTTTCTTATTGTAGTGACTCTCTTGCATTAATTTGTATAAATGCTTTTTTTTCCTGTGATATTTCTGTAAGTGTTATCTAAATGTATCATTTAAAAGGATTGTTGGCTTAACTATTTTAAGATAGTATCTTTAGGAAATAGCCTTTTGTTAGGACAGCAAAAGATATATAATCTCTTTCTGATTATCTAGGGAGAAAAAGTATTTTATTATTCATAAACACAAGAATTTGTGCATATAAAACCAGAGCTATTGAAGTTGGCTCGATTATATGCAAGTTGAAATCAATCCATGTTGCTCTTAAAGTACTTGTTTTGCAGTTTTTGCATGAAGAGTCTGTAAGTAAAACAGTAAAGCTTCTGCTCCCTTGCTGATTTATAAATAGTTTATATATTAAGCATTTAGTATGCGTTTTTTAATAAATCATTACTTATTCTGAAATTCAGGATGCTTCGATCTGTGCATGTTTTCACAAATACATAGCACCTCTAGGATGACCCCAGTGCTAACAGCAAACGGCGTGGGAGGGCTTTTCACGGGAATATTCCAAGTTTCTGCAGTTTGGTGGGCAGCAGCCTCGGCTGTGTGCCACATCACCCTGTCCCTGTGCACCACTGAGTGGGTGTTGTTGGAGATACCACAAAACCAGGCTCGGAGTTACTGAGCACAGGATGAAAACACCTTCTTGGGATATTGCTGTGATAACCTCAGCCTAGCAAGGTAAAGCTACGTATGAAAAATCGTGTCAAAAGAGAATAGGAAATGTAGTAATTGGGGAAGTGAGTGGAGTCATGTGGGAAAATATTTGTAGCAGATGACTCTTTTCCAGTACCGTGGCTGTTACATTAAAGAGCTAATGTGTAAGTTAATGCTGCCTGAGGCAGGATTAACTTCTGATGTGTAGGGATTCAAGATTGCTAATGGCCTAGCTAGCATGAAAACCAGCTTGCCAGGGAAGGTGACTTACTGTACTTCTACCTGGCTATTGCTTGGTTTGTTGTGCTGAGCACCTGGCAATGAATTTTCACTGTCTGCCCAACTCCTGAGGGGGCATAAGAGCTGTTGCGAAATCCAAGGCAGGGCAGAGCCATTGCTGAAGTGATTTGTGCGTGAGAACAAATCAAGGTCTATGACTGACTGCTTTCCTCATCTCTCCTCGGGCTGCTCTGCTGGCTCAAAAGAGCTTGTGCTACTTCCCAGGACCAGACTTGTAGCTGTTGTCAGTGAGTGAATCCCAAAGAAAATGGCAAATTTGCGTGCTCTGGAAATGTGATGCTTGTGTTTAGGTGATCCACTTTGCAGTGCTGAAGCTTTCCAGCATGAGAGAAGATGTTCCTGCATTGATGGAGGGCATCTGGAGGGTGGTAAATGCTGTGATGGATGGAGATAAGAGGATGCCCACTCCCAGGCCTAGCCCCAGCTCTTGCTTTTCTCCTCTGTTGTGGAGGGGTGGCTGAGGTCCCTCTGGTGCACACCAAGTATTGGATGGAGGTAAATTCCCATGGGGACCTGTTCCCCTGTGCTTCTCTCCAGTCTGGGTGTGAGGCAATGGGCTCACAGCATTGCCTCACACACAGAGCAAGGTAGACTTGGTGTGCATGGGAATTCTCTGGGGGCACTTGCCATGGAGCTTTGTGTTTCTCACTGGATGCTGTCTTTACAGGGATTTAGTCTTTTTTGCATTTCTTCCTCATGTGCTACTGAGCTCTTACTCTGCTCCTAGCTACTTCTCTGGAAATCTACTTCAGTGTACTCAGATGTGTTGAAGGCACTATTTCTTAAGCTTCTGGCTGCTTTCTCACCTCCGGTGTGTTGCTTCTCCTGGTGGAGAGGCAGAGCACCTTTATGTATCCCAGCTGCAGTAAGTTCTGTTGATTGGTGTCTCTGGATTGGCAGCTGTGAAAGTTAATCCGCTTCCTTATTAAAGTGCATGCTGTTTCAATTCTGCTATATAACTGCCCTCTTAGGGTAAAAGGGAATTAAAAAAAAAATTTAAAATTAAGAGCAAGAGATGGGGTAAAACAAATGACTTTCCCTCCTTTTTATAAAACGCATCAATTGTGGGTGGAAGGGCTTGTATAGACTCAGCAGTCTTGTATCGGGCTTTTTCCTTGAAAATTTTTTTCCCAAATAAGGCCTCAACATTTGTACCTGGAGATAGTATTTCAAATATAATATCTTTTTCTATATGTCATCCTTTCGTGACAATACTACCACTCAGCTGTTGCAGAGGTAACAAGGCCCATCAGCATCCACTGGCCTGAAGGTACCTCTGTGATTGCTGTATTAGATTTCTCCTGTTGTGCAGCTTTCAGGCTGAGTGCTGAACATGGAATATTTCTTTAGCACACGTGTGCACAGTGGCTGGGTGAGGAAGCAGAGGGAATGAGTGGTGATGGTGAGAAACTCAGGAATTCCTTCTGCAGCACCAGGAAATGTTCTCCTTCCCGTGAACATGGACAACTCAACACTAATGGGTGTAACACACAAGGGAGAGGATCTACCTCGTTGTATGCTCTGGGAAGTGCAATTTAAAGCTTTCCTGAGGCATCTTTAAATTAAGTTCATTGGAGTGTCTGTCTTTGAGTTGTCTCACATGCAGAACTCCCACTGACTCAGCAGGGCTTGCTACACACAGATCCATGGCAGGACATTTCTCCTTTGTTGTATCTTTCCAAGAGATGTAAAAGAGACAAGGTAAATCACTCATACTGGTATGACAGACAAGTCATACCTGCCTTGCCTGTGTATGTGCTGGTGATTCGCTACAAGGCATGCACTTTTGGGTTATGTGTATGCCAGAACACTGGAAAAGTAAGCCAATTTTAAAAAAAATGGTCAGGAATTTCCTTTGCTTCAAACCAGAAGAGCCTCCTCTACCCTTGACTGGTGACAGGAGTTCAAGGAGGGTAGATTGGTCAGATGAGCTATAAAGACTGGATGTTTAAAATGGGTAGCAAGAACATGCAGATTTGCTGTGAGAAGAATTATACAAACCAAAACAAAATCCCTACAGCCCCAAGACTTGGGTGACAGAGAGGTGTACCCATAAAAAGGAGGATTCTGTAATAGCTGTGTATGGGCCTTTAGCATCTTCCTCAGATGCAGCTGGTATTAGTTGTGGTCAGTGATTGCAATGTAGGATTCAGCTGACCAGCTCCCATTTTTGGTTTTATCCAGTTCAATTCAAAGAGCCTGGATCCTTTTAACTCTGCAGAAGATTGACTTGTGTTATCATAGTTACCCAGTGTTTGGCCAAATCCCTGCATTTTGCTAGTGAAATGAAGGAGGCAGCATGTGGATTGCTCTGCTGAAACCAGAAGCATCAGACTAACACGTGATGCTGGTGTCTGCAATGCCAAACTGCTGCTTTGTGGTCTTACCTTATTTTTTTCCTTCTTTAAACACAAGGGAAATTTTGAAATGATATCTTTTTCTTAAACAGATTTTTGAAATCAGTGGGGGTTAATTAAAAACTAAATTTGGAATCTACAAACACCCAGAAATTATTTACACTGTTGTTAATTTCTTCTTTAATATTCATAAGTGTTTTCTGTTAATTAAGAAGAGAGGGAGAACGTGAAGAAAGGCTCAGAACAAAAGCAGCCTGCATACAGATTAGGGACTGAGTTCTCAAAGAGCTGGACTAAATACACACTGCCAGCACTGAGTGAGGAATTTATATGCAGTGAATGTGTCTTGCAGCTGAAAAATTGGGCAGACTTGTGTCTTAAACTTACTGCATCAGAATTTGATGTGATCCTCTTAGCACCGTGGTTGCCACTTTCCTGCTTTATGGGGTTGGGCATTTGCAGTCCTGGAGCAGTTTCATAGAATCATTGAATGAACAGGGCTGGAAGGGACCTTGACGACGGCCTTGTTCTCACCAACCTTTCACCAGACCAGGCTGCTCACAGCCCTATCCAGCCTGGCCTTGAGCACTTTCAGGTATGGGGCATCCACAACTTCTTTGGGTAACCTGTTCCAGGGCCTCACCACCCTCAGGATTAGCATCAGGCTCAGGATTTTTCACAGCAACCTATTCCAAACCATGCATCCTTATTTCCTACAAATACTTTATATAAATCATTACATATTTATAAACCTGTCAGTGATACTAGCGAGTACCTTAGCAGCAGCTAGAGACTGTTGGTCAAGATCAGGTTTCACCATGTTTGTGTGAGACACAGCCAATTTCTTGCTGTCAGCAGGCATGGGTGCTGCACCTCTCTCAGTGAATGTCCTTTTCTCACATGTGGAGATATTTGCAGCCCCTTCCACATCTGGGACCTTCACCAGCTTTGTTCTTTCCAGTTTGTAGGAACACCTGTTTGATTTCATCCCAACAGTGTATTTACCTTCAGTACTGAAACAACCTCCTAGTGTAAATCTTTTTTGAGCTATTTTGGATATTGGCCTATTGGGCTGCAATTTTCCTACTCTGTAGGATCTGTGTGAGCTTTAAATAATGTACTTTCATAATACCTATGAATAAAAGTATTGTATTTCTCAGCAAGTCTTGTGTTGTAAATAGTGGGACTTGATGGCTGTGCGGATTCTCAGTGTAGAGAAGAGATTGAAAGAATGACTTAGTTAAAGATGTATTTCATTAAAGATATTAGATACACCTGTGTCTAATCTGTTTGACAAGTAGAAAATGCAAAATCCTAGGTCTCTAAAATTCCCCTACGTAAATAGGTTCTGTGACTGGCATTCCTGCACTGATGGCTGCTGTCTTGCAGTGCTATCAAGACAGGCCTATTTTCAGGTTTCAGACTCCCCCATCCCTACCTAACATTGTGGCAATCTTCTAAGAATGAGCTGTGGGGATAATAGAAAGCTGGAAGTAAGGAAAACAGCACTTTAAAGAAAAAAAGAAATTAATTGTATTTCTTACCTCAGATCAAAGTAGCAAATTATTTGTTTATTTGGTTGGGGTTTTTTTTGTTTCCTAAGGGTGGAGAATCTGGAATGTTGCTGAGGGAAGAAATAGAATTAAAAAAGAATATGAGTTCCGCTCTTCTCCAGGGAGGCTGTTGTATGCTATGAACTCATTGTACACAATATTCTATGCTGTGACAGTAGGTTTAAAGTTGCAGAAAAATTTATTTTGGCGAAGGTTTATGGAAGAATTGAAGGATATAGGGCAGTCTGGAGAATAGAAGCAGACTTCAGACTGGCAGCTTGAGCACAAGTTAGAGACCTGGGTTAGAGATGAGTGAGCTGCATGTACAAATACATTTCTGTGATCTTTTTGATAGGAAAAAGATCACAAATTATATCAGAAAATACAGGGTCAACTGTAGCAAGAACACCTTGGGGAAGATGGGAGTTGCAGTAATATCAGAAGACAGCTGGTAATGGGGCTACAGCAGATATTTTTTCTCCCTCAGGGATGATGATGGAACAGTAATTACCAAGAAAGCCAGCAACCTGCAGAGTGTAGGAGTGTCTTGCTTGTAGTTAGGGATGCTGAAGTCTGGAATATATAGGAAACAAAATTTGGTCTCTGAACAGCTGAATCTGCACATGGTGACAGGTAAGAAGGCAGTTGGAATGGGGAAGGGAGAGAAAGAACTGAACCTTGGGAATATAGTGACTTCCTCAAAGACCTAATACACATCAGTTATGTTCTTTAAGAGTTCATCAGCTAATGTAACTGCATCTCTCTAAGCCAAATTTTGTCTGAAACTGAATCCATGAAAAGGAATAGTCCAGGTATAGATGGGTGCAGTTGGATCAGTCCCCTGTCACTAAAATAAAAAAGTGTGGATGTGCTTTTTATCTTCTCAGTTGTTCTCCCAGCTGCTCTACAATAATATTGTGCTGGTTTAGCTGGTGATTTCTAGCCCTTCATGTTGGAATTGCAAACAGCATTTGCATGGATTGTTGGTGTGAAGATGAAATGAAACTCTGCTATAAGTAATAAGCTGCAATGTAAAAGGAACAGACATACACTGTTTGAAGTGACAGTGATTTAAGATGCTTGAAGCTCAGCACGAGAAATCTGAAAAGAAACTGAGATCCTGGGACTGCTGAGACACCTCTAAAGATCAGCCCTCTCTATGCTATCCCAAGGAGGTCACTTAAAGCTAGATTAGGCAAAAAGCTGTCTCCTAGCAAGACAGTTAAAAGCAAATGTCTGGAAAATAAAGTTTGGTACATGTGTGGTAGATGTCTTCTGCAATACTGGTTCCTGAGGCTAGAACTTACTGATGTCTGTTTCTGCCCTTGCCAATACTTCTGTCTCCCCTACAGAAGTAAATGTAGTTTCTTCAGGGATCTTGTTTTGTTGTTATCTGTGCTGATGAACTCCAGAGCAATCTGCAATGTCAGAAAGAAAAACAAACCTAAAGGCTGAGATTTCAGTGGGAAATTGCCTATTCCCACTGCTCCTGCGGGTGCTCTCGGAGTTGCTCATCCCGGTATCAGTTGCTCTGTTTCTCTTAAAAGGACGCTCAGATTGCTTGGTGTCTGCTTTGTGTTACTGGAGCCCTGTGTGACTTTGATAAGTTGTTAGGCTGTATTTATATGTAAGCATGAAACATTCTTCTCTTTGAATAAGAGGTGAAACAAGTGGCAACGAAAATGCAATTGAAAACAAAATCCTACACAGCCGAATAAATTCTGTCCTTTGCATATTAATGAAGATCTGGTGGGATCAGCAGAAGGTACAGTGGTGGTGAAGTGTTTGAGTGGGCCTGTCCAACCCCCGTGTGAGAACCAAAGGAGATGGGAGTTAAGTCACTGCAGAACTGAATTTAAAACCCACAGATTTAAAAAATCATAGATGTTGTTTTTAAAAGGAATAAAGCAACAGATACTACTTTTCATTTTTTATATGGACAGAAATAATTTATCACATACATTTATCTGTTGAGAGACCAGTGTCTGCTCGTTTGTGTAGTGGAAATTTACCAATATAATAAAGCTTTTCTATTTCTTAGTGTTAAAACATCAAGCACTGAGTAGCTTTGAAATGCATGTTTTTAAACTGAGGTCTTTCTAGAAGTAAAATTAACTGCACATCACTATTTAATGCATGAAACCACGATTTACTGTCCTGAGAACTAATTTCAGCTTGCTGCAGTTGTAAACTTGCCCTCAATTAATGCGCTACTGGGCCCAATTCAGAGATGGGTAAAGTCAGCAGGTCTTTCCAATTACTTTTATGGGTATCAGATGAAGTCTTTAATTAATGCATCACTGAGTGCTCAGGCTCATTTAAAAATTTCTCATTTCTGGATATAATGCAGATCTTTCAAAATGTCATTGTACTTTAAAACTGTTCTGCTCTCTTGGATGAGAAGTTATTTACACTTGTGTGACTACATCTGATATATTCCTTCTTTCCTCACACCATATTATGCCTGCAGTATGTGTTTTGATATATTATGTGTATCTTTGAATACATAATATATTACCAGATGGTATGTGATTAGCAGGGTACACTAAAGTAGAAAGATGTCTTCTGCCCTGGGTACATGTACACAGTCTGGTAGTGTACGTATTTAAAGTGAATATTTCAAGATGTATTTTTAGGACAGAAAATAATCTGTTGGTATATGCAAAAGTTCTCTGTGTGTAGTAAATGAGCTACCCGAGAAAGTTTCATATTTAACGTGCTACTGGAAGGATTGGAAAACTACCTTTGGCTCATGAGGTCATCCTGGTGAAATTTTGACAGAGAGGACTTAATATTCAGATGCCACTGGCATATTTTCAGTTCCAGGAGCTTAATAGTTCAGATTTGGAATGCGGAATAGATGTTCTTAGTTTGTAGAGGAGCAAAGAAAAGTGTTTCTGATGGGTTACTGCCTGCTTGGGTGGAAGCATGCGAAAGCCATTGTTTTCTCAAAACAAGTAAGCAAAATGCCAGCTTTGAGGTTGAGCTCCAGTGTCAAGGAAAACTTATGCATATGTTTCAGACTCCTGGAAAAATCAACATTTAAATCAGAAACATTGATACAGCCTTGTCTGAAATAATGTAACTTGCTGTTACAATTCAGGCTGATGTTGGGAAGACACCTGAAGTTATGGTCACCTGTTCCTTGCATAGATTTTAGTCATCAGAAATTGAATGCCATTGGCCAAACTTTCAGCTCTTAGCAATAAAAATTACACAGTGAAGAGGAATTATAGACATTCCAGAAGTGCACTGTTTATGGGTCGATTCAGGTTTGGAGGTAAGTTTAGGTTGGTAACTGATAGAAAATTCATGTAAGGGCCTTACCTCACATAAATCAATAAGGCCTCCTTGATTGTAATGAGTTAATGCCAATTTATACCACCTGAAGAGCTATTGCCCAGATTTACAGTGTAAGTATAATTACTATGACATAGATTTGCTTTGGTTCACTGAGCTGGCAACCAGCAAGGTTTACAGCATCGTGTCTTTTTGTTCTCACTTAAATTGCCTTTCTAGAGGGTGGCTGGAGTTAGAACCCAGACTAGGGTTTCTCCCCCAGTCTGCTGTTTTGGTGGTATCATATATGAAGTAGAAATCCTTGTGGAGCATGGGGCTCATTCCTACAAGCCCTGTGTGCTGTTGGGACAGCAGGGAAGGGCCATTCCTATGTGGTGCTTGGCACAGCAGGAATCTGCTGACCCCCAGTACCTGCAGGAGGCCCTGTGCCTTTCAGTGCTGGCTGCTGTAAGCAGCTGTAATTTATGTATTATTTATGTTGAAAGATGTGCTTGTCTTTGGCCACAAGCTTTCCTGGTCTCCAAAGTGTGTCAGCACAGGTCTCTCTCTGCCTGGTTAAAGGCTACCATTCAATTTCCATTACTCTTCCCCTTTTCTGTTCATGACATGTCTTCCCCAACCATTAATATCAGTAAAAAACCCAATAAAGAATTATTAGTAGTAATTTAAGAATGGGTGGCCCATTATGCCAGGCAGGCTTGGTCCCTCCAAGTGTAGATTCTGCACTCAGTTGTGCAAGTGTACCTGCAGTGACTTGGTGCAACTGCAGTGAGCTCTGGATGTAGCTGAGAGCAGGATATGGCCCTGGCTCTAGGAAATATTCTTGTAAAATATTGTTAAACGCAGTAAAACTTCTGATTTGAAGTGGTTGAAATGCCAGGTAAATCAGGGAAAATTGTGCAGGAAGGAAAAGAGCTGGAGTGAGTCAGCGAGCAAGCTTTTTGTGCTTGGAAAATAGGGGAACTTGTTTCCAAGTGCTCTTTGTGTCACAAATAAGAGTACAATAGCTTCAATGCTAGCATCTAGCAGTCATTTCCCACGGTGTAAATGCACCATAACTTAGCATGATTTCTGTGCTCCTGAGAGGCCGTACACTTAAATAATAAGGGTGCTCCAGGTCACAGCTGAGATGCAATTAACCCCGAGACTGAAGAAATACCTTCCCACCTGCAGGAAGGATTCTCATTTTGAATGGCTTTCCATTAGTTTTCCTGTGGGAATGACACAATATTGGCAGTATTTCTGGAACTAATATGACAGTGCTAGCCAGGGAGCAGCTTAGCTATAGGTCCTTAATACTCCTGTGGTCACAGGAATTCTGTCGGCTTTCAGTCAGACTGTCTTCTGGCTATTGGGAAAATTTCTTCTGCCCTTCTTCAACTAAGGCAGTGCCATGTGGCAGAAGAAATGCCATGCCTTGTATTTAACAAGGCCTGTGTTTGTGAGCATCTGACATGTGATTTTTGGTTGTTTGTTAATTCCTTTTGCTCCCTTGGGTGACTTGTAGACCTGAATATGGTGGTGTTTTAAGCTGACCGAAAATATTCAGATGTTTCAAAATCCATAAAAGAAATTTTTTTGTATCTGAGGAATAACCTGATAGATAAATCGAGTAAGTACACTTATGAAAATCAGAGCTTCTGATTATTCGAAGTCATATAGCTAGGGTTGCTAGGAAAAGTTTAAGAATTTGAAAATGGTCATTAATCATGGAAAACCTTTTTTTTAACTTACTGTGCAATTTTCGCCCATGAGTAACTGGTGTGCATCTGAATTCCTCTGCCTCTTTCTCATGGAATTGATTGCGTGTTCTCTGCTCCTCTGCTACAAGGTTTTTAGATAAACTGATATATCCAGACTGGTGCTGCTTGCTATTCATTTACTTACAATTTTTTAAGATCTTTTCTTTAAGTCTTACATAACTCTTACTTTACTGTAAACCCCACTTTGCAGAGGGACACATACAATATAAATGAAACAAACCAGGAAATGTCACTGTAGAAGGAACTTGGTAAAGGACAGGATGCCCTTTAAGTCTTATGAAGTGTGGATCCTTGAGATGTCCAGCATGAGATAATCCCAGAGAGAAGAGTTATGTTCATCTGGAGAGTGGGTTTGGGATGATTAATGGTTTGGTTTATTGATGCTCCTGAAAATTTTTTCATCTGGCCTGTGGAACACGAAAAGCCACTGGCTAAAGGAAGAGACTGACTTGAGCTTGTTCTTGGGAAGTCTTTAGAAGACATGGTCAGTGGACTGGGTCACTGATACGTGACAACAAACTGCAGTGACTTTGAGGTGCATGTGATGGAATGAGGTAAAAGAGCCTTTGTGAAGTCAAGTGTTCTGCATCTTCTGCTTTCCTGCCTCCCCTGCCCGTGGGCTCTGACCTGTCTGGCTATCGGTTTGTGGCTTGATAAGCGCTGCTGTCACCCAGGAGGAGATGGTAGGCAGTGCTGCCAGCAGCTCATGTTATCTTTGAAAAGCAAAACCTGCAAGATGCTGTAGAACAGAAGGCAACAATATTGAAAGCAGTGAGATGTGGCTGCAGTGATGAGGAGAAAAATGATATCTGTGAAAACATCACAGAGGCAGTCTGACTCATCAGTGCTCTCATGTGTGTGTTTAGGAAGGGATTATTCATGGTGACCAGTTTGCACTCTGTTGGATAACTCAAAAAGTGAAAGTACTTAGAAAAAAAGTACCACTAAAAAAGCATAGAGGATACATATTTTAATCACATGAAAGTGAAAAAAAATTCTTTATTTTCTTAAGTGGTCATGAGGCAGGTAGACAAAATTAGGAGCACTTATTTATATCGTGATTATTTAATGAACATCAAATTTGGGAAGCAGAGGGATTTAGACCAGATGATTTTCTAAGGTCCCTTTTGGCCTAAATCATTCTTTGATCATCATTTCTGATGAAACCAAAAGGCAATAAACTCTTAAAGGATGTTTTGGCCTGTAGACCCCCCCTGCCATATCATACTACTGAGTCCATGATGTTAAATAAGAAAAAGAGGACAGATGAAAAAAAACCCCAAACCAAACTCCAGTCTTGAGTTGGATGAGATATCTTCTGCCAAGGGCTGGATGTTGTAAGGCACTGTAAGGAGATTTTCTAGGAGGTAAGAAGGAGTTTCCTCTCCTTTCCCTAGTGTAGTTGATGTGGGCCATGGACAGAGAGAGCTCGTCTGGTTTGTCAGGACATGCTCTGTGGAGAGTGAGTTCAGACTTCACCTATGAGAAGACAGTTCTCATAACCACAGCATGGGAACTTCTTTGTAAGGCAGTTTGACTTTCATACAAAAATTCTTGGGGAAAAAAAATAAAATTTATGTATAAATTTTCCCTGGATTTAAAGCTTGCATTTTGCACTGGCACCAGGTCTACTCTCTGTTGCACAGGTGGAGAGAGGATCCAGTTCATCATGCATGCATTCAAGGCACTAGGCTAGGAAATGCGTGAAGGAATTAAGCAGGGAAATGTTGAATCCCTTCCTTGCAGAGGGTACAGCCAACCTTGTTACACTGCTCTGTGACCCGTAGAGTAATGTCACCCCAAATGAAGCCAGTGGTTTCCTACTTTTTGCAAACTAGGCCAAGAGATTCTTGAAGTGTTAAAAAACTCTTCATCTCTTCTTGAGTAAAAGCAGATTAAGAGAAGAGGGTTGGCTCTTTTCTACAATAAACCCACCAACCTGTCCTGGTCTGGAATTTATTTCAATAAAATACTGCCTTCAAGAGTGGGTAATAAGAAGATTATTTTTGAAAAGTGAGAGGAAAAGAATATAAGCCTGAAACCTACTTTTGTTAGTGCTGCAGTGTGAATTTGTTACAAGGTTAATAATAGAGTTATTGCTGTCAACAAAGGAAAGAGTCTGACAACAGAGGAGAATTCCAAATGGGTTTGAGTTCCTTGCATAATTGTTATTTTAATTACCATGTTCAGAAAAGGCTTCAGAGGTTCCTCAAACACCGCTCATATCCAGATGAGATTTACCAGAGCACCACTCGCAAGCTTTCTTTTGAAAAGTCACTTTCTTGTTTTATCATGTTTACAAAAAACTGAAGTGAGAGTTAGCTATGAATCTTCTGTTATTTGAGTCGATGGCAGATGCTGGGAAGGCTTTGCTTTGTGATAGAGTTAAACTCTCTGGGACTGATTACAAAGAAATTCCATTAGCAATATTTAAATGCCATCCTTGAAAGGCACTCAATAATATGTGTGTTGGCGCTGATCAAGAATAGTACCTTTTAAAAATGAAAAAGTAATGTGACTGTTAGTTTAACATAAAAATGTCAAACTGTGGGCAGTCTCTTGTCAGTTAAAGAATCTGGGCTATTCCTAATGGGAATAAGGATGAAGGGGTGGGGGGAGAAGTGGGTACTAAAAACTGTGGATGTGCAGAACTACTTAGAGATAATTTGTGCTGGCAAATAACACTGTCAGCCAGTTTGGGAGTAATACAGGCAGCTTGATACCTGTTCTTCCTAAGCCACCTTTTTCTTAGTATCTTTCTTAATAGCTAGCAAGGCTTTAACAGCAAGCAGGGCAACGGTAATGGTGTGCTGAATGGAGGTGGATTTGTCCAGATTTAAAGAATGTGCTTGCTAAAGTTCATAAAATGTATTAAAATGGCAAACTTGCTTGTTGCTGAACTGAGGGATATACCTGCGAGAGGAGGAGGAGGATTCTTTAGACTTTGGACCCTGGTGGAGCTGATGCTCAGATAGGAGCCAAGGGAAGAGGATGTGCATCTCTGTAACTTGTCAGTTCTTGTTAAGGGTATGTCTCCATAAATAAAACACCATAGTCAAGTTTCAAACTTTGCCTCATCTAAAAGTAGCTTCCAAAGAAATAGAAGTCTGGTGGAGTTTCACTTGGAGGGAATGCCATACAACAACTCTCTTCATTAGCTCACATGAGTCTGTTGCTCACATGGGTTTTGGAAGGCCAGTGCCTGATTTTTTTGTCTTAAATCAATGTTATTTCCATTGTAATTCACACACATATTTCCTCAACCGTCTTTAAACTAATCTGTTTATTTGGTGTTCCCTCTTCCTTGACATGTTTCAAATGTCTTCTCACTTTTTAGAGAGTTTCTAAGAACTTGCTCCAAAACTGTCCTAAACCTTACCTACAAGGAGGCCTGTGTAACAGCTGCTGCTGTGGTGGTATGTGGATGTACATCCAGAGCTGTCTTATGATCTAAATGTCAATTAGAATGGAAGCATGAGCATCTCTCTTTTGAAGGTAGGAGCTGAACGTGAGAGTGTGGTGTGACCACGGTCGTGCAGGTCTGTGGCAGGCCTCGAAGCTGAACATCCCAGTGTGTTGTCCGAGCCCTGAGACACTCTTTCATTCTAATCTTTGCATCTTAATGACAATTTCTGATTTTATATCTAAACAACTGTCCAAACTGTAACAGATTCTTTGTATTCTTCACCCTGGGATCTTTCATTTTATTCTGTCATTTTTTTCAAATTCCTCTAACCTACTACTTGTAAATTACTTACCAAACTTTTTATCCCAATCATTTGGATAGTTCTCCTTCATTGATGTGTTGTTCTTTGCACCTTAATTTTTTGATTTAATGACTCTTATCCCAAATTCTTAACAGCATTTCATCCATACATTTGATGGTTTTTCATATCAGCTTAAAATTTTGTAGTCCCTCAGGGCTACCATTCATTGGCTCACCATTTTTTTGACATTGCTAATTGTTATACTTTGTTTTATTGCTCTGTCCTTCTACTATCCTTTCCCAATACTTTGCTCAAAGTGCTATATAAGTGACTAAAATACAGTGTTACGGGCCAACCGTAAAGTGAATTAATGGACAATCTTGCTGTGAGGCCAAAACCTGGGATCCTCAAGAACTATGCTGCAGAAGGCCAGCTGAAATTTGAGCTGTGGTTTCTCTTAGCACCACTACTATCAGAATTTCTCAGTGTTGTTAATCCCTAATTTTTTTTTTAGGGGCACGTATATTTCCCTAAAAAGTAGTTGGTGGCATGAATTTTGCATCTTTCAAGGAGCTGTGGATATTCTAATGACATTTTCCCAGCGTTTGGAGGTTGTTAGAGCAGAGGTTGCAGGGCGAGGAGAGGATGCAACGTGGGCCGACACACGGCGGGCAGTGGGTGGTGCACGTCTCTCTGGCAGATTGGGCTTCCACCCAAGCCAATTTCCTAGTTTTTGCAAAACCCATGTAATCAGTAAAGCAAGAATTTTTCACGCAGCTGAAACTTTGGACAGGTTTTAGGAGAAGGAAAATGTACTTTGTTAATTTGACATAGGAATGTGTGAGCCTTTAATTAGGGACTCTCTAATAAGAGCAGCAGCAGACTTCCCCTCACGCAAATGCTGTGGAGGAAACTTCTTCTCCCAAGTCTGATGAGTGCACTATTTTTTTTATTACTACATTTTGTCTTTAAAGTGGGAATAAGTGTGTTTATTAAGGTGGTTGTATTTACCCTTAATGCAATACATTAAGCATATATTTATTTCTAAGAAGTCTGCTTTAGCAGAGTGTGTGCTTGTAGGAAAGCAGAGCTATTGATTAGACAGCGTCTGAGGCACTTTACTGTCATTACAGTCGGAGCAGTTTTGATGTGGTGGACTCTGTTTCTATAAGCAGTTTGCTATGCATGCATATCTTATCCACTGCATGTTTAATGGTTGCTGTTGGAAGTGATTTTTGCTCTTACGTGGCATTGGTATTGGTTGAATGGTGGTGTTTCCTCTTCCTTTCCATTTGTTCTGTCAACAGTAATAATTAACCAGCTCTGATTTCACTTTTATTTATATATTGATCCCTCACGTATCATAAATGGAGTCTCAGTATCTGTGCTTTTGCATGAAATGGTGTTCCTGGAAGCTCTGAAATTTATTGCAAATAGCTTTTAAAAACAAGCAAAAAGAATCTTGCAGCAGAGATGTTTTGAATGTGTTTTGGAAAACAGGGTGCAGAAATCAGGACACCAATACATTAGTACAGTGATTTTTTTGATTCTTTTTTCTGTGACGTTGCAGATATATCAAGACCTGTCTGCAATTTGTGCATGTTACAGCTTTCACAGATTGTACTGACAGTAGCGTTCAGCAAGCTCATTTTGGTTTTTTAAAATTTTGTCTATATTTTTGAGAAATATGAAAGAAACTTTTTTCCCCTGAAAAAACGTATTTCTGTATGGCAAACATTGATTTCCTACTTCCTAGCAAACTTCACATTTCTGCTGCGTAGTGTGGGGGCTTTCTTTTTTTTTTCTGTTTGCTTTTATTTTTTCTTTTGGGTATTTTGGCATTTGTTTGTTTGGGATTCTTTGTTTCTCTTGTTTTTTATCTTTTTTTTAAGCAATTAAGTTGGCATTCTTCTCTTTGGAAACTCTGAGCTCTTGAGTTCATTTTTGGGAGACTTCTGCTTTCTTTCCCTTCTTGCCCTGAACACAGCATGAGCAGCAATTGCAAAACCTGTGCTATACATCAGCATGAGAAGATATGAGCTGGGGAAGTGGGGAAATAAGAAATAAAACATTAATTTCCATACCTAGGAAACTTATTTCTCCTTCCTTGTACTGATCTGCAGCATCAACATCAGAGACTGAGGCTATGTCTCTTGTCTTCAAGGACCTTCACCTCATTTTTTGAGACAAGTCTGGGTGATTTTGAGCAGTATGGTGTCCCACCGCAGTGCATTTACATTCTTGTCAACAGTCTTAGGAATGCTAGACCTGTGGGAAGGTTTGTAGACAGCAATAACAAAAATTTAGGCTCTACAAAGTCTGAAAAATAAGAGCTTTGGACAGCTTCCTCTAAATTAGAAAATAAAGGAGAGGCTTGAAATTTAAACTGTTTCCTCTTCAATCCTTTATTTGCAGGTTGTGTGTGGATTTCTGTCATGGGAAGGTACCCGTGTGACTTTCTTTCCTTGCCATGCCTGGAAAATTGGGTGTGAAGGTTCTGTGTTATCTTTCCAGCAAGGCAAGTGCCAGTACTTGAACAGCTGCAGCTTTGCAACTGCTGTAGCAGAACTGAGGCTTCTTGGAAAATCAAAGCTGATTGTAGAATCAGGTTTTCTTCTGGAAAAGCCTTTAAATTTCTGTTATAGAAAGATAAACACATTTGTTTTGTTCTTCAGAGAGTGGAAAAGAAGTTTTTTTTGAAGTCAGAAACATTTTAATTAACAGAAGAAGTAGATTTACACAAGACATATTAATATGAGTGGATGTTTTTTCTCTAAGTATCTCCTGCAAATTTTTAGCCTAGGAACCTAAAAATTTCAGAATATAGGAATTTCAGAATACAATGATGGGTGCAGCTTCATCACACTGGTTACTGCCTAGATTTCAAACACTTCAATGAAGGAAGTGTGAGAGAGGCATTGGAAAATAAAGCAGTGTAAAAAACAGAGTCATGGGTAAAGTAAACCCTGTGTTGTCATTTTAATAACCAGTGCCATTTATTGAAGCAGTGGAAGTGGATGTAACTGCCCAGTAAGCCCAAGGCCAGACTCAATACTTGCTTTTTTCCTTCTGAAATTCATTCTCTAACCATGTGAAATTGCCTGACTTGGACTGAATGTTACTTTAAACCAAACCCTGACTATTTCAGTATGTCTGGGGAATGTAGTAATTGGAAACAGATTGTAACAATTGCAAATAGCTATTCCCAGGATTTGTATCCCTGTTGTATTCAGGATCTTCATAGTACTAAAAACACCCTAGTTAACCAAGAAATGGCGTGCAAGAGACTGGACAACAAAAAGTGTTGTTAGCCCTCGTATATCTTTTTGATGATTACCATTGCTTATTCTTCTTTCTCCTGTTCCTGAAACTGTATTTATTTAAAGTGTTGATACTCCTCCTGCTTTGCTGATCTTGAGCATTAGGTTAGCTAAGGCCAAGCGATTGTGCCAGTGCCATGGTGAAAATGGTAGGCACAGCTGCTTCCTTCAAGCAGCTATGGCCATTTCCTTGGAAAACGCAGGGAATCAGGGAATTCTGTCTGCCAGTTTTCTCACCAGAATCCTTCAGCAATCCCCAAATGATTTCTGTAGCCACATTTCTCGATTTAGCCAACCTGCCATCAGAAGAGGGACCAGAACAAGTAGAAAAGGCTGTTCTATCCAATATAATCTTTCCTAGATTGAAATATCCTGAAGGATTTTGTCCTTGCTTCACAAGCAGGTCTATACCCATGAGCATAGGGGCTTTTTTGTAGCAAAATCCCAAGTTGTGGATGTGTCTTGAGCAGAGGAATGTGGTGTGTGGAAACCCAGTCCTGGGATGGTACCTCAGGTCAGGTTGTTACTGTGCTTACACACATAGTTTTACACACATAGTTAACCTACTGAAATTGAGAGTGCTTACACATGGGTTTGCTCCAGTAACATCCCTTCAAGTCCCATTTGTTTGTGCTTTCTGCACTTGGCTGGACTGGGAGCCGTCCTGCAGCTGCTGTTTCTCTTCCCATTCTCTCTCCCAGAGGCTGGTGGTCATTTGCCCAGATTGGAGCGACTGCTGAAACCTTCTAGAGGTCTCCTTTCTGCTAGTTACTCCTAGTTTCCTTGACCAAATGTCAGGTCCAGGTATTTTTCCCCAGGGCCAGTATTTTTCCTTCTGGGTGGAAAGCCCTCATTTTGGGGCCTGGTGGCTGCTTCCTGGCCTGCCTGAGGGGTCTGCCCTGCTCTGGAAGGTTCTGTGGAGATGCACAAGCTGTAGGTGCCTTGGGGAAGTCACCTTGGGCTGACAGCACTTCTGCAGCCCTTCAAAAGGTTAGAAGTGTTGGAAACAGCCTGGTTTTGGAGGGAAAGCTGTGCTCTGAGGGAGTGAGGATTTGGTTTTCTGAAGCCTGAGCACCGCTGTAGGAGCAGGGTCTGATAGCAGTGGGGCTGCCTGTTAGCAGGGCAGGGATGGAGCGAGGGGATGGGCCAGGCACGGAGCAGTGCCGGGAGGGGAAGAGATCTCTTTGGGAACAAAAGTTTCTGCTCCCTGGCTATGGTATGCTGGTGATGAGGGGTGCTCAGATATCCTGGGAAAGGGGAGAAATCTCCTGAAGACACTCCCACACCAGTGCTGCAATTGAAACACCATCCAGCTCGTTAAATCAGGCTAATACTCTGTCACTAGATGGCCTATCCTTGCCACTTCTTAGATTAAGTTTTTCCTTACTGATTTTTCTGGAGGTTTAAGCTTCTTGCCTTCTCTTTTTCTCTTTTATGGTCACATTTTTGAACTGCCGCTGTGGAACTGCTCCCCTGCCTTGGGCCTCAGGTAAATGGCAGCAAGTGCTGCACGGTAGGTCAGGGAGCAGGCAAGGGAAAGGCTTTCTCCTGGCAGAATTGCATTTTATTCCATGGGGAGACAACATTTCTTTGCAAAACACTCCTCTGACTTTAAAATAATACTTAATAACTATAAAATTACCAAATGTCAGGTAAACAAAAAGTTATTAAGGATGACCTTATTAGTTCTATCTGCAATTCGCGGAGCGAGGTAATTGTCAAGCCTCACTGTTATTAGGTTGAAATAATAGTTTGGGGACCATCAACATTAAAATTTCATTATGATGGGACAAAAAGGCTCATGTATAATCAATAGTAAGAATCCATTATTATTGACTTGGAATGAATGAAGCATGAACACATTTGTGCAGATATGAACAGTTAGCAATCTTTTTGAATAATAAAGAATTAACACTACACAGATAATGCCATTCTGGGAATTGGACTCGATCTCAAATTGGTACATGTCTCTTCGTTAAAAAGTCAGATCCACATCCCTGGGTAACTTCCATTAGGCATTTTCTCAAAATACTCAGTGTCTACAGTTTTGTATTCCCCAGCTCTGGACCATGAGGGATGTGAGCATGCAGGCCAGGATTGTGGTAGGAGCATGCTCTGCTTGCCATGTTTGGTGATCCTGCTGGGAATAGGGCTGCTTTGGGACACAATGCAGTGGGCACAGGTGGCTGGCAGCAGGTTGGAAGGGTGCAGTTGCTTTCTGCCATCATGAGCTCGGCAGAGCCACTTCAGTGAGACAGTGTTGCTGGGTGCATCACAGACACCAGGCTGAAATAGGTGAGGGATGGTGAATAGAGAAGTACAGAGCCTGTGGAATATGCTGGAGATGTGGCCAAAGCTGTGGTTGGGATACATGGCATTACCTTGCCTATGTGCTGAGACAAGATGTTCCCAGCATGTTCTGTTCTGTCTCTGTGGGATATGTCACCCTGGCAGTATTGCTGGGCTCTTTTTTTCCACTGATGAGGTGAGCCCAAAATGCACTTCATTATGCGCTAAATCTAATGCATTTAAAATATTTTCAACCTCACTTTGAATTTCTATGTACTAAGTGCCTTCGAAAGGTGTTATTTAAGGGTATTGTAACCCTCTTCCGTGCTAACAGCTGCCTCAGCACTGCCTTCTAGCTGTGGTTTACCTGCTCCCTCATGCTGGCTCCCAGCTGCTTTGACATCCAAGGTGCTCTGAATCTCTGTTGGCTTAGACTGCAGTTGTACCGGGAAGAAAGTTTGGCTTGCTCCAAACCTGCCTCTGCTATTGCAGTGAAGAGCCTCGAACATGTAGCGCTACTTGTGAGTTATGGAGCGTTCTCCAGTGCTCCTACTCCCACATCTTTCAAATTCCCAGTCTTGGAGTACTACAAGGGGGATTCTGACCTTCTGCTCTGAGGCATCTCTGCTCCAAGTATTGCATGTGCAATCTTAGAAGCGCTCCCTACAGTCGCTGGTCCGGTCAGAGAGCACCTAGGAACAGACTCTTCTGGAAATTCACCTGTTTTCTTCCTGTGGCTTCATTCTGTAGCATGCCCTGTTTCTAGTGGAATTGGGGAAGTCACCTGATGCCTTAAAAAGAAGGAAAGGGATCTCGTGGCTGTGGCACTTGACAGGCTCAAGGAGAATTTCTGGGGAATCTGGGAAATAATTTTTTTTTCACCTGTGAAATGGGAACAATTATTTTCTTAGTCAGTGGAGAGGGAATCATTATTTATTACTTGCATTGCAATAGCACTAAGGGCTGGTTAGGCTAAATGCCCAGAAATAGAGAAAGTTATTTAACGAATTAAGTGTATTTTTTTCTCAAAAGCACTCATAGTACTTTAGATGGGAGTGGGAATGAGTGGTGTATTGCAGTGGCACCTGCTTTAAGCCATTAGAGTGAGTACAATCATGAAAGAACATGAGTGTTATTTCCTTTCAAATTTACTAATAGTGCATTTCTTCTTCCCGATACTTAACTTCCAGATGCCTTTCAGGGGTAAGAAAGGAAAATAACTGAGAGATAAAGGGCAGCGCAGTGAGGCAGAGGGAAAAATCTGACCTAGTCCTGGGAGAGAGGGAGGATTATACTGGCTCATTTCCAGTGTCCCCTTTTCCAAGAAGGAGGCTGGAAGAGGGGGAAGCCCTTGGCCTTTCCAGCAAGGAAGGCCAGAGATCCAAACGTTTTAGAACATATGGATATATATTTAATTTGGTTTAATACTCTAAGCCTGTTTGGAATGATGGGCATACCTAATTTTTCCGTAACTTCTCCCTGTGAGAGTGGAGGTTATGGAAAACCGGAGAGGTTTTCAGTTGGAAAGACTGAGGGGAAACCTGCAGAATGGAGATACATTGAAAATTTTTGTCCTGACGAAGGCATGAGTCTCTTCTTGTTCTTTTAAAACTTTTTTTTTTTGCTTGTTTTTCTCTTGATGCATGATGTAATCCATTGATGTTTCCTTTACTTCCCTAAGGATGAAGAATAAGAGATAAATAGGTATATATAAATTAATCAAAAAAGAGGCAATTTATATTACTTTTTTTTTTTGTGCTAAGTTTAATTTCTGAAACTGTTCTCGAACTTTTACTATTTTTTTTTTTTTAAAGTGAGAGATACATGCAGGGCACATAAAAACATTAAAAAGATTTTACAGAGCACATACCATAAATCAATGAGTAAGTTGTTCAGAACAGCACAACAATGAATATAACTGAGCATATATAAATCTAGAGAGAAGGAAACCTTTTTTTTCTCATCTTGTCAAGTCTCCTGCTGATTTATAAAATAGTGAGTAGCCAGCAAAATCATCAAAGTGTGCCCAGAAATTATACAGTGATCTAAAAATACAATACTATTGTATTCACAACACAGAGTATTCATCACTGATACTGTTCCATAATTATAATTGTTAAACTTGAGTCCTCCATACCAGATCTGATACTTTATTAGAGTGATTGATCACTGCAAAATTTGTCTACAGAGAAAAATCCTATTTTTCTCCAGTGAATTGCATCAACCTATTTTCCTTTTAGTGCTAAAACTAGTTTCAAGTACTCTGTTTCAAAGCATTTTAGCATAACTAAGTTTTCATTTAAATTGAAAATTTAAAGCCCAAATCTTTCAAAACTTTTTCATACCTAAACCCAGGAAGTGCTATAGGCTATAAAACTTACGGATCTTGTTTCCTGCTTCTTTTGGGTCTGCTTCCCTGCTGTGTTGCTTGGTTCCCTTTTGGCTTCCGTGTGAGTGTTTGTTTCCATCTATATGTGAAAGTTTTTCTGATACCATATGTGTAATATCTGGGAAGGGACTTGGCATATTTGAATTCTCTTCATGGGAAAAACATTTCAGTTCTGCCTTTCTTGCAATCTATTCCTGAAACTTGGCGGCGAATGATAAAGGTATAGTGCTTTCCATAATGAGCAATATTTCAAGTAAAAGCATTTACTTATGGGTCATAATTGTTTTTAAGTAGTATTTATAAGGGGAAAATGCAGTGCAATTTACAGTAGTTTAAACCAACCATGAGAATACTTCATGCTCATAAACTGCATTTCACTTTAAACTGTTACCAATACCCAAGAGATCACGAATTTGCATACATGCATTTTAAACCCTGCATTTTCTTTCCCTTTTTTGTGTGTGCATGGTGACTTTTTCCTTGCTGAATTGCTGCCTCATGTCTCTGGCCTCGTTTTTATTGCTGTAGCGTACCCGCCACAAAATAAGTGCAGGTGTGGGCAAGATCTAGTTTTATTCCTCCTCCTTCTTACCATTTGGAGAGCACATGATAGTGCTGAAGAGACATAAACAGAACTTGTGGTTCTGTTAGGGCATGAGCATGTCTGAACCCGATAGAGGCCCTTTTTGTGTGACCTCCCCACTAATGCAGCCCTCTGGATTAGAGAGAAGGATTTCTTCTCCTCAGCAATAAAGTAACGTACAGAACTCTTGGTACTGCTATTTGTACTTCTGGAGAGAAGCCAGGATAATGACAGAAAATGTAAGTTGTTACTTTTAGGTGGTTTGCTTTTTATTAGGTGAGAGAAATAACTTTACCAGGTTTATGTGGCCTAGTAGCCTTCATAGTCAAAACAAATAATGACCTTATGTCTCTCCCAGCCAGAGAGTCCAAACCCAGACAAAACCAATTGGCTTGTCCAGTTGACTCTTAAGGATAATTCACATCAATTGACTCTTGTCATTAAAAGGAGATGGGGCAATCGAATTGATTCAGTCTTAGTCTGTGCAAGTGGTTCTAAAGGTTTTGTAGCCACTCCAGTGGAGTTGGCACATTTGATGTCTATCAAAAGAAGAGGTGTGAGCCATTGAGAAATGAGTCTTGTCTTTGAAACAAATCTGTTGATTTTTTTTCTTTGAGTGCAAAAAGCATCTTAAAAAATTTAACTGCTGTTTCTTTGTCACTTTCATAGCTCCAAAATGCTAGACAAATGTTCTTGAACTTCAGTAGAACTCTGTGAATGTTACTGGATTTTGAGTGGTGGAAGGAGGATTCTGATGAGAAGTACTTCTGCTCACATCAGCTTCCAAAAGTGTTGGTCCTCATTTATACCCACTCCAGTCTTTGATCTGGCAGATGGACTGGAAGTCTCTTGGCATCTGATATTAAATTTTTAAAAATTTCTGCCACCGTAAAAAATTTCTGAGAAAATGATCTCACTTGGCTGCTTTCCCTTCTGCTGTAAGAGAGCGCAGGTTGTTGTAAGACCTTGACTTTAGTTAGGACCTAGATCTGGACTTCAGAAACATGGGGATTGGAGGAAGGGGAAATTTCAAAGCTGAGCTTTCCAGAGCATTTTGATCACTGGGGATATTGTTAGCCAACCTTTTTTTTGTTGTTGTTTAGTTTATACAGGCTTGTCCTACCTAAAACATATGTAATTCTGTAGTAAGTTTTTAGAAAAATGGAGTCTCACAAACATTTCAATTTTTATATCTTTTAGTTACAATTCAATGAAAAATGATTCTGCCTGTCACAGGTAACTATTTTCCCTGTGATGTTTGAACTTCCATTATGACACTCATTATATCATGTAATATGGAGAGTTCTTTGTAATTACATTTTGACAAATACACATTTCATGTTCATGACATTATACAAAATAACTTGTCTTTGTTTAACTCTTCAGCTTCTGCCTTGTTTTTATTTCACTGCAGTAGGATTTTACTATTCCTGAGCAGCCTTCTTTTTATGGAATGTATGCAAAAAAAAGAGTGCAGTTTTGTATCTTATGCACAGTGTTTGTCATATGCACAGGTTGGTCTTGTGGTCTCATTAAAATAGTCAGGAAAAGCATGAATAGGTGCAATTGTACCATTCAATGGTTTCAGTTTATGTCCAGTTATAGATTTGTACAGAATTGTAATGGGGGGATTGATTAGACTTGATAATCTCAGAGGTATTTTCCAATATAAGTGATTCTATTATCAGAACCTCCTCTTTCCATATCAATTCTATTCAGGCAAACCACTGTGAGTGGAATTTGTGTGTTCTAAACATGAAAGATTCCCATTGATTGCGATAGGTGTTGTGTGGGATCAGCTGAAGCTTACCTGGTGCTTGGCCATCTCTGGAGAGTGCTGGACAGCAAAGCTGGTGTTCTGTGTTTAATCCTTGCCGATTTAAAAGGAGTTTATTCCCCAGATGAGCACAAGGATAGATAAAACCCTGTATGAGCAGAATCCCTTAAATCCTTATAAAAGGAGAGGTGGAATAGGGCAAGTTGCATCTAGTATTCAGTGTTGGTTTTAAGCATTTTCTGCTCATCCAGATCTGTTGGACTGTTCTATAAATGGTGAGGATTCACATAATGCATCTTCCGCATTTATTTAGCAGAAAAGTATTGTTGTGGCTTCTCCACCTCCAGGTTTTTAAGGTTGTCTCTTTGGTTTTGGTGATTGCCTTCCACTCTGCAGATCATTCACAAGTGAGGCCTGATACCTCTGTGCCAGCAATGTGTGAGCAGTTCTCATGTTCAATACCCTGTGTTTGGTTTTGAAACCTGTCTTTGTTCCCAGAGAACCAACTGTTTCACTCAGCTCTGCCCATTAACATAGACCACATTGTATCATATTTATTTAAAAAACCATGGGAATATTGTTATCCAAACTAGCAAAATTGGAATACATTCAGTCCAAAGAGATTTTCCCCTCTGCATTCAAGGCATCAAAATTTTTCTTCCATCAAAACATAACAATTGTAATGAATGATATCATAATACTGAGAACTGCTTAAGAGCTTCCACTTTAAAACTCTAATGGGCCATGCAGACAGAGGAGAAAAAAAGGCTAAAAGCATAAATTGAAGATAATCAATGTGAATAGACCTTACCCATTGTGCAGTTTGAATAGGATAAGCACATATTATCTGGCATAATTGGTTCATGTGATTTTCTAATTGAAGAGAAGAAGTAATTAGAGCCTAATTGAAGCGAAGTAACACAATGTCTGTCAGCATTTCTCCTTCTACCACACATTATATTATTACCTGTCATCTTTTACTTTAGTGGGAGTGAAAAAATGAGGAAAAGACACCAGTATGAAGCATTTGGAGTTTACCCAGCCAAAACAAAGGTACTGATAAAAGACACTAAATAGAAGCAAATAAGGCTGACATTAACTGGGTACACTCATGGGTGCTTCTAAACCAGGAGTGTTTAGTTTGCCTAATTAAGAAATGAATTGCATTTGGTAAAATGATATTATAAATTCAGTCTAATTAAATATTAGCAAGAAGAGTATTTAAAACTCATTTGATTTGATTCAGGGCTCTGTACTTGCTGCTTTACTTTTCTGAGTGAAGAACTTTGCAGTGATAAATAAAATGGTTGCTATTTTTGGCAAAATGGTGGAAAATACCTGATTTTTTTTTTTTATGAACTACATTATTCTAAAACTGTCTAACATGAGAAGACCAATTGCTCTCAGTGCAGAAAACAGAATGTACTCAGAAGTTGTCTGGGAGATGCTTTGAATAAAAAGAGGAATTTTCAGATTTTCTCTGTCTCGGGAACAAAAATATGTTTTAAATATTTTTAATTCCCAGAAAAGAGAAAAGATCCTGGATGATGAATTCGTTTTTATCACTCTACGTCCATAAATTCAGGTGTAACTTGAAAATAAGTTTCTTGAGACAATATGCAGTAATTCTTATTAAGGAAAGGTGATATCTTAATGGAATAAGAGGTTACATTAAGTAAAGATGGAATAATATTTTTGATAAAGAAGATGTAACTAATCTCCACTCCCCTTGTTGCTATCATGTATTTAGTGTTGAGTCACTGCCAGTGGAGCAGTGTAGTGAAAATCAGAGATCAATCACCTTCGTATTGCAAGGCCTCTCAGGTTTCTTGCTGGCCATCCTGACATTAGTTATTAACCTATAATGTTAATGACAGATCTGAAAACTTTTTGGTGGAAGCAGTGAGAACAGCACTGTGAGACAAACCAGCTAACCACGATTAGAGCAAAGCAGCCTGTTCATAGGCAGCAAGTTCAGGAAGGCTCACTTGGGCATCTTCAGGAAGACAGTCTAGAACAGCTACAGAAAGGCAGAGGGATTGCTAAAAGGATTTTTTTAAGCTTTTGTTTTTGAGGGCCTAAGTTGATTAAATTGAGTTGAAGTGAGTTTTGCTTTTTGACCTGCTGCTGTTTGAGTTTCAAATAAGACATTTCCCAGTATAAATGTTACTGGTGAAAACCACGCTACTCCTGCCATGGGGCTGGGTAGGTTTGTACTGCCCATCAGAAAACTGAATTTTTTTGAGGACAGTGAGAGACAGTGAGTGTGGAGGAAAGTCTGAGTAGCAAAAACGGGCAAAGGTATGCAGCCTTATGCTTAATTTGAGGAGATATAGAATAGGATGGTTTCACTTGGAGCTAGACAGGCAAATAAAACAATGGTTTGTTCAAAAAAAGAAATGAAAGTTGTCAGGTTTTTTGTCATTGTTCCTTAAAAATATTGGAAAATCCCTCTTTTTTGCTGAAATCTGAGGCAATTCCTAGCTCTGCTTATGCCCTTAAAGAAATAAGTTTTATGGAAAGGCTTAATGGAGTACCTTTTATATTTGTTCTCTGTGGTCACAACTTGCCGGGCAGCTGTGTTATGTGCCCTGGAAAGTCTAGAAAGATGTGGCCCGTAGACATTGTCCTCAGTTTGGTGCTATCTGTAAGAGATTCTGAAAGTAAAACAAAGATATCATGGGCAATGAAAGAGAATAATAGTCTGATAATGAGTAAAAGCCAGAGCTGCATAAATTGATTATACCTGAAGCTTTGCCTGCCAAATTCCTTAGGCCAAGGAAGATGTGCTCACTTGGGAAAGCTGACATAATATTCCTTCCTTTTGTTTGAATTTGGTTCACTTCCTATGAGAGATTTAAGTTAGGAAAGATTTAAGTTAGGCTCTCTAAAGTCTTGGACGAACTTTGAGTTTAAATTTGGAACTAAAACTTCAAGAGACTTGTGGCCCATAATGTTCCTTTCGCCACACAGCACCCAGAGCCTTCCATCATTGCCATCAGGACTACCTTTTCGCTTTCCACATGTATTCACTTTCCCATTTTCTGATGTGACACTGTGGGCAGAATCTGTTACCCTCCCATCTGCTGCTGACCACCACTGGGGCCAGGCTCATTCCTGAATGTCATTTACTATTCTGAAATACATGATTAACAGTGAGGCTGCAAAAATGCTTTGCTACATTATGTTGCTTTTGTTTATGGAGGTGAGAAAGAATTACACTTTTAAAATAAAACTCTTCATATGAAAGTAGATATTAAAATAGTAATGCCTCCAGATGCTGGCACTATCAGACAGGCATCCATTCCATTTATCTGTCCTTTGACTTGAGGGCTTTTTTCTCCCGTGTTGAGTAAATGTGGTGTACTTTGCCTGCGTGGAATAAAAATTGAATGTAACGACATGCTTTGCACAAGCTGATGAACACAAAGGAATTAAATCTGTCACCTGGCTGGGTGGAAATTCCCAGTGTGAGAATCTCTAGCACTGAGCCAAACACCTGACTCTTGCATCACCTCCTGTTTGCTCTGATGGAAGGCATATGTTAGCAGATGGGTGTGGGACACGGGCTTCCCAGCCTGGCCAGCAAACACACCTTGCCAGCTGATATCAATTAGCTCTTCTGCCTGCCTGCCCCTCCCCACTCTGTAGGGTACAGAACCTCCCAAAGGACTGAGGAGTTGCAACCATCTCTGTGACACCCAGTATTGGGGAGGCAGGGATGAGCTCTGCAGGCTCACTGCTTACCCTCAGCTTGCATTAAGCCTGCTCTACTGTGTCTTCCCTTCTGTTGATTAAATTAGTTTGATTAAGCCTAGCACATATGACTGTACACTGCAGTCATACATCCTGGCTGATTGCAATGCCAATATGTGTGTAGTTAAATTCCCTTTTGCTTTACTTAAGCAGTGTGAAACTTTGACTGAGTTCTATCTTTAATAGCTCTGCAATTTATGTTCATTGACAACGGATGCAAAACAGAATGAAATTCAAATCGTAGTGAGCAGCCTCTCTCGATCTCTGTGCTTAATTAAATGGTTCTTCTCAGGAGCACTGAATATGAAAAACTTGTTAGCACAGGAGACGAGGCTACCAATGTATTATGTAGGCTGTGCACACTGCGAGAGGGGTTCTGATCTTTGTGTACAGTCTTCTTTTTGTTTGACAATGCATGTCAATAAGTTTTTACCACCAATGCCTTCAGTTCTCCTTGAGGTACCTTATGCTGATGCTGGAATGTGTGCTTACTTTAAATGTGGCTCTGCGCTGTTGGCCTCAAGCGTGAGTGGAAAAGTGGAAAGATCAAATGGGTATCATCTGAACATTTTTCATCTAATTCTTCCAAAGCCTGAAACTCCATTGTTGAAGACATTAATGTGGAAGAGTAATCTCCAGCAAAGTCAAAGGCCAAGCTGTTTTTATTTTTCAATACAATGAGCCTCATTCATTTGGAAATTGATGGAAAAATTAAATTAAGCATTTGCATGTACTGTGGATTGATGGAGGTCATGTTTCTGGCTTGCTTTACAATTACTTACATTGCAGACATCCTCACGAAGCAGACAAATACTGTAGGTAATATTGCTTAGGGCAAATGTGACAAGGGGAGTTATTTGCACGTATCCATAATATTCAAGTTGTATTTTTTAAGTGTAAAAATGCCGAGAACCAAACCTGGGCCCTGGGAGAGACCTTTTGCCCCACACACACTGTCTTTTCATGCAGCTGTGTCTTATGCCTAGGGAAGGCTGGCGGTATTTTGTGCTTACTCAATTACAAGATGTTATAGTTTAACCCTGAGGTTTTTGTTAATAATTAAAAGGGGAGAGAGTGACAGAACCTAATAACAATGATTGGTTTATAAAGATCTTCTTTATGTGTTTTTCCTGTCTCTCTCTCCCAGTGCAAAAATTAAGAGGAATCAATTAAAATTACCAGGAAACAAACTGATGAAAAGACAAATGAACAGTAGAGTTTCTTTGCATCTCTGAAGTTGTGTGTTTGTGTGAAGGAGAAAACTTGCAAGCATATATCCTGATTTTATCTGATTGAGTAATCATCTTATAAGGCTTGAGAAGTATGATTTCTGATAGTATTGCATGTTGTTTGTCATACTACTTAGATGTAATATGCTGAAATAAGTGTACTAATTCTAAATAAACTGGGTTTTTTGAGGCTTGGGTTGGACCTTTAGGAGTACAATTTCAGCCTAGCCTCTAATAGGCCACTGTAAATTATACTGAGGTACAGTCGTGCATTTAGCCATCTGTATGTGATAGACTGTGCTAGCAAATAATTGCACATGCGAAAAAATGAAAGCCAATGTTTGAAAATTAAGCTCTATCTTATTCTGAAGTAACGTTCCATTTGTGATATATACTAGCACAGTAGCAAGTTAAAATGCATGCCAACAATTACTTGAAAAAAGCATCTCGGTTTTGCTTCAGGTACCATTGTTGAAGAACTATAAAATAGTGACGTGAGGGAGAAGGAGGAAAGAGAGTGTCAGTGAGGAGACTACTCAATGTGAAATAGAATTCTGAGTAAATGGGTTTAGCTGTGTAGACATGTTAAATGTGTTAAAAACAACCGGGAGCAAAATTTTTGGGAGTGATAAACCAAAGTGGAAAACGTGTGCTACAGCATTTTTCTGGCAGTCCTGTCTAGAGAAGGAAAAAGAAAAAAAAGCCTTGAAAACATCAGAGTGCTACATAGCCGTAGAACCTAAGGCAAACGGATGCCAGCAGGCATTACATGAATAGGACAAGAGAAAGATTCAAAGACGTTTGTAGGTAAGGTATGGGCTGGAAGTAATCTAGAATCTGACTGTGCAGGAAAGCTATTAGAAGGGAAGCTTAAAATGACTAGTGGAAAACAAACCCACAGATGCTGACCATTAGCAATATTATTAACAAAAATGTTGTTCTCAAATAAGATTAATTTCTAGTATTTGTATAGCTTTGTTTAATTTTGGTTTCCTGATGCTAGGACTTCTTCTCTTTTGTCTTTGAAGACTTTTCTTACCCAAATCTGTTCCTCGTTTATGTACAGACTGCAATCAGTTTACATCTTAACCTCTTGCTCAGGTACAGATTCAACTGTACATTAGTGATCATGTAGTATCTTCCAAATTTTCATTATTCTTGAGGCTCTTCTCATTTCTAATTTATTAATAGCATTTCTGGGCTGTGGTTATTAAAACTAAAGCCTGTATTCCAATATTAATAGCCTTAATGCCAAACTAAGGGAAATAAAACTTCTTGATTCCATCTTGCTGTTTGCTCCTTTCAAGCATTTTAGGACCAGATTCTTGGCAGCAGCATTGTTTAGGATCCATGCTTGGCTGAATATGACAATGACACTGGAGGTCTCAGACACAACTTGTGCCCCACAACCTGCACATATACACACTGTTCCCGGATATTTTGCTTTAATAGGGGGACAAGTCTGCTCACTGGGCAGCAGGTTGTTCAGGTTCTCTGCAGTTCCAGCAGGAGCAGGGTAAAGATTTCAGGGGGTAAAGGTTTTGGAGGGTCAAGATTTCAGCACTAGATAATATTAAGTAAGATGATGGAGACCTTAAGCTTTAAAAGCCGAACATTTTCTGTGCACGAAGTCAAGGTGATGATACATTGCTTCTGTGCCAGTCACTGCCAAATTAGCTTGCATGCTTACTGTTAATGACTCCCCTTCCGCTCCATTTCAGGCCAATTTGGCCACATACTGGTGCCTCAAAACACCATGAGGGAACTTTCAAACAGCTTCCCATCAGCAAACACCTCTGAGCTGCCATTTCTGCTGCAAGTGAAGGAAGCAAAGGGTGCTTAAGAAATAAAATAACACAGCACTCTAAGTAATGTTATGCGAATTGACTTAAGCTCCATGCACTCCCAAGGATTTCCTGGTTTGTCTTCTAAGACTGAAGCAGATGCTTCTGTGAGTGTTTCCCTTCCTTTTTTTCTATGACAAGCAGCCTTAACTTTAAAATGCAAAATTAGGATGATAAACTGTGTCCCAAACTTCATACGAATGAGAGGCTTTAATAAGATTGTTATTCTTTTGGAATGTCTCACATCTGACTGCTGTTGTTACTGTAACTTGTTTTCTGTACCCTATGCCTTAAGTCTTTAAAGAGAGAGGCTAAAGACTTTCCCAAAAGGTCAGGTGTTTTCTGCAGTGACAGACTGCAAAAATAAACTGCAGAAGACTGCAGATTCAGGAATAGGTGTGATCAAATGCATTTGGACTGCTTTGTGGCAACTTCATCTCGTTTCCTCCCTGTCTGTGATAGTCTTCCAGCCCCGCAGAGGGCCATGTGTTGAGCTGGTCTGTATAAACCATTGAGCAGCATGCACTAAAAGCAGCTGGACATCTGAACTCCTTGATACTCAGCTCCTGCCTTTTGTGAGATTTGACTTTAATAGTGACTCAAATAAAGAATGCAAGTCGATTGCCTTTGTTGTCTCTGGATATGAAATCTTGTTGCAGAACTCTTCTGCAAGCGGAAATACCTTACACCCTTCTTGTCCTGAATTATGCCAGAAGGTATAATCTTCCAAAGAAAATAGAACAGGTATTGGCCAGAATCTTTTTCCAAGATCCATGTTCCTCATATGAGGTTGCATTAACAGCACTTTGGTACTGCTTTTAAAAGTGACTATTTTTGTGAGCAAATGGAAAGCTGGACAGAACTGTCTATGAACTTACTTTCAGTTTGTGTTATTTTATTATATAATCTAAGCTGCATAATTAAAGGCAGTATGTGTTATTTGCTATTTCATATTTGGCAGTGGCTCAGAACAAATATAGCACAACTTGAAAATACAGTTTTATGGGTTTGTTGTTTTCAGAAAGTGACAAAACTTGCATCTCAGAAGTTCAGCCTCTGTATTAATGGATGCCTTTTTAAAAACAGGGACATCTTTGTATGCTGTTTCAGAAACCTTAAAAAGTCCAGGGGGACTGATAGGGCATAGAGAGGGCGAACTCATAAGTACGTACCTGGGCAGTTACAAAACGGACAAAGTCAAAGAACGTATTTGTAATCATAAATTCTAGAAAGCCAAGGAAAAATTTGGTTTAGATATATGTTAATGAAGAATCAAAGTCACTGCATTTGGATTTATAGCATCTTTTTAAATTGCTCCCAAGATGCTGAAAAGCTAGAATAAAACAAGAATACTATTGCTAGTATTGTTAGGTGTTTTCCAGACACAAGTCTAGGCAGCACTGATCTTTAGTCTCCTTTAGAGAAAGATAACCCTGGAGTCAAATACTCAGAATTTACATTTAAACTAATGCAGAAGTGAAAAAAATGTGTCCCCCAGTGTGAGCCAAATGATACTCAAAAATAGTCTGAATTTGGTAAAACCATGCTGTCTTTCATCTCCTGCTTTATTAGCATTACAATCACAGGGTTTTCTCATATGCTGTATAATATTGGAAATTTACAGGTAGATCTGGCTTTAATTTATTGTTATTAACTTACTCATATCTACAGGTGGCTCTGAATTTGGCCATTCTGTGTTGTTTTTACTTCAGTAGCTGTTTTTCTTTTTTTTATTATTTATTTTTTAAATGAACCTAAACCGTAAAAATCCCAGTTTCCCACTTAGCACTTTTAAGTCTCAAATTCCCTTTTTCTGTTTCTGTGTTACTGACTGGAGTTTTTCAAACCATTCTTCTCTCTGTCTTGATCACTTTGTTGCCTTGAAATACAGAAGAGCCAGTGATCTTTTTTCCCTTTGACTCTTATGTGAAGGCTCTGGGGACAACAGAGGAAATTATGCTGGCAGCTTAATACGGATCCATCAGTAAGACTTGATATTGATAGTATGCATGCAATGAGTCTATTAAAAAGTCAAAGAACAGCATTTATGAAAATACAGCATTTACAGCAATATTTTGCCTTAGCATCAACCAAGAAATATATTCATGTAGAGCGACATAACATTCAGTGGAGTGGAAAATAGTTTCTGTAAAATTGTCCTGACTATGAAATTGTATCAATACGCTGGAAAAAAGCAGATATTTTTAAAGGTAAGAAGCAAAGCTGCTCTGTTGCTTCATGAAAAGGCTTTTACATGTGATAAAAATTACTTTAGACAGCTAAGCAAAAAAGCTAACTCACAGGAATTACCAAAGAAAACAAGTCATAGGCATTGTGAAGAGAGGTTGCATTAAGGTCAGGACCTCATAAATGATCATGACAGAAAATCGTATGCTCTTTTTGTCTGACCTGCATGAAATATCCATGTCTGCCCTCTCATAAATGATATTAGCTCTGCAGTCTGACTCACTCATAAACCAGTCTCTGATAATCCCCTGATGGATGGTCATGATTCCCAGTGATGAGAAGATATTTATAGTCTGGTGTTTTGGGTACTCCTCATGCATGATGCTCTCTTCCTACGGAAACAAGGGAGTGCAACAAGACAAAACTCTTCAGTGAATGGGTTTGATTCCTGCCCAAATCTTTCAGCCCCTGGGAATGTGTGGGAGGCCAGAGATGCCTTTCAAGCCTGAATTCTCACTGTTTTTCCCAGTGCCACTGGAGCTGTGGCTCCAAGGTTCTCATCAGCTGTTGCCACTGGTCTTCAAGGACATAAAAAAGAAGATGTAGAGTAGCTAATGCAGCCTCAGGCTTAGGCTGTGTGGTTGTCAGCTCTATTCACTTGCTTTTCCCTTTTGACTGGGCCTAGAGCCAGATCCCCAGACTTTCATCTCTAAAGAGATGGTGCTGGAAGGGCATGGATGCAAGTGTAAAGGATTATGTGCTCAATTACTTGTAGCCAGATGGTTTCTGTGAACCACAAAATCCCTTCCAAAAGGAGGGAGGGAAAGGTGGCTGTGGGTTTATTTTTAAAAAATATATTCCAATATCAAAGATCATTGCTTTATATCTGCAGTTATAATACAGTGGTCTCCAAAGAGATTTTTACCTTAAAAAAATCCAAACAACCAACCCCGCTAAAATCATACCTCTGCCTTTCTAGCTGTTAAAATTCTGTGGTCTACTACAAAAGCTAAAACTGTCAGTAAGTTCTGAATTCCAGCTTTATGCAGTTTGCATGCCCTGTTTTTTACTGGCCTTTACCATGCACAGTTTACAGTAGATAATTTTACTTGGACTTGGAAATTCTGGTTAGCTTAGTGTGGAAACAACTTTCCGAAGTTTAGGACAGGACCCTGTGATTTTACACAAAAGATATCATTAATCTGTTTCTGGGTTTAAAAACAAACCTAAAAAGCTCTTTGAACTTGAAACCCATAGAAACTGCTTTTCCCTGTTGTGTCAGCCATAGAGACATGAGGGTGTTCTACTGATGACTTGTCTAAGCTCTAAATCTTTCTTTGTTGCATGACCTTTTACCTGTGTTCTGCTATTACATAACTTTGTCAAGTGTTTGACCTATGACTTCTTTGGGTTACACAAGCACAGAGTCCAAGCTATTCCTCAGTAGAGTTAATTTTACAATGTTCTGATTATCTCAGAAGGTTATATTGAGCTCCAGAAATGTCTGTCACATTGGCATTTTCTCTGTTTGACCAATACATGGGGAATCAGAGGTGATCAGTCTGAGTTTAGGTAAATTGTCTGTGTATCTTGGAAATCTTCAGTGGCTGCCTTTCATTTCAGTGTTTTTCTCCAAGCTTTGCCGTGTCTTATGTTGGCTAAAACAGGAGAATTACCTGTACAGATACCAAAAATCTGGGCTAAATGTGAAAAAGGCTTGAGGGATCAGTATTGAGTCTTGCTAAAATGGTGGATATGCTGCATGGAACTGACAAATACTAACTTAGTTTTTGGTGGAGAAATAGAGTGCTTAGTGAAACGCTAAATTTTTTTATTCTGAATTCTGCAATCTTGGTTCAGAAAAGTTACCCTCCATGAGCTGATCTCTGGGTGCATTTAACAACAGGACTTAGAGGTGGCTGTCACATTACATTGAAGAGATTTTCTATTCAGATAGTGGCCAAGTCTTTGAACACCTGGACATAATCTCTGAAACTGCAGCCATCAAGACTGAATGATTCAGCAGTCAGCCCATTGTTTTAATTTGAGACAATAACATCACTCTAAAACAGAGCTTTATCATACTGCTTTAAATATTGGGCACCAAGTATTTTGATCCAAGAAATCTTTTGTAAAAAATGTAGTAATTCTTTACTGGCAGCTTAAGCAAAGGGATGGGAAAGTGGACTCATTGTCTGTGCCCACATGGCACCAACTTTCATGTCATAAGAAGTACTATTGTAACTTAAAATCTGCCTCCAGTGAATGCACATTCTTTACATGCTGCTCCTGGATATGTCTGTATAGTGCGAAGTAATTTTTTTTCTTAGGCATTGAATAGGTTTTTATGTATGTAATTTCCTTCATTTCACATACTTTGTGGATCTGACATTATTACATTCGTGCTAACTTTGTTGCACCTTTGCTGTATGTTTGTGCAAAGAAAATGGAAAATTTTCCCACTTATCCTCATCCATATGGTCAACCTAGATTGTCTTTCCCTTCAAAGGTCTCAAGTCAAAGGCAGTTTTAGTGAAGGAGATGTGCCAGTCGGTAGAGAAAGGGGTTTTTTTGCCTTTGTTTTGTTTGTTTTTTGTGGTTTTTCATAGGTTAAGGGGGAAACCAAATTGGTTGGTTGATTAGAGGGAGATGAGAAGGAACAGGTGAAAATATGGACATGACAGTTGTTTTGTTTTTCTTGGAAAATAAGGGTGAGAGGCCTGCTTACACCCTCAAAAGTGATGTGATGGGATTAGGTTGAAGTATTTGGAGTGAACATGATACAGCCATCCTTGGGAGCAGGACAAATAATGTTGTAGGAATGAAGGTGTCTCCACAAATTGATTACATAAAATTTTCTGTAGAAGGGAAGGTGGAGAATGGAATCAGATCAATGACACTGTTAAGACCTGACTTTTCAGAGCTACTCAGCACTCTGTTTGTACCAGTACCACAGAAATCACGTCCTTTATCTGGTAGCTGGGGCACATCAGAACATTTTCCTGCTCTCTCTTATTTACAAACCCCCAGACTAATTATGATGACTGCAAGGAACCTGTTTGGTGATGAGTAACCAAGGGTTTGAAATAGTATGGAGAATTATGAAACAAACAGGAGAAAAAGGCTCTTCATACAGAAAAAATTGGTATTTACAGGATGCATAAAAAGTTGTCCCCAGAGAAAAGCTACGACTGATTCACTCTTGCTTTAACCTTCTGTGCTGAACGCAAAAAAGCTTAAGGTACAAACAGATTGGGAATTAATTGGTGTAATTAACATTTTGTGATTATAATGGCTTCTAATCAATACTTTATGCAAATAGCTGTATTGATGTGCTGAAAAATGGGTGCTAGTTGTAGTTGGATGGGAAAAAGAAATACAACCCACTTTAAAGTCCTAATGAAATTCAAACCTTTCAGCTCAGGTAAAGTCCTGACCACATCTTTTTCAAGGTAAAAGGAAGATCCTTTAGTGACCTATTTAATTAAAATGGCTCTGATACAGCTGCTGACTAGCCTTCATGAAATGAGGTGGCTGGAGAATGAAGCACATCCTCCTGCTGACTGTTCCCTCAGTTAAAACACTGTGTTTTATCACGTTAACAAAGCAAAACAGAGAAACTGTCCTGATCCGAGCTTGCAGCAATGAAACCTCTTCCTGTGCTGGGTGTAGTCCAGGGGACTTGGTTCAGATGTCAAAGAAGTGAATGAGATATCAAGAAGCTTTTCAAGGTCAGGAGGAAAGGGATAGAAGCCTTTTTTTAGATCAGTGACTGGAATCTGACTTCTTTCTCTGTCTCTAGAAACCACTTTTGAATTGTTCCTCAATTTTTTTCCTTTCTGAAGTTGTATTTAGAATGAGTAGTTTAGTGATCACGAAAGGTTAAATAGGAGCCGCCTGTGTTCCCACACTCCAACCTTCAACTTTGTGGTAAACGATACCTTTAACACACCTTATTTGCCAGTGGGTTCCATTTCTTTCCTCTTTTGAATATGAATTGGAGATTGGGAGGCATAAAAATGCAGTCACTGCATAAGTCAAATACTTCCTGAATCACCTATTTAGATAAATGATGGAATTAAAAAAAAAAAAACAAAACTTTGAGCCTCGGTGTTCAGAGGTAGCAGGTGTGTGTTTGAAATCGTGGTTTGTAAACCTTCAGACATAAGGAGGCCTGGAATGTTCTGGAGTTAGTTCTTTGCCGTTAGAGACCAGCATGCTTTCATGGTTGGACTTAAAGATCTTGATAGTTTTTTCTAATAGAAATGATTCTATGGAATCTAATTCTGGTCTTCAGTTTGGGTGTTCATGGATGTCTTCTCCTGGGGGACAGGAGGCCATCAGTGACAGACCTTCCTCAAGGCAGTCTGAGGACTGTGACCAGTCAGGATTGACAGATCTTGGAAAATACAAAGTTGGGAAGTCTATGTAATTGCCTTTTGTGATAAGGCTGCACTTGACCAACAGAGAAGAAAACTGTGACAAAGTAAACGAGCAAGCATTTTACATATACAGTGCTGGTCTTGTTTTTAGAGATGGAATAAAAATGCTTTTTGCTATGGTTTTTGTGTTCTCAAAGGAAAAGTTACTGTTAGGAATGCCAAAAAGGTTGTTGGAGTCTGTCAATAATGTGATGTTAGTTTTGTAAAACTTGCAAGCCTTTTGGTGAGTCATAAGGAATCATTAAACTTTTCAAGGGAGCCTGATAAGCAAACTCCCTTAGTCCTCAAAGAGGAGGAGGTTCATGCCAGGTATTGGCCAAAAATAGCTGTTGGGATTTCACACAGTAAGCATGTGTCTCATCAGCATTCTGCAGCGCTGCCAAAGTTTGCTACAGCATGAAGGAGAAAGAAACAAAGAAACATAAGGAGAAGGGGGAGAAAGGAAGCTAATGAGAAGAAAAATTGCTTTTTAGCTGTTCATTGCAACTATTTTGGTTTCCCAGTGAACCTGAACAGCATCTTAGGTGATAATGTGGGGAAGCTAGCATTTTTGGCGCATTTGCTGTTTGGGCACTCTTGGAAGAACTAGTTAAAATGTTTTGCTGAACAGTGACAGAATGGAGTTTTACTTTCCCAATGTCTCGCTGAATTGAGACCTTAGTCTGACTCCAGCGGTAAAAGTCCCCCCCAAAATTGTGGGTCTTCATCTTGGACTGCCATGGGCCACACTCCCTTATTAATCAAGGGTTCACACTTCGTGAATGCTTCATAAATGCCTGTTTAAGTGCCCTGGGAGAATAAAGCGACCTTGAAGTGGCTGTAAATGCCACATGGTTCAAGACTTTCTTCTTAAATGACAATCAAACAAAAGGTAATTCTGTTTGTATCATTGGGTGGGGTTCTTTTGTTGCTTGAGAGAGATATTTAAAGGAAATTTGTGAAGACCCCTGCCTTCATGTGATTATTGCTTTCACAGTGTCATTTAGAACAGCCGATAGCTACTCTTCCTCTGAAGAGCTACCCCCTCCTCTGCAGCTGACAGTGCTCTCCCTGATTTGCTGGGGCTGACAGAAAGACTGCTGAAGTCAAGGTGTTGAACTCCAATCATCAGAAAGATGCCAAGGGGTGTGTGTCACACCTTTTGAAGATGTAAAGCTGAGAAGTTCTGGAAGTCACTTAGCAGGACACGGGCGGCAGCCACACTGCCACTCTCATTTTCTGAAGGAAACAATCCCTGTGAGTTTTTCTCTGTGTAGCTACAGCTTTCTCTACGCACCTGTTCTCTCACACCTCATTTAAAAGAAACTTCTATTTGGTTAGAAGCACAAGGGTTTCGCCAGGAAAAGTAATCCACAAACACAAGAGGTTTATGTCCGGAAAGGAGACAGAGGAGTCCAGTTACTTTATTCGAACAAAGGGAGAGGCCGTGGGGCATTTCCCCTGTGGTCACTCAAATTTTTGGAGGGCGCAGCCTCCTTTTCATCCTCATTTCCCGGCCGCATTTCCCTCTCTCTTTCTCCATTGGCTGAGGTACTTGAGAGGTACAGGCTTCCTGGAATGCCTAATACCTAAGACTCCCTTCTAATGTATGACCCCCCTTTCATTTTTAATTCTTATGGTATTTATAGTTCTTCCCATTGTTTCTTTCATCTCTCAATAACCAGTTTCATTTATCAGCAGACCTACAGTTTATTTGTAAAGACAAATCTCTTTCTTTCCATTCATCAATCAGTGGAATCCTTCCCATTGTTTCTTTTATCTCTCAATGCTGGTTTTATCTACCAGCAGGCCCACAGCTTGTTTGTAAAGACGAGTCTAGGTCATTCCTTTCAGTCTCAAAATATTGTTAGATATTTCATGAAAACAGGCATTGCTAGAGCCCCACCATACACCAAGACCAGTCTGCCATGCAATCCTCATCACATAATGAAGAGTCTGTATGACCGCTAGGAGAAACTTGTTTGGCACATGACCTAAATAAGCAGGATACAAATGTTTGGGAACGTTATTTGACCTCCTGTTTCCAGAACTGCCTGTCTGCAGACAGTGGAAGTGTTGTGCTGCTTATTGCAGGAAGAATAAATTCATTTTCTGGCTTTCCTGTGTTGTAAAGGTCCTTCAAAGCTACAGCTATGATGTTTGCTATCACACTGTGTCCTTGAGTGACGGTAATACAAGTTCTAAAGTTTTGTCTGCAGTTATGGTTTAAGAAGGATCTGACTGAAAGCAAGACTTACAGGCTCTAAAGCATGTATGCAAAAATTCAGTTGCTCAAGGGGCTCTTGTGCTTTGTCCTCAGCACAGCATAAATTGTCAGGAAAGATGGGATCCAACTGAAGGCTCTAATGTTTCAGTTTTGTTGAAAGGGAAAGTACAAAAAGCTAAAAAACCTTTTCTGGGGATGCCTTTGATATGGCTAAGGAAGTGGAGACTGCTCTGTATCTACCTGAATTCTACTTCTGAAGAAGATGAAATGAAATATTTCTACCCTTTGTACCTGTAACAGACACAAAACTGAAATCTAGGAAGTCTCTATAGGCTTCAGGAATATTCTTCAGTCCGTTTACCAGCTTAGCCTCTCATTTGCTTTCAGACTTGCTTTGTATCTGGCTGAAAAAAAAAAAAGGTGGCTTAAATCAAAATACTTTAAATACTGAGCCTCAGTAACTTGCTGTGTGCATGTTGTGTGCTACTTCCCTTCCAGAGGATTATGGCCACATGAAGGCAGGCTGGAGTTTCTGCTGAGTTGTGCCACAAAATATCTTTTCTTTGTGTAAACTCTTTTGACCACCAACAAATGACTTTTTTTCTGGCATGCCTTCTGCTTTATCTTTAATGTAGAAGCATGTAGTAAGTATTCTGAAGGCAGGTCTGGGAGTGGGGCTTCTAAGCCGTATTGGTACTTTTCCTGTCTCTAAAATAATGTTGCTAGGCTGCTGTTTATTCAGGCAACGCTTATCTGTGCTGTGGTCAGAGCCACCCTAGAAATAATCGCCATATTAATGGCATCAACACCTTTTCAAATCAATTAATCCTCTTGAATTCTCTTGGGAGGAGGCAAAAAGGAGGAGAAGAACAGCAAACTCAAAAACAGACCTTTGAAAAAGATTAGCTTGAGACCATAAGTTGGGAGAAACCTGACAAACTGTCCAAGCATAGAGTATTCTGCAGCCTATAGAGAGGTGTCAGGCTGGAACGTGGTGCTTATATGGGGCAGAGTCTGGGATTGTGAGTGTAGTTTAGCAGACAGAATAGAGGGTTTCTTATGACCTGGCATGGGGCTCATAGAAGCAAATCAAGGCAGTTGGCCAGAACAAGGTGTTTCAGAGAAATTGCATGTGTTTATGTTCTGTGAACCTTTGCTTCACTGAGCTGCAAAGCTGAGAGGAACCACCAGGCATTGCAATGGAGACAAACATGCAAGAGAAGCAACATTTGGGAATCCTAGAAGCTGATCTCACTTCTAGATCTCTTATAGCTTATAACCAGGCAAATCTTTATTTCTGCTTTTTTAGTTCCTTGGCCTTAAATAGCAATAGCAGTCATGAAACTTTTATGGATCACTTTATGCTGTAGGTTCTTTTATTTGTCTTTAGTTGGGCTCTGGGAAATAATTGCGATGAAACCACTTTTATCCTACAGCGAATCTCTGTCTCTATTTATCTCTAAGAACTCCTTGTTACACCTTTGTCTTCCAATACTGGTGCAGCTGGACTGTGAGTGCATTTTGCTTTTCCTCTTTTCTGATGAGTGAGGGTGAGAACAGGCATTTGGCTGAGCTGGTCCAATCCTTGGTGGGAGTCCTGCTGCTGCACAGGATTCTCCTCCCACTTTTACATGATTGTTGCCTATCCCATGTCAACCTGATGTTTAAAAAAATCTCAGACCCCATCCTCTCTCCTCAGAGCAAGAGTAGCCAGTGCATCTTTGAAGAGATTTCAGTGACCCAAGGAAGAGATTTTTAGGAAGGCTGGGGTTTGTTTACACTTTATGTGGTATAAAATGAAGTCAGGCAATAATGGTAAAATTTAGGACTTCATAAATGTTTGTCACCTTGGCCATATAATAATGATGTTACTCTGTTTCATTAACTATAGGTGTGTGGGACAGTTGTCTTCATGGTGCTCCATCTCCACTAGCAAAGTATGCCTTGAAATGTACAAATTTATTCCAAGTTTCCAAGCGATTGTATCCACTGCCTTGTTCCACAGTGGCAGTTAAAGTCTTGAAATAGCTTAAAAAACAATAATGACTCACGATGTACAAATTTTTTCCTTTTCCTTAAGTGTTTAGTAAATTATTGTGTGCTTTTCTTTTTGTAACAAATATGTGAACAGATCAGCGATGATTAAATACTACTGTCTGCTCCAGAGAAAAAACCCATTAATATGGTGGACTGTTTTAGAAATGGGTGTCTTCTGATTGATAATGAAATCAAACAATGCAAATCAAGTGAAAAAGAATTAGAGCTGATGCCTGGCAGACTAGTTGTTTACAAGATTCTTCTGTGTGCTCTAATGTGTGGAGTATTTTTGCCAAGACTTACTAAATGATGAAATGATACTGCAATTAGAATTAAGACTGGCAGGGACATTTGTTAAAATTCTGCTATTTCTTCTCCAAAACATAATCAATTAAAAAAAGGCCTTTGAAAATAATGAGAACAAATGAGAAGTCAGGAAGTAGCCAAATAATCACTTGGCTGGTTCTGTTTGGAGAAACCGGAAAATTCTTCCCAGTCACAATTAAAAATTAAATTACACAGATTATGTTCTGTCCTGCAAGTTCATGGGGTGGATGTGTCTGAAAGAGAGAAATAGCTGTTAAACTGCCTACTTCTCTGCAGGAGAGAAGCCAACAAAGGTCAGGTTTAACCTTCCCTATAAACAAAATCAACATATTCTGAACAAATGATTAAAAACCCATTTACTTCTCTAAGTATTCACTATCACCAAGTGAGATCCTTAGAGCTAGCTGATGATTCTAAAACTAATCACAGACTCAATTATATGCTTATAAATATTATTATCAAATTATTGATTTGCATAGCCTGAGCACACAAAACATCAACCTGGATTAATGTATTATTGTTCCAGGGACGGTATGAGTAGAATGAAAAAGGCAGACCCCAGTAAATATTACAGTCTGAAAAGGGGAATGTGACACCCCAGGTACGTAGAGCAAAAGTCTGAAAGAAACCAGCTGGCTGAAGAGAACATAGATGAACCGTTAGGTTTGGTTTGGTGTTTGTTTAGTTTCTTTTTTGTGTGATTGGATACTGAGGCTTCCACTGGCACATCATTCCCTGCTTCCAGGTCACGCAGCTTCACTTAAGGATTGAGCAGCCTAGCTGTCAGTAATGAACTTTTGAGATGTCCTCACAAGCTCTTCTGAGAAAAATAGACCCTCAGTTTTCTGTAAAACCTTAAAGTTTTAGTCATTAATCCAGAACTGGAAGTCATGTTCCGGAAAGAAAGCAAACAAACAAGCTCCCCACCCCCCGCCCTGCAATTCTTATGTCTAGACACCAAAAATTGGAGAAGATTAAACTAACTTTGGGAAACCAGACTTGAACTGAATTGTCTATTGTAAAAATGGGAGTCTAGAGCATTTTAAAATGAGACTTCTAAAAGCTCTTTAATTTCATTGCTACTAAACTTATATGCAAAGCTTTTGAGGCTAGGACGAGATGGATTATTCCATTCACACAGTATAATAGTAATTAAATGTACAGTGAAAGCCTTTACAAGATTCTGCCAAAATTACTGAAATTATATTGAGCCAAACTCGTGACTAGTGCAACTCCATCTGTGTCAGTGTTCCTGCTACATCTAAGCACGGAGAGATGATGAGTCACAAGGAAAAGTGTATTTCCAAGGAAAGAGAGGGAAAATGGGTAATTGTAGTACAAATACGAAGCAAGTTTCTAAAATTGTGGTTGACAAAAGACAGCATTCTTTGATATTTTCCCAGCTGGTTAAAATTTAACTAGTTTCGGGAGACAGCGTACAGAGTTTGGTCAGAACTAGCGTAGGGAGGGGAAGCTTTTCATAAAGAATTGCTAACAAATGGGATTCAACACTCAAGAGGCTCAGATGGCCTATTAATTCTGGTCCTGGCTTTCTTCCAAAACAACTGTGCTTCTCTTAATTCATGGCTAATTTCTATCAGAGATACCAAGAGACCATTTCTTTTTTCGACAGGAAGCATCCACATTGCTTAAATGGATTCGTGCAAGGGGCTTTAGCGAGCAGACATTGATTGGCTTCTCTCTGGGGCCCAGTGGAGGCCCGACGGGTTCTGGTTTGACACAGGCAGCAAATGAAATACGACCTCCTGTAAACGGGCCTGAGCTTTTGGGCCTTTGTGGAATCCGGGAGCTGAGGACCTTTTCAATCCCTTTTAATTAATGAAGTGATTTGACTTGACTGAGATTACACTTACAATAATGAATTAAAAAGTAATAAAAAGAAATCTCTTAACAAATATGCAACAGGGAATGAGGTCCAAATTCAGTGCGTATCTGATCCTCGCTGTATATCTCATTTCTGTGTGCACTTCAGATCAACAGTTTTAAAAGGGAGGCTCTTATTTTCCAAGCACTGACATCTGCATGCTTCATGTTTTTCAAGTGCTTTTGTATAGAAGATTAAAATTATGATGATCTCGTACGCCTGGATGATTAGTTGAGTCCTTTCTTGTCTCTGTTGTGCTAAATCTCTCTATTCCTCAGGATTCTTGACATCTTATCCCAGCCACCTCTGTGCTGTATTTTCTCTTGTAGCACGGCATGATTTTAGCCACATTTAGCTGCATACCAGTGAGCAGTGGTCACTGTGTATATTTTGTAATGGGAATGCAGTCACTCAGTGTCACTTCAGATGTGCACATAGTGGGAATCTGTGTCCAGCCCAATCTGCATTATGTCTGAAATCATGGTTGCATTTTCCCCCCACTCCTTTCATTGTACTATAAGGGGACGTGCTGTAGAAATGATCCTAAATTTTCTTGGAGAACATCACATTCTGACTCTGATGGGTATGTCATAATTTCGGAGAAATAACTCACTGTCATCTGCTTTTTTTTCCAGTCTGTTTTGAGTTCAGGTGTGATTTAAATCAGTGCAAGACTAGAAAAGCTCCACACTAATAGTTTGGGACCATTCTGATCCTAGAACTGTGGCTTGGACTTGTCCCTGATGTCATGTTTCAAGGTTGTCAGAAGTGTCTTTCTTACCAGCTGAGAGGGTGCTTCATTTAAACACCTGATTTAAACAGTCAAAGCAGTTGCTGAAATGGAAGGAAAAAACAGGTTGATGGAATAAATGGATCAAGGCCTCTGTGCTCTTGGCTGAACTTGTGATATCTAGGGGCTTTCAAGAACATCAAGTGTATTTAAGTGCATAGATGAAGCCAGTTAAGAAAAAACATGGAGCAAGCCACATTCCAAGAGTCGTTTGTACACTGGTATTGTGTGTTTGTTCACGGACATGCACAAAATAGTGTGTGAGCACAACACAGTGCAGTGTGACACACAGAGGGATCTTGGAGCCTTCCACTCACAGGATTTCTACTGTAAGGAAACTGCAAGGCCACCATAGTTATCAATCTGCTTTATTATATTATAGGATGTGCTTGAAGTTCAGTTAATTCAGTTTCTTTCCTTTTATCACAACCTTGTTGTTTTCCTCTGCTACAGCATAGATTTATTCTATTTTAATTCTTCTCTCATATATTGTCTATAGGGGGCACTCTATTTTTTTTTCCACCGCAAAAAAGAAATGCCATCAGTATGAGGTTGAAGTAGAAAACTAAAAATTGTCAGATTTCTAAAAATTGTTTCATCACTTGACAGACTAGAGCAAAACAAGAATACAGATGTCATAAAGGCCCCGTGCATGATCCACTGGGAGCTCATTAAAAAGCAGTTACACTTAGATACTATTAGGTTTTTAGGATGAGGAGCACCTTGGCATGTAGAAGAGGAGGATTTAGAGTGATAAACACTGAGCAGTAATGTAGCAATTGGTTAAATAACAAAGCATAATTTCTATTACAATTTTAGTTTTCAGCATTTACAGCTTGGTTAAGATGCCACTTAATTTCTTGCATATTTGTAAGAAATATCTCCTTAATTCCTAATTCAGTGGGACAATCCACAGAGAGGTGGTTATCATCTACTTTAATCTGTTATCTGTTGCTTAAAAATAAGTGACCTAAAATTAAACCGCCCTGCTCTCTGGAGAAGTTTCCTTGCAGATTTACGTTTGGAACTACAGTAGTTTAAAATGCATGTGCAGACTTTTATACTAACTGGAAATTAGAAGTCATCAGTGAATGAACAAAGAGCTGTTTTTAATAAATGTGATTCTACTGGCCAGGAGTACCTACCTGATACTCTGAAAGAGTCACACATGGTTTATAAAGAGTTAAACCTACTGAGAATGCAGGGTTCGTGACTGCGTTTTCCTTTGAAACTTCTCCCCGGAACTTTTAAGCCAGCACTACCCATTTGGCGAGTACGCTCCGGGAAGATTTAGTAACTCTCTTATTTTCACCATTATTCTACAGTAGCTGCTGCAGCTCGGAACTTGAATTACTGCGGAGAGAGTGTGGCAAACACGGACGGCTGCGGTGCGGCTGTGAGCAGGGGAGGGACGGGTCCCAGTCCCTCGGGGTGTGCGGAGAAGGGTCCCAGTCCCTCGGGATGTGTGGGGAAGGGGCCCAGTCCCTCAGGCTGTGCAGGGGTTCTCGGGGCTGCCGGAACACGCACCCAGCGTCCTGTGAGAGCCGCACCCGGGGGCGAGTGTGTGATTCCCAGCGCGTCCGGGGCCGTGCGGGGTCCGGGCCCGTGCGCTGGTGGCGCGGCACCAGGTGGCAGCAGCGCACCGGGGATGCGGAGCCGCCCGCCGAGGAAGCAGCAAACTGGGAGCGGGCCCCTGGAGGGAAGTTTGAGCTCGGATGGAATGCTTCCCCTCAGAGAGATGCCGTTAGTGAGGGTGGCTGGAGTGGTCTTGGTCGTGTGGGGAGTGAGGCAAAGTAATACAGTGATGTCTCAGCTTAGAAATGTCCAAGTCTGATAGCTTTATTAAGCTTCCTCTTATAGCTATGTGGTGGGTGACTGAAAGAAGAAAATCGTCTAGGAGGTATCTCTGAGGGAGGTGGCAAGTTGGCTGGAGCTCAGGAGGATGGAAGTTGCCCGTAAGTTACAGATGTAAACACGTACATGCACACGTGTACCTGCACATTTACTTGTGTATGATAGTGGTACCTTGGTTTAGTCACCTTAACATCCCAGTGCCATGAACTTACTCTAAAGTAGATACATGTTCATTTTCTGTAAGTGGGTCTGCTGTATTTGGTTTTCAGAAATAGTTTGAATTAACTGGAAAATATCCTTGAGAACAGAGATATCAGGAAGGAGTGGAAAGAAAAAAGAGGTGTATTTATTTGGCAAGATGTGGAGAGGTCACTGTGGTTGGCTGCCCACCAGAGAAGGCAGTGACAGCAGGAAGTTTTCTTAAACTTTGAATACAATCAAGTGGAATATGGAGGAATGATACTGGGGAAGGTATGTGAGACTATATTCAAGCACCTTATCAATAGGTAGACAAACTAGATATAAGGAGATGACTGTTTAAAAGAATGCAGAAGGAAAGATTCAGGAGTGACACAATGGATGAGTAAAACCTATTTCTCTTCCAAAACTTGGGAGCAGTGGGAGGAAGAAGGCTGTGAGGCAGGAAGAAAACTTTATGAAATGGTAAAAACTTTAGTGTAATGGAAAGGAAGATTATTTGGAAAAGAGAGTTGAAGGATTATGCTGGGAATGAGAGGGCCAAGAGACCACTGAGATCTCTTTCAGGAGAACTGGAAGAGAGGCAGAAAGAATTGGAGAGGGCCACCCTCAAATTTAAAGTATACTCCATCCTCATCAGTACATTAGCAGGTGAATTGCTGAGAGCTCAGAGAACCTGGCAGAGTCTGGCATCTGGAAATTAAGTTCCTTGTTGGAAATATGTGCGTATTATTTTCTAATGTGGAAACTTTGGGCTCTGTGACCCATTTACCTCCAGTTTGCCTTAAATCAACTCTTTGGGTGTCACTAGTTTGATATTGTATCTGAGATTTATTGGTGAGATTTGTGCTGTGCTGCCGTATTCCGGTTCCAGTGTGCACTGTGTTCCCTGGCAGTACTCATTTCTGTGATCCCTCCAAAGTCCTATGAGGAGGTGATGGCAATATTTCATAAGTTTTCCTCCGTGGATCCAATAGTGCTTTATGATAGCCGTCAGCATCCTGATTCTCCCTGTGTAAACAGAGACTCCATGCCAAGGATTGGGGGAAGACATGAAAGACACATCCATTTAGTCCCTGCAGCATGGCTGTCTGCATGCACAGTAATCCCCCTTGGAGAATTTCTGGCTCGGTGTTTGCCAGAAGGTGTACCCGAGGAAAGGTGTCCATGCTATCCACAGTCTCCTTGCTGGAGATATCTCACTGGGCTCTGGCCTGGCACACCTATCTTTGTGATGTGTCTGGATTCAGATTATGCACGTTTGCTTTGATTGGCAAATTAAACAAGAATAGAAATTCAGAAAAGCATGATTTCAGAAAACAGCATATCATCCTAAATACACTACTAGACCACAGTGTTTAATGCAGCACTTACCTGTGGCAGTATTTACAGTATGTTGCATCTTCCCTGCCTTGTACCATGTGATCCTCTCTCAGCACATTGCCCTCTAGTATTGTCTAAATAAATACAAGACGAGTCAGCTATAGAAATTGAGTTATTTTTACTATTTTCATGTAATAACTGTGAACCCTGCAGGCCTAGTGCTGGCAAAATACCAGAGATTTGTCATTTGGAGGCACAAATTTCTGTATAATTTCCCAAATAGAATTTTGGTCCCCTCTGCTGCACTGAATTTGTTATTGTTGCATGTTTTTGCTGGTGTTTCTAATGAGCTGTTAATGAGCTGCTAACTATGTATGTAAATTAAATGGGGTTAGACATTGAAAGGTTATCAGGAAATAAAACACCATATAATACTTCAAAGTGATATAAAATAAATTAGTGTATTTAATTTTGCTGGCACAAAGCTGATATTTAATAACCTATGGCCTCAGTTCTTCTAAATGATGTTAATTTGAAACATTTTCAATCTGTACCCTGAGTGACATAGCAAACAAGTCCTTTCATTCCCCCTTCATTAGAAGATATATCTGTAGTGTAGGTGTGGGTTCCTCTGTGCTTCAACTGAATGATCAAGTTATTAAAGATAATTTGAGACCAGTGAAGCTTAATGTAAATATTTTTTTTATGATTTAATACAGCAGGTTAGGGATGTAGCAACGGTGAATGCTTTGGCTGTGGCGGTCTTTTGGAAATTGTGATACTGGCAGCTCAGCTGTCTTGCTTTTGTCACTCGTGGTTGTATTTTAGCACCCCAATAATAAAGTGCTGTGGAGCAGACTTTTCATGACGCAAAGATGCTGTGGTGAAACTGCTTCCACTAAAGGCCTTCACCTCCTTGCAAAGAAGGGACAACACAGCCTTTCCTTTAGTGTCACAGCAGGAAGCCCTTAAGGAGCTGGTGAGGTGCAGCTCTGGAGGTTCATTAGCCAAGATATCTCCTGTAAATATTAATATTTCCATTACAGGTATTGATATCATAGGACAAGGGGCTGATTTTCTCCATGTGTCTGACTGGACAGGCATTACTTGGGCTGAACAACCCATGCTTTAATTCAGTGTTCTCCAGAACCTTGTAGATGTGCAAAGCAACCAGGCATCAGCTCCAAGCTGTATTGCTCTGAGTGTGGTAGCTACAAAAAACCAGCCCAGGCTAATTTATAGTTTGGGCAATTAGGAAGCTGAGAAACAGTACCAGAGTGAAAAATCTAGGGTTCTGCATCACAAAATGTAGTTTAGTCATTTGTTTGACAAGTGTAGTTTAGCTTAAATAATGTAGAATAATACTTCAGAGTATGCTAGCAAATGTTCTGCAGTACGTATTGTGAAATTAATGAGGTTGTGGTAATATGAGATCTCACTACCACACTTTGCCATTAAATGTTTGCTGAAAAGTAGGACAGGGCACACTTCTTTATGGTGGCTGATTCGTGAAGAAGTCTGGTTAGTCTACTAGGAATCTGCATTATTCTGCCAGACTTCAGTGTAAATGGGTATTTGCTCCCTCATGTTGAATATTACAGTTATGTACAAAATGTTTAAATCTAGTTTTTCTTTGTCACAATTTGAATGTTTATATTTTTTGCAGAATATTATGCTTAAGTTAGTAGTAGTATTTAAATTGTCTTGGAAACCAGAAGAATTGGTAGACAAAAAGAAAAACATAGGTGACCATGTTGCTTTTGCTTCTCACAATTTCCCAGAGGAGCTGCAGGAATTTCACCATATTTTATTGCCATACTTAAGTCAGAAAGATGGACTTACTCTGAATTTCAGTCAACGTAGATATCTGGGATAAGATCCTTAACTATACTTTTTCAGTATTTGCATGGAACTGTGTGACACTGAAAAAAAGGCAATTGTTAATTTTTTAAAAAATTTTTCCCCCCCTTTTACTGAGCCATCCTTGCTGCTTGCAGAAAATAAGATGTATAATTTATGTTCATTTCCCAGAAGATTGACAATTTTGTCCTAAAAGCCTATAGGGACTTTAATACTCCAGAGTCAGCACTCCAAAGACTAGTAACATAAAGCAGCACTCCACTGCAGACAAACTAATCCTCCAACAATGTTTCATTCAATCAAAAAATGCTGTAGATTGGAGGTGTTATTGCATGCCTGTGTTTTCAAGAGATTATTGTGAATGAACCGTATTTTCCACTGAATAGTAACAGCAAAACAGCCTGCCCATCTAAATGTTTCCCATGATAATTTCACCCTAAATGAGCAAAGATTGGGAAACAAGCAATTTTGTGTTTTAACCTTTCTGCCTTTGAGTACGCAAACAAAAGCTGTTTTGAAAAAAGTTAATATTTGTGGTTTAAATTCCTAAAGTGAAATTTATTCTATATTACGTGGTACCTGTTTTTATCTTCAACTAATTATGAAAAAAATTACTGAGAAATCTCGTTATAACATATTTGAATTTATTTTGCCCCACATACGTCTAGATACTTTCCCCATGTATGTGTTTCGTTTTGCAGAATCAATACCTGATGGATCTTTTCCAGTACATGCAGTTTTCTGCAAAATTTGCATTAAGTAAATGTGCCACTTTGGACAAAATCTTGTTTCTGATGTCATGATCTTAGTGGAGTGCCCATATCCTGTTTTTCAGATGCTCAGCTATCTGCTTTTGTGTCTGTAAGCATTCACGTGTGCCCTGATGATAGAACTGAATATTTAAAAACCAAGATCTGTCTGCAGAAGGAGAGAGTGTGGCTAAAGCCTCCATGGCTGAGATGACAGGTCAATTCCCAAATTTGCCCTTCCCTTCATTAAAGGCTTGAGGCTGATCCGAAGGGGCTCACAAAGGAGCTGAGTGGCATAGCCTTGTGCCAGACTTAGGATAGTTTGAAAGTTCCTTAAGTTGTCCCCAGAAAACTCTTTGGTGAAATGCACAAAGATAAATGATGGTCCAAATGCTGGTTTTAGTGAATGCTTTTTTTTTATAGCAAAACTCTCAAGTCCCTGCAAATTATTGTCTGATGTGGAGAGGATTCACAGACTTGGCCCAGGGGCCTGCTTGTGTCCCCCTTTTCAGGCCTTTTTGGGGAAAAATGGGCCTGTTCTGGGCTGCCATGTGTGCCTGCTGTGATGAATATCCAGATGTTGGACTGGGTAGCTGTCACCTGGATGTTTTTCCACGGTCCCATAGTTCATTCCTAAAAGAAAAATCCCAAGAAGGTAATGAAACCAGCTGGACTGTTAATCCAAAGCCAGGGATGGGTCGGTGCCCTGTGAAATCCGCATTACTGAATAATCGAATGACGCAGTGACTGCTTTAGTTATGGGCTGCTCTTTATTTCTGTTCATATCTTATTGCTTCTTAGCAATTAAATGTTTTGGTTTTTAGGCTCAGAGCCAAGCTTCACAGAGCAGAGATGAAGTTTCAGCCTAGATTAAGAAGGTTTTTGCTGTGAGGTGCCGTCAGGTACTGCAGCAGTACAAATGGACACTCACAGCTTATTAAATGGGGAACAACTCCACTGATGCCCACCATCCCACCTGGCATTTTGTATGGCTGGGATTGAAGATCAGGGGATAAAGGTGTGATCATAACGAAAGCAGTGGGGGTAGGGAAGTGGTGATGGCGGAATGTTTGGACTGGTAAATTGTTTTATGAAGAAAACAAAATGAAAAGGGGGGAGAAGGAAGAGAAAAAATTTCGTGTATGGAGGGGAGGTGTGTGTATTTATGAACCAAAGCCTTCTTTCCATAAAGTGAGGGGGAAAAGGATTTTTTAGCCAAAGGAGGTCATTCCACGCAAACCTCTAAAGGAAAGAGGATTTTGGAACAATGAAAGAAGGGGGGAGTCTGTTTCTTACACTTTAATGATTTTTTTGCTGCTCATAGATAGGAACTGGAACTCCACACTATTAGCCACAAATGGCATTTTGAAATGACTTTTTTTTTTGGGCAAACCCAAAAGACATTGCTAAGATTTACATTTTCAAATATATGCTGACCTTTTTTTCCTCTTTCTTTTAGTTCATTTGTCATCAGTATGTAATTGAATCAATATATTTCCTGATCAACCCAAAGATTGAATAAGGTCATGGGAAGCCATGTGTGGACATTAAAAATCATTATTTTACTCAAAATGAGCAGAGATGGCATAGACCATTCAGAGTTCCAAATGAAATTCTATTAGATTCTATTACACTTTTACAATTATAGAGACGTTCCAATATTACAAGGGGAAATGAAGTCATAATAAAAAAGCCCAGAGGTGTATTACAAAGAAATGGGCATACTATTTTTCTAGTTAAAAACTTGATGAAAGGAGCTCTGCTACTTTTCAGTTGCTGAGATGTGACCTTGTTCTTAAAAAAAAAGAAAAAAAGGAAAAAAAAAATACCAGGAGCCAGTTTTCTTCTAACCATTTACACTTCTTGTTTCACAGCATGTTTCTAAGGAGTACAGGATGTTTAATCTGATTTCAATTGTAAAAATATTTATAGAAAGATGCAATGAAATAGGTCTCATATATTTAAACACAAATCATTATAGTGTCTGGTACTGGAAAGATGGTTTTGGGGAGCTGCTTGCCTGTTTATGGAAGCTGGAAAGATAGGAGCTTTTGGCACGTAAGAGACATGAATCTGATCATTTTGTATGCTTTCCCTAACTGTTCCTCTTTACCTCATCTCCCCACCCTACCCTAAAGTGTTTGGTCAAGCTGCAAATGTTAGGTTTGAGGTGAACTTCTAGAATTTTTTGGGTAACCCAGAAAATCTGACAGAGAACCATCCCTACATCGCAGGAACACAGTAGTGCACTGACCTGCAGATGAGGATAAGGTTACTGTAGGGTTTTAAAGGCACAGTCACTGTATGAACGAGGACTGTCTCATCTTGGCATTCCAAGGAGAAGAGTGGAAGAAAACAGTTTGTGGAACTTGAACTCCATCCCAGGTCTGCAGGAATGGGGGAGGGTTTTTGTGTTTTCATCTTTTTTTTCAAGACTCAAGCAGGCTGTATGCATTAGTTCTATACTTACGTAGGCTGGCCTAGGTGATAAGGAGTTTCTCTACCGCTGCATCCAAAGAAATAAGGCAAAGTATTGGGACTGTTCAAGACAAGTTAATTGAAAAATGAAGCTATGAGATGTTGCCCAAGATACACAAGGAATAGAGGAAAATGGTGTGGCATATTTCAATCTCCTAGCTACATAACGAAAAGTTACTAAGGAATTACAAAACCGAGGAATGGAGATGTAGAAACAGCATAGATCAAGCATAAAGTTGGAGTCCTGCTCCTTCTGTAAGGTTTCCGAACATCTGCTGAGAAAGCCAGGGTTGTGCTGGGAAATGCTCTTTGGTGCGTATGTGGATGTGTTCGCATACAGGATTCTAGACTGACACAGGCTGCAAAGGTATCTCAGTTTCCACGGGGGCATGAAGAAGGAAACGGGGTCTTCCACACAACTTTTCTAGTCTGTGAGTCAGATAACAACTTGAAAGGCATCTATTAAACCCTAGAATAATGCGTATTACCCACCACAATCAATTAGTCATTTTCGGAAAGAAACACTTCAGAGATCATCAAGTGGAACTTGTGAAGGGGCAAGATAAGAAGCACAATCTCTTCTTTCCAAGGTTTGGGACGCTAGCAGAGCTGCTGTGGCAGAATTCCTAGTAATTAGGTTGCCATTTGTTTCCTTTTGCATGGTGAAAGGCCGAAGCTGTGATTCAAGACAGAAAGAAGTACTTGAAGGGCTGCCTGGTAATGCCAGTGAGGGTTGGAGCATTAATCTTCCCTAGTGTTTCCTTTGACAATATTCCCTCAGCACCTGAGCTTGTTTCTGCAAGTTATGAAGTCATCTAGGGTCCCTCCAGGTACTTTTCAGACAGTTTACTCAGACAAGTCAAAAAACTGTGGATATATTTCCAAAGATGACTGAGATGTGCTGCTGGATTAATGCTTTCTGAGCACATCTATGATTTGGCCTTTATTTTAAATCATTGCATAAATGGAATGAATTTGTAATTTCAGGACATAGATCCCAGGTTTACTTTTGGCTCTCTTTGGAAGCTGCCAAGAAGTCTGTTTAAATGTGCAGTGAAGGATGAGCTCTCTAATATGTTCCAATGGTGCCATTAGGGCTTTTCTCCAGGCACTTGTTATGGGTGCATTAGAGTAAATATCATGGAATCATAGAATGGCTTGGGCTGGAAGGGACCTTCAAGAACATCTAGTTCCAGCCCCACTCCCACGAGCAGAGACACCTCGCACCAGACCAGTTTGCTCACAGCTCCATCCAGCCTGGCCTTGAATGCTGCCAAGGATGGGGCATCCACAAACTCTCAAGGCAACTTGTTATAATGCCTCACCACCCTCACTGTAAAGAATTTCTTCTGTATATCTGACCTAAGCTACTCTCTCACTCTGAAGCCATTCCCCTTGTCCTGTCACTGCGTGCTCCTGTAAAAAATGCCCCTCCACCTTTCTAGTAAGTTCCCTTCATGTACTGGAAGTCCACAATCAGGTCAGCTCAAAACCTTTTCTTTTCCAGGCTGGACAAACCCAATTCTCTCAGCCTTTCCTCATAGGATAGGTGCTCCAGTAGGTCTTGGTTCTTGTTAGCAATCCTGCATCTGCTATTTGGACCTCAAAAAGGGCAAATCTGGTTTTCTCAATTTTTGCTTCTGTACAATGTTGATCCTCTTCTCACCTGCGGAAAAGACTCCTTAACAGGTTTTTTGGCACCTTCTCATGACTTGGACAACTTGTCAGCTTTCAATGAAATAGTTGCAAAACACGTTTTAGCAGTATGAGTGGCTACTGAATATTCGGCAAATGAATGCAAATCTAGATTCTTTCATGCCTCTCGTGGAAGTGGTAATCCTGAAAATGTATCTTCCTTTGTTTTCTTAAAGCATCTTGCTGGGATAAACGTATTTTGAACTGGCGTATACCTTACAAGGTCCAGTGCTAGGCCTGTGAAAGGAGTTAGTACAGAATGCAATGAGGAGGAAGAAAAATCTCTTAAAGGATTGTGTGGTCTGTACTAAATTAGACTGAAGTCACCCCCAAAGCAAGAGACTGATCTTGAATCTTGAGCACAGATTTCTACCTGCTACCTTGAAGTCGTGCGGTGAGATTTGTTTTAGGCCCGTTGTGTAATGAAAATATGTGCAAGTGTCCTAGCAGCTTTTAAATGGGTAAGTAATAATTGATGAAACAGTCAATTGCTGGAATGACCTCCCCACACTCTCCTAGCAGTTACTGAGACATTAAAGTGACAGAGATGGGATCAAGCTAGCAAATGGGAATGTGCATTGCTGTCTTCTCTGGATGATTTCCAGTCACTGCAACTATTTTGAGCCCAGAAGATCGTGCAATAGTTTTGAAAGCAAATGCCTAATGAAAAAACTGAGTTTAAATGCCATGACTGTTTAGTGGGCTTTTTCACCTATAAATACTTCCAGTTTTGCCATTATTCTTACCTTCTCTGTTCATTTGTCAGTGCATTTTTTCCATATGGATAAAATAGAAACACCAATAGGAAAAAATTAGAGAAGTAAGATTTTCTTTTTTAGCCGAAACTTTTTGCAGCGCTGTTTAATATTCTTCATTCTCTCCAAATTTTGACCACAATAATTCATTTTGGCAGTCACCTTGCAAGAAAACAGGTGAATATTTTGCGCTAGTTTCACAGAAGCCAACTGATTTGAAGGGCAAATTTTGCTTTCCTGTCTTGTACTGCATAATACCTACCCTCCTTCACGAGGAGAGCTATTTGAGTCTGACCTTATATGATTTGTTGAAAGCCAGAAAAGCAGCCAGTGTTAGAGTGGAGGAATTTTGGCTTCTAATCCAGAGTTCAAATGACAAAACCATATATCTGATAAAATGAAACTTAAACCTGTGATACTGCATACCATACAGCACATTTAAAATGCATTTACTTCCCCACCCCAGGAGCTTCAATAGCTCCAAAATAACTTTTAAAAATAAATTGTTTATTGAAAGATTAAGGGCATTTTATTGACTTTGCAGTTATGGCCAATTTCACTGCATTTTTGTGACAGTATCTAGTCACAGATAGTCTCTTTGCTACGTGTGATGGTTTTATTATGTGAAAGAAGTCTGCCTACTGTTTATCCTTCCCTTGCTCTCATCCTCACAGTCTCCCAAGTTCCCCCAATGCTTTGTATGTCAAACGATCTCCCCGTCTCAATGCAAATCCCTCCTTAAGAGATGACTTCTGTGCAGATTTCCTATAATGATTCCCCCAAGATATCCACACTGATTTGAGACAGGACTTTCATCTATTCTAGCACGTGTGGCTGATGACACAATTTCTGAACCTAATACTTCTGTGTTCAGAGCAGTTTCGAAAAAATCTTTAAGAAAAAAAATCAAACATTCTTTTTTTCTTTCTCTTGTCTTTTTTTTTTTTCACCATGCCTCTGTAAGAAAAAAGTTGATTTTAAAAGCAAGGTAAATGAACAGATAGACTTCTAAATATGCGGAATAAATGTTAATTAGTTCACAAAAAGTTTAAATACGAATATCTTTATTAAAATCCTGTAGTGTCCTCCCCATCCAAGTGCATGTAGAACTCCAGTGAAAGTGAATGCATCTGTAAACCTTTGCACTTTGGTGACTCTTGCTGCCTTCCTGACCTTTCCTTTCCTGTGTGTGTGGGCTGAGCACGGAGCTGGGGAGCTTTTGCAGCCGGTGTCTCCATTATCAAGAACAGGAGGAGTCTGCCCCTTGTGGGAGGTTCCCAACCTGAGAGTTTCTTTCGTTCAGTTTTTCAAAGCTAGAGTTTATTACTGTGCAGAGTGGTGCCAGCTCTACGTTTGCAGCTGAGCCTTTGCCCAAACATTCAATTAAAATATTGCTTTCCTTTCTTACTTAGTTGAAAAATTTTTTCTTTCCCTCCTCCACTGACTTCCATATTATCACGGATGGATATTTTCTAAAAAATCGAAATAATATGGGCTGTTCCCTTTTGGTGGACATGGATGTGCAATAAGTTGTGAAAATAAGGGGTGTGTTGTGCGGTAGTTGTACATATGACTGTATTGAACAACCTTCTAAAGCACCTGTACGTTGCTAATCTCTGCAAATGAGGCAGAATTAGCTGACCTTTGGTCTGCTCTGGTAAGACAATTGCTATGTTCAAGGAACTTTCTGGTAACGTTCTACATGAAGTCACGGAAAATGAGATGGGGGAAAAATGCTTGGAAATGTTTTTATTCTGTAGTTTCTGAATTGACTTGTGGGGTTCTCTTTTTGAGTGTTTATTACATTTGGAGGGGAAAAATTGACCAATAATAGTAGTGATGCAAATGGCACTTTCTCCTAGCAGAGACTGGATGGATATTAAATCCCCAGGAGGCAAATAAACTCAAAGGAGTTCTGTATAACGACACATTGTTGCAAGGGATTTTGTGACTTATGACCACTGTGCAAGTATGAACCAGCAAGCACACATAAATATAGACTTTGTGGAATTGTGGTAATTTTTAATCATAAGCCTAAAATTCTTACAGTATTTCTTCCACTCCTGTTGAATTTTTGACTCATGTCTGTCCCGTGGTTTCTGCTTGGCTTAATGTGCTGTAAAGGTGGAGTCATGGCTTTTTAATTTCAGTCCAAGAGAAGTTAGCTTTTGACAGGTGGTCTGAAAACATGCAAACCAAAACAGTTTTTCAAAAAAAAAGATACCCCTTCCCCCTGTATTTGTTTTGGATCCTTTGAACTGGAACTTCTGAGAATAATTGGTGTATCATGGATATAGATCTATAATCCATGACCTTATTACAAGTGATAAATTAATATTTGCAGACCTGATTGCCTCACTAATGTGCGCTCACACCTGTCCTAACTCACTACTTCCATTTTTCAAGCTGCCAGTGAAAGCAGCTGATCACCATTCCCTATTTAAATAAATCCACATCTAGTGGGCAGAGTGAACGACAATATCCTACTCACACACATTAAGAAAAGCTGCAATATGACATGTAGATAGAAATAGCTTGGAGAAAAATGTGGTTTAACCTAAAAGCTTTGACCAGAAAGCTGTTTAACTCACAGGCTTCACAGATGTACCACCTTGAAGCTAATGGGCCGGGACCAGTATAAATGAGAGGAGAATCTGGTCACTTGTGTCAAAATACCCAGGACTCTTTTGCTCTTGGGTCTTGGTTTCATTCCTGGTGACTCCAGTGCTTCTCATCCTTCTTTCCAGCACACTGTCCCACTCAGCCACAGCCTCTCAGATTCCTATTTGAGTCTTACTCAGACAAACTCACATTATCAGTCAGCAGGCACCTGACCAAGTGAAATTTCAAACAATAAATGCTCCTCTGTCGTTTAGCAAGGCATATTTCTGCAGGATCTGGTCCTGTTAGATTTCTTGAGTAAAGCTGAATTAAATCACTCTGGGGCCTCTGTGTAACCTTTTGGTGATGCAGCAGGTTTTGTAGCAGTCATACCTCTGGCTTCTGTTTTTGGTAAAGTCTGCGATATTGTGGTTGAAGGGAACAAACAAATACTTTTCTTGCTGCTTCTCTTCCTGGACTCTAGTCCAGAAATCCAAATTACATTTCTTTTGCATGTGGTCTAATAGCTGCTCTGCTGTGCAGTGTTTGTTTTCTCTTACCATCTTTGTACACCGAGTGTTAATCCCACTTTGCACTGATTTCTCCAATGTATTTTATTCTCCTAAGGACTGAATGTCCAGTGTACATGTTGGTCCCAGTGCACAGGTGTTTGGAGCAAAGTGATAAATGGGAATATATTGATTAGGAAACTCAGCTCTAATTTCTCAAATGTCACTGAATAAGAAATCACACTCATGTGAAGCAGGATTGTCTAGTTTGAGTACTTCTAGGATTCTTCTGAAATCCCAGCCTTCTGTTTCAGAAATTATTAGTGGATTGCTAACAAAAGAGCAGGGTAGAATGTCTTCAGTATCTTCAGGCTTCCTTCTCAAAACTAAACATGGAAGACTTAAAAACCAACCAAACAAACATAACCAGACAAACTCCCTTCTCCCTTTTCCTGTTTCCTCCCACAAGAGAACCTGAACCCCCCACAAAACCACCCTCTACAATATTTGAGCCTCATGCTATGGTCCTTAAAAATTGAAATATCCTTAGAAAATGACAGCAGATATGAAATTAGAATTTGTTTGGAAATCAAGTGCAGGGTCACATCGAAGAGGGTAGGGAATTGAATGAGAATTTCCATAAAGAAAGAGAATATACTTCCAGAGGCATATAATGGGCTCTTTTAAAATCTGATGTTGACAAAGAGAATAAGATGTGGAAAGTCAGAGCAAGACAGAATCCTGTGTGTAAAAGCCACAGGTGATTCTTAATAGGCAGCAAATTAGCAGAAGGGTCGATATGGCCATTTTTGTGGTAATAGCAACTCTTTCAGTTTTTTAGCAAGTTTTTAACTTAAAAAAATTAACTGAAGAGTAAAGCAAAGAATAGGAAGGTAATTGTGAATTAGGAGCCAAATTATGCCAGGCACAATTGAATAAGTTCTGACTTTTCTTACTGACAGACATGTATATTAATAGTTGGCACTTATTGAACCAAATATGAATATTCATCTTCATTTATATTTCAAGGCCTTTCATTCCTCAAGGACCACAGTGCTTTTGACCAATTTTCATCCACATTACTAAAATGACAGCTTTCACTCCTGGGCCCTGACAGAGGTCTGCAGAATTCATTGGAGGTCCTGGGAGGAGGGAACCAGCTCCCGCTCCCAGCTGTCCACAAACACTCATTAAGAGAGGCAAATATCCAGCAGAATCTCTGTGAGAATTTTTAATCACGCAAAGGCTCTGCTAATTAGGTAGCTGATGGGGCATAGAGAGCACAAGGACGAATTCTTTAAACAAAGGACTAGAAACTTTAAGAGCTTTAATTACTTGGGCACAGAGTTCATTTCAGAACTTGGGAGCAAATTATTCTAATAACAATAAGACCAAGTAGCGGGCCATATTAGCGAGAATTGTGTGGAAAAGTTCAGTCTTCTTGGGCTGTCACAGCTGTGATTGGAGCATATTGGAAACTGAGGGGGCTGTAAAGGTATTAATAATAAACTTTATTGTGAACTGGATTTGGTGCAGAAGTTTTCCTATGCTCCTCTTTTCTGTCAGTTCTGCTTTGTCAGGGGGTACTGCGCGGTGTCCTACACCTTAAAATGCTGGCGTAGCTCAAGAGGTGTGGATACTTTTACACAAATGAAGAACAATGCCGGTTTTCAAAACAAAATCCCCCCTTTTGTTTAGTGCACCAGACTGTCTCCAAAACCTAACCACTGGAAATGTGTTGCTTTCTTGTAGGCTAGAAGAAAATCCATTTCACTGGCTGAAAATTATGGGTTTGGGTTTTTTTGCTTGTTTTGTAAGTGCATAAATAGCATGGCTGTGTTGTATGGTTTCTCACAGGACACAGTTCAGGCTAAAACAATTTCCAGGATCCCTTTCTCCCAGGTGGTATAAGAAAAAGAGACAGAAATTGCTAAGGAAAAGGAAGATGTGGAAACTTGAGGGGTTCAAATTACGAAATTGTGCTCTTCTACAAGTCAAGAAAAGAATATAGAAAATACACAGCCCTCTTTCCCTTGCAAAGTGGAAAACAGCTGATGTGCTACTCTTGTTATTGCTGCTGAGAAACCCTAGCAAGGTATCTGTAATTGAGCACAAGGGGCACATCCTGCCTGCATGCTGGATGAAAAGCTGATTTTCCTCGCACAATATTTGGGGTGATGGGGCAGGAAGGAAAGGAGATATTTACTGTCTGCAGCCTTGGATGTTTGCACAGTCAGGGTAGGGGGAACCACTGTATGCTACAATTGCTGTAGATTAGGAATCTTCTGTGAGGATACATATTGAATGTTTTTAATTTTTTTATGAGGGGATGGTGACTTGTCTGGGGTCACTCTCTGACAAAGAGAAAGCTTAAAACTTTTAAAATGGCTTTATGTACGTTTTAAGAAAACTATTCTAGGCAAAGGGTTGCTTTTCAGTAGATTTAGTGCAAAACACATGCAAGCATTATTCGTATGTTAAATGCTAATGGAAACTTGAGTATCCAAAAACGAGTTCTGTATCTAAGAGGCTGCTCACTGCTGCTGGGTAGATGGGTTTGAATATTTCTGTTAAACATGGATAAAAAGACAGGTGAAAATGTAAGCTGTGATAATTGAGGACTAAGTATTCTCAGTGAGTAAGTGATGGACTGGTGTTCAGAGTCACAGAAAGAAATTGGAGAAGAAAGAAAAAAAGATATATTTGCACAGAGAATTGGTCTGGGTTAAAGCTTCTCTATCAGTTTTGAAACTTGAACAAATACTTTGCTTGTGTGTGCTGTTGGGCTTGGTGCATGCTTTATCCACTGCAGAGGAAAGGCACTGCTAAGGAAAAACTCCTGCAATCTGTGGCTATAGACAGGCTTTCAGTTAGTGTGGACTTTCCCCACATGAATAACCAGAGGTCTGAGTGCAGTGAACATAGAGCTGAGTTGTTCCATTAGGAAGTCGTTCTGCCCACTGTGGTCCCTCAGCCATTTGTGAGAGCAGCTAGACTAACAAAATGTGGTACTGACAGAAGAGCTTTTGCTTTTCATTGTTGCTTTTTGGTTTTCTTTTATTTCCCAGGGGAGCAGGTTAAGCTGACATGCAGGAGTAATTCTGTCACCTTAGATCCTAATATTTCTGACAGCAGTAAGAACAGAATAAACAAATAGGTGGGGGAGAAAATGTGAACAGAAGACAGGGAGAGAAAAGTCCCATATAGTGCCTTCTTTTAAAACAATCTTTTTATGATTTTGAAAAGCACTTAAGCTTCAGGTACACTGCGCTGCCATTCTCTCCCTGGATCCTTTGGGGGGAGTTGGGAATATCGTAGTTTGATGCTCATTTCGTGTGCTGCTCTGTTTCTCTGGCTGTTGCTCTTACCCACTTCCATAGCTGGCCTTGGACATGCAGCACACCAGCAGTACTATCACCAGTTTGATTGCACTGCATTGATTTGAACAAAAAAACCCCAACCCCAAACAAACACTTTATAAAGCCAAGAAGAGAGCTAAAAGTAATTGGGGTTTTTTTTTTTCATAAAAATATATCTAATCTACTTTCATTAATAAGTACTGTTATAAATATTATTTTAATATTTTACTCTTTAAAATTATATAGAGCAAGGTTTTCACAGTTACATTTAACTTTTTTTTTTTTTGAGGAAATATAATTTGTGGCAAAAGTGTGTGGCCTAGCTCCATCAGCTTAGCTTAGCTTATGACTCAGATGAGAAAAAAAGTTCAGGTTTTTTTCAGTTTTTTCATATGTTAGATCTCATTACGATTTCTTGTCTTTATAAGAGTAAATGGTGTCTTTTTTAATTGTAGATATTAATTGCCCATTTTGTGTGTTCTAAAACGATGCTCTTTTCAACTTGTGCAGAGATCCTTAGCACAAAGAAAATGTGTAAGACAAAAATATATACAAAGTTTTATCAGCACTGCACTGAAGTTTTAAGTAGATCCATTTTAGACAGGTTGTCAATATCAAGATCCCCAAATATGAACATTTTTGCACAGAAAGATAGCTGTCTATGCACATTTGTCAACTGTTATGTTCTACTTTCTATTGGAAAAAGAATCATTCATCATGTTACAATCACTGTCCAGTGCAAAGCTGATCAAGAGGCATAACCATTAATTCATATCTGTCCATAGATGTCAACTCTAAAGATGTGTGCAGTTTGTATGAAAATAATAAAAAATATTCAAGTAGTTGAATACAAGAGTCTTTAGAACCACCCTCATGTCATTTTGAGGGATTTTACCCTGTAATGGGAATGTGAAGGAGCTTGACTTTAGAGTTGATACTTGAGGAAAATAATCTTGGAACTGCAGAAACTGCAGATGGCTCTTGAGTGTGATTTGTTATCTAGAAGGGGAAATAGAAGAGAGAGAGATTTCTACTGATAACGTATTTTGATAGGTTTATGTCAAGAGAAGCGCTGAGAAACTTTTATGATGCAAAAATATTGGAATTCCTAATGTGTGCAGGAGAGCTGCTTTCATATTCATATCCTTACCCAAAGAAAAGAAAATAAGTCTTTCCCCTGCTTTTCAGCAGTTAAGAGTTAGAGGGACTATTTTCAGGCAAAAAATGTTGAAATTACGAATATCAGCAGCCATTGTTTGATGGCAACACTGGCAGAGATCAGCAGGTTTGTATGGATGAGGCAAACCTAATAGATCCCATACTGATTACATGGTTAAGATGCTGATTGAGAAGAACTTTCACCCTAACTGATGGGGTAGTCCTATTCTTCTCCTCAGTAGGATTTCCCTCTCTCTATTTGAAGCTGTGACTGGGCCTTTGACAAATGCTCAATTTGGAGTACTCAGGCTTAAAATGGAGACTTTTAAAAATCTTTAATTGGGGCTAAGCGCTAGTTCGTCATGCAGCCCATTGTTTTGAACAAGGAGGCAGGACTAAAGAGTTAACTGCTTCCAATTGTAAATACATCAGTGGCAGGCGCATTACAAAGCTCTATACAATCCTGTGGAGTAAATGGTGGACAGCTCATCACAATTAGGCATGGTCATAATGAAGAGCCAGAAGAGAGAAAAAGGGGGCATGGGGAAAAACAGACCTTTTACAAATGTTTTATATGAAGAGAAATTATAGTTAAAAGGGATAGTTAATTAGCTGAAAGAATAGGTGGTAATGCCTTCTCTTTGCAGAAAAAGAAAACTTTGAAAGCATGGAAAATGGGTGAGTTTCTAGCTGCTGATCTGGAAAAGGAGAAAACAATTCAAAGCAATACTGTACGTGGGTGTTTCTCATAAGAGGCTGTGGTGGGAAGTGTGTGATCTGAGTAGTTTGCTCTTAGCAGAGACAGTAGGCACTCTCGTGTTTGACAGAGACCCTGCATGTAGCCTTGTTTTCACTGGCACGCATCTGTGTTATCGCAGGTGCTTAGCAGAGACAGAGATGCTCTTGGTTTGCTTCCCCGCTTTGCTTGCCTCTGAGGAAGGCATCTGACTTGAGCTGAGAAGAATGCAGGGAAGAGGAAGGTTACAGCCAGGCTTGTGCTCTGGCCTCTTTGCAGTTTTCTGGCTAACCACTCACCAGTAAAAAAAAAAAATTGCATTCTGGAATACGTTGTTTGGGGAAGAAACAAAGGATGGCAGCAATCTGAAGCAGATTGCTAAAGAGCAGTCTAGGTGTAAACTCAGGTATTGTGGTGCCAATGAGATACAGGCTGTGGGACACTGCCTGGAGGTGAAGCTTTTTCCAGCATCGTGGAATTTCGTGTCTCTCCCTAGCACCAGTCCCACTGCGTGTATCTTGGGTAAAATGGATCTGTGTGTCATTGATAGAAACACAATACACCCCTCACAGACTTTCTGCTGCTTGCATAGGTATGAAGTGCAGTCCTTTCCCACAAAGCTGGTTGAGGTTCGTGCTGCTGGGATGAACTTCATCTACAGCTCGCTTGTGTATTTCTGTGTTACACCACAGGTTCTGAGAAGTGCAGAATAGCTGCAATCTTTATTTTTCAATCTGGGATTTTGGAACCACAGTCATCACTCCCTATAACAACTATGGAATCAGCGATGGTGTTAGCACTGTCCGTGTCTGTCACGTGGCACAAAATCAATTGGGTTATAGTAGTGAATGGGATAAGGTTATGATTTCCTCAACTGTTTCTGCCTGTAGTAGTATGTGTACCACACTTTGTGCTCACGAAGAGGAAACTGTAGTAAGAGCCTGATTCTCTATTAGTAAATGGGCAACTGCTGTGGGACTGATTTGGTCTCTTTTGTCTCAGGGAAAGAAAAATCGGTATTGCAGTTGTCTCTAACCTGTCACCTGAGTTCTCTTGGAAGTTGCCTACTTCTACAACATCCATCAGTCTCTAAGGATAAGTAATATCCAACTGCGTGTGCCAATAATTGTGGGATTGCTTCAACAACCCAGAGATTCTATTGTGGTTTTTGTGGTTGAAGTGAAGACACACAGGACAGAATTTTAAAGTGCTAGTTTTCGTGCTATTGAAACCAGTAGTAAGCCTTATGAGGGAACAAAGTTGGGCCTGTTTTTGGCACTTCAAAAACTTTCCTGTAAAATATTTGATTTTTTTCATTAATTGTACATATTTGCTTGTCATGCCTTCACAGAGAAAGCTGTAGCAAAAAGATTGTATTTCATCATTGTTCTCTGTAGACCCAAAATCAACATTTCTGTGACTCCCCTTTTCTTTAAACCGTCTCTGATAAGGTCTGCTTTAGCATTTGAATATGTGCAAATAAGATGGATTCATGCCCCCAATTACATTTGTCTTGTACATGAACAAACAGTATGATTAGAAATTTAAAGGATAAAACCTGTACCAGTGCCTTCATCAGGAGTTATGTAAATATAAGCCCTTTGAAAATTACATTTCATTGGCACAGATGAATGTAGAAGGGAAGCCAGAACCATGGAAGGCAGGTATTCTGCTGAATGCTCAGGAATGAGGGAGTGTAAAATTGTAAGTAGTATACAGCTTAGATTCTTCAGGTCTCTCCAAACACTTCTTAAAGGGGTTTTTATTTTTGAGTGAGAAAAAGAGAAATTTGTATCATATATTTTAAGAATGAAGAAGAGTAACTTTTTCTGTGTTTGTTTAGATTTAATATAGGGCTGGATGTGCGCTGTGGGATATTGAAAGGGAAAATAGAGAATTGAGGATGCTGCTAGAAGGATAATAGACACACAGCATTGTTCTCAAAGAGACTTGTGTCCTTAAAATACTATTATGCAGATAAAACGTTGGAAGAAGGGGCTGTATGAAAATCTTGAAAGAATTAGTAGGGTTTTGCATCACATTAATACACACATAAAAACCTAGAGTAAAATAAGAAGTTAGAAGAAAATTTATTTTTCCACTCAACCTTCTAAAAGTAAGTTGTTTTTATTGCTTGCATATCTGTGCTTGTGTAGAGACTAAAATTTCAATATTTTATTCAGTTTCTCTGCAGAAAGCTATCCTCAGCCTGTAAAAAAAAAATCTAACTCTCGTCTTTAGGTGGGTAGTGAGTCTGTACCAGATCAGACCATTCCTGTCATTTTATAGAAATACCCATCTTGGAAGGGGAAGACTCTGAAGTTTGATATAACAGAAGGAAAGCTCTTTTATACACTACCCAGGAGCAGGGTCAGAGAACTAAACATCTTTAGAAAATTGTTTCTGTGAGATTTTATTTCATTTAACCATTTGGCTAAGCAGGGAGACAAAGTTGGAGGTGATCCAAGCCCAAGAATATGTGACATAAATTGCCAAGGCATATGAAGAACATATTTGAAAAGACAGAGCAAGAGATGGGCGCAAATAATGAAAAATTCTAACATTTTTTAAGACCATATTGTCAAGGAAAGGTAGCAATTGATGGAGGCCAGGCCTACAATACTTTCTTGCAATTTTAGCAAAGTTCTAGTGAGTTTTTCTGTCAGCCTGTGAAGTATAAATGAGGCATTTTGTAAAGACCCTCAGTCAGTTGTCTGGTAGAATCCCAGTGCAAAGATGAATGGATCAGGACAAGACTGTGAGGTCTGTGGATAATAAAGTCTCTGCAGAATTGCATCTCAGCCATGGGCAATTGCAAAGCAGAAATCTCTTCATTACAAAGGTTTTGGTTCTTCTGGAGGGTTATCTGGTAAGAGTGAGCACAGCAGCCTGACCACCCTGCCCCTGTTGGAGTGGTCAGTGTGTTCACATTGCTGTTTCTATCAGACTGTGGCTGTAAATCAAGCTTTTTCCTGGGCTGCCATTTACACAAACAGTAATATTCATGTTAAGCTTCAGGGTCTGCAGATGCTAGCATTTAGCTAGAAAATGTTCTTTGCGACCAGGTAATTTTGTCCCATCAAAAACCTACCAAAATTCCCTTAACTGTAAGATTTATTATTAATTGGAAATTTGTTATTTAATCTAGAGTTTAAATGTAGTTACATATGCCAACTTAATGCCACAAAATAGCCTAAGAATATTCTTAAGCAGTATGTCAGCTAAATTTTATTGCAGTTCCATTAGTATTACCATTAAGCAGCTGACTAAAGGTCATAATGAATACTTACTATTTTATATCACCCAGGAGGTACTAAGCACAGCTGGAGTCTATTTCACTACTCGAACACATATAATAGTCGACAAATTGTCGATCAGTGGATATGTCCATCTTATCAAAGTACTTTGTCTGCCCAAGTATGTAGCAATTCTTCTGGTGTGCATTGCATAATAGATGGTGGAGGTTTTTTTAAAAAAGGGAAGTTCTTACTAAATGGCTGGTTGTTGCAGTCCTGTTTTAAGTACTGCCTGTAATTCTGTGCTTGTACTGATATTTCAGAAATGCTGTCAGGTCTTACGAGATTCTTGCTAACCACTTTAACAAGTGGGGTAACAACTACTGAGATTTCTGGTGTTCAAGATGATGAGAATGATTCTGGAGATTTTATTTTATTGATGCTTTGTTGGTACTGCTTTTCATACTTTTCTGACCATATAATTCCTTCTGCTGATGCCAAGTTCTACTGGAACAGCAAGAAGATTATGCCCTCATTGTAATTTTTACAACAGCTGTTGCAAAATAGACCTTGGCCCTTAACAAACCAGTTCTGTGCATTTAGATTTGGGGTTTTTTTTAGAATGGTTTTTGGAAAAAAAGTCATCAAAATAGATGGCTTGATTTATGAGATGACTTGAGCTTACTTTACTCTTCTTTCTTGTGAGAAGATAAATATCATGCAGAACTGTGTTAGCAGCATGGACTTGGGATGCTTTTGACTGTTGTTATCCGTCTAATGTAGTTCAACAATTGTAGTTGCAATAGGAAAGCCCTGGCTTTCAGTATAGTTACTTGATATTTTCAATTATTTCTTTCTCCTGTTTCCAGTGGATTTTATGAGTACACAGACCTACACAGGACAAAGGGACAACTTCTTTATGAAATATGAAAAAATATTCCGCAATCCTCTTGGTCCTATTTCTTTTCACTACAGAAAGTCTATGAAACTTCAGACTGCATTCAATTTCACATTCATTTTGGCAGCAATGGTACTGTAAACCTGCTCATTTCCTACAGGGCTTTTGCAATATGTATTTTAGCACACACATTCAGCAATGACTGACTTTTGATCTAAAATGAACTAAAAATACTTTATTATCAAAAACTGTGTGTGTATGTAAGTGAGAGAGGTTAGCCCTTAGCTGTGTTTTGCTTGAATGTCTTTTGACATTATCTTGTTCAAAAGAGAATAATTTACACTCAAATACAATTATATTAACAAGCAAAAATAGGATCCTCATCTAAAAGTTTATGCTCTAAAGCCTTCAGGTGAGTGAATGTATTTCCTTTTCCTCATAAACACAAATTTTCTTTTTGGCAGCAAGCCTTTCCCCTTTAGTCCATTAGCACTAGGCACTCTCTTAGTACTAGTAGCAAATTGCAAGACAAGGAAGGGTTAAATTTTTTATGTCAAAATACCTTGTTGGCCTTACCAGTCTGAGTAATTAGCTAATTCAGCAGCCACAGTTCAATGGGACTTGATCTTCAAATGCTGCTGTTCTCCACACCTCACCCTGGCAGAAGCTGGGAATGTAACTGAGCCACAAAAGAAATGGGATACCTCAGAAATGTCCCAAATCTCATGGTCATCACCAAAGTATGTGCTTGTCAGGTGGTCAGCTTCTCTGGTGGGGCACGGCAGAGCTGCAAGTGGAAGTTTTGCCGTCCCATAAAGGGATCTAATAGATGTGTCTGAGACTTCCTTGCCAGAATACCTCAATCTGCTGAGAACAGTGAAGCTGCATTGAGATTCAACGGAAAGTGAAAAATGCAGATGGAAAAAAGGGAAAGGAAAATTGAGAGATATTTTAAGAGTATCAGAGGCTTAAAAACCCAAAAGTCCAGTACTGTATCAGAGAGAAATAGAAGCCACACTCGTAATAAGTGGCTTTTATGCTCTATATACACTCACATATCAGTTGACATCTTTGTAATGTTCTTTCAGACTAGAAGTAATGGAATATAAAAATTCAAAAGAGAAGAAATGGTGATTCCTGCTGACAGAATCAAGGACTATGGCTTTTGCAGCATGTTTAGGGTAAAAAAATAGCCTCCAAATATCCAGAAACCCAAAGAATTGTATAGATCATTTACTAGATGGAAACTTCCAAATTCTTCACAGTGCAGAAAAAAACCCAGATATGATTAAACAAACACTTATCTTGCATTTGGACAGAAACATGGTGGTGTGTCCAAATACTGTATAGATGCAATGAACAACTTTAAAATCCATTAGAGGGTTAAATAAGGTCTTCAAAAAAAATAAACATTTTGGGTTTAGTTCAAGCCAGCTTAGTTGACCTCAGTGCAAGAGTCCTGAAAGACTTTGCTGAGATGATTTCTGGTCAACCCCTTTATTTTTATTAAAAGGTGATTTTTTGCATATTTTAAAACCTAAGTCATAAAACTGTGCTAGTGCACAGAACTGTGAGCAGAATGGTTTTGATTGGTATAGATTAGTCATCTTGCTATTGATTGCAGATAAATTAATGGAAAAGTTGATCATGAATTCAATAAAGAATTACAGAATGGAAGCATAGTTCATGGGTGTGATGTAGTTTTCTGACGAAAACACCTTGTAAAACAAACTTCAAGTTTTCTCATGTGGTTCTAAGTCTAATGAACGTACTGTCTAGACAGAGGGTATTTAGGCTTCAAAAAACTCTTGGTGACATGTTGGAATTAAGAGGAACAGTAGCACTGTCACAGCAGTATGTGACACACACAAACTGGCCTCACTGGCAGATGCCAAGGAGTAGTTTTCACTGAAGAGTGCTTACTCTGTGGGATGTTTCCAGTGGCATCCTGCTAGGACTGATTCTGCCGGTGTTTGGTGTCATCTTCACTGACTGGACATCAAGCCACAACATCTTGGCCAAGAACATTTTTGGACAAAGATTAGTGGAAAATTATGAGGGAGGGCACCCTCAGGTTTTTGTTGCTTCATGCCACATAGACTCTGCCTTCTTGGAATAAAATGTATTTTGACACACTCAGGTGTAAGGATGTACAGAGGAGACAAGTCAACAGAAATGGCAACTGCATCCTGTGAAACAGTCACTGACTTAAAAGATTTTGAGGTCACAGTGGCAAGAGTGATGAACTGGAGCTCTTAGGGAAGTGTGCTTAGAAAGGCCAGTGGGATTCCTGGATGTGGCAGTACTGGGCTGGAAAGTGATTTTTGCCTCCTACAACAGAGTAACTAAGTGTTTCCCAATCAATATTCTACTAACTGTTCTCTTGCAGACCCTTTGTATTATCCAGGGAGGCAGCTTGTCTTTGTCACTGTCGTTCATGCTTCTTTAGCTCAGTGCTATATGCAGAATGTTATGAAGCAGAAGAACAGGTACACAAGCAATTTCTTGGATAAAAGCCCCAAAGTACAGAACTTTTTCACCTGAGATGGTCGGTGGTCAAGGCACTAAAGGAAGACTTGTGTGTTCTGGAGCTGTTACTGGTTCTGTGTAGCTTTTCTGTAAGACTTGGGGCTGGTTTTGACACCCTCTGCGGTGTGGTGAGAGGGAGAAGGTTGTGCTCCTTATGCTTGAGATGGATTTCCTCTGGGTCATCACAGATATCATGCTCTGATTTCATAATTTGAAGTCATGCCCCTCTGCAGAGTAGGGCCCATGCCTCTTCCCAGTCCTGGAGGCCATGTGAGGGTGAGCACATTAATGACAGTGTGGGGACACTGCAGTGGTGTGAGCCCCTTGGGGAGAGCTTTGGAGTAAACGAGACAAACACCTGGTGTAGGGGGATATAAAGGAATCTGCTGAGACAAATGTCTTCCTCACGAATGCTGCACAGAAATATCAGCCAGTCTTACTGAAACCTGACTGCAAGTTTGTTTTAAAACTATTTTTAAATGTTTAAGACTTAATTTTAAATGTGTTGGCATTAGCGTATTTGTAGAAGTGCTTCAGTTCCATTTCAGCGCTGGATATCCATTTACATTCAAGAATGTATCACTCCTTTATTAAATATATACTCCAAGGCCCTAACACAGTCTCCAAGTAGCAGTTCTACGTTCATGTATTCTTTATCACTTCTAAAACATTCAGTTCTGTGTAAAACATTTAAGTTCCTTGCTGTCTCTAAGTACTGTGGTAGCCATTTGCGTGGCCAGAGAAGACAAAGATTAACTGTTTATTAACATGTTAATTAATGTTTTAAAATTCAGTGAGACATTTAAAATGACATAGATACAAAGATGTCTTCATACAAAAGTGGTTTTGGACTAAATATAACTTACTGGAAGACAGTAAACCTTAATATGTGGGAAGACCAGAATACTTCTCAAACTGGTCAAAATAAGCCAAATGTTTGTCTTAAAAATTGTTTACTGGCAAAAATTTTAATGTTTTTCTTGCTTTTAGGTAGCCAGAATCTTATTAACATTTTTTCCAAATTCTTTGCAAGGGGTAGCAGCTCAGTTATTCGATAGCTAACTGACAATAATTAGCCTATTATGATGATTAATGCTTATTCAGGACGTTTAATTTGCATGCTATAAGCACGGTGAGACAGCTAATTTGAAGGTATGCCAACTACAGTATTTAGTTTTTATATACAACATTTGTTTGCCTTTCCAAATATAAAATAATTGACAAGAATAATCATAGCTGAGGATGTTAGGTTAGCAAGTTTTCATTTCTCCTTTTAATAACAAAGATGTGTTACTTAGTGAACCAATTAGCAAGGTAAACTTTACTTGCACGAAAAAATGCATAAGGCTAAGGAAGAATTTCTAAATTATAGTTAATGGAATGTCAACAAAGATGCATATTCTGTCATTTTTGCCCAGGTGAGAGCCATCTGTCCCAGACAGATAGCATTCCTCCAACTTTTCACAAGGAAGAAGGATACAAGGTCATTTTTATGCACCTTGTAATCAGGATTGACTTTATGAAAGTCAATTAAAGCTACCAGGCCTAAGCCATAGTTTCAAAGAAATAGACAGGGAAAGAATAAATGTCTTTAATCATGGTTACTAGAAGCCTTCACTTTTTTCCTCAGGAAATGCCTACATATTCATGTGGAACTTGCATCTTGTTCAGGATATTTGGAGGGGCAAATTTTCCTTGCTGCTTCTGATTGCCTGGGTTCTTTGACCCAGACAGCAGAGCACACTTGAAAATGTGATGGTCTACTCCAAAAGCTTCAATGTCTCTGGATTCGAAGCTTAAGTCTCCCTTAGTGTGCTTCAGAAGAAAAAGCCGAAAGGGGAAACATGTAGGGGCTTGTAGGAGAAAGAGAATGTCTGCAGCAGTGTCTGGAAAATGATGTGGTGCCTTTGGAAGATAAGGGGAAAGACATGTTTATGGGGAGCGTTGGTGCTTCCGTCAAAGCCTTCCTTAGGTTTCAGCCTTTGAAACAGCATGCATTGCAAAATTCCTCTGTGGGCATCATATAAAAGTAGACAGCACATCTATATTCATGTACCAGTCCAACCAGTCATCATCTCTGCTTAATAAACATATCTGCTTGTTTTCTGCAAAAGGCATTTCTGGTTGTTCTCTCCAGCTAAGCAAACATCTGGACTGTAGGTCACTGATGAGAAACAGAAGAATCTATCTTTTGTGAAGTGTCCTAATTTTTTCTTGGGTTTGTTTTTTTTTACACTATCTATCAACTTCAAATTTGAAATACCTGGGATATGTTGCAGGACATTTATTCTTGTTCATGCCATTGTTTTCTCAAACTGCTGAGAAAGCAAAGTGTCTGGATGCTTTCTGACTCTGAGGAATAAGAGGGGGAAGAGACAATTGTTCTCCTAGAGGTGATGACAAGACCCCAAGTCTCTGTCACTTGCCCAGGGTCCTTCTAACCTTTTGTTATTTGGAAGAAGCTGGCAGTCTGTATTAATCTGTGTGAAAAATAGCGGACCTATTTCTGTCCATTTGACCTCCCCTGCCCTGAAATGATCACAAGGCAGCCGTGCAGGTTATACCCAGCACTTACTCCAGCGCTCCCACTTTCTTGCTGAAGCACAGCCCCAGCATTTGCCACACTCTTACAAGGAGCCAATTAGTGTGCCCTGAATCCATTAAAGTAGAACAGAGCAGCTATGCCTGCACTAGTAAACTGAGCAAGACCAGGCATGGACTTGTGTGCATCCACAGAGTGTCAGTGCCCCACAGCCATGGCATGGTTTTTGCCCAGGCCAGCCCTGCCCTCGATGATGCCCAGGTGCGGGGCAGGGGTTTGCTGAGGGCTGAGGCCCTTTAATGAGCAGGATGAATGAGAGCTGCTCCCATGGTGGGGGTGCAAAGAATTTGGCCCACAGACAGGAGCCATGCCACACCACTTAGGGCTTTGTCCCTTTTTGTTTACAATTACAGGCATAGAAAAATGAGAAACTGTTCACAGTTTCTCAGTAAGAATATGCGGAATCACTGGTTATCCACCACCTACTTAGATCCTCTTTATTTTATTTTTCTATTACATCTCCCAATACTTCATTACCACCTTTGTAACTTAGAGGAGTGCAGGGACCAATTTAAAATCCATTGAAAGAGCCTTTGGCTTTCTGTAGTGGCTCCTGGATCAGGGCCAGGGGGTATAAACTGCTAGTGGCAAGTTTACAACAGTGCTCCCTTTGTGGGTGCCACTGCTGGGGCTTACTGAGGTGGCTGAACACTTTAACAAAAGTGATTTTGCAGATTAACCCTGTGACAAGCTGTGTGTTCTCAGTGGGAACTCCTCCAAATTTTAAAAAACAATTATAGTTCTCTATCCATGAATGCTGGACTATCACATTCTGCCAACACCGGGAAGCTTCAGAGAGGATTTTTTGGGCTATGCTGAATCTCCCTCTGTCTTTGTACTCTAACTAATCTAATCAGAGATTAATTTGCTCCTTGCTTTATTATCCCCATATTCAAACACACACAACGCAGTATTTTGTGAGCTTACTTCTGAAATAGATTTGGCAAGGTAAAAAAAAAAAGAAAAAATTAGCCTCCTTGCACTGCATATATACCCACTTAGTACTACACTAGTCATGCATTAAAAATACCTCTGATCCGGTATTACCAGGGAAAATTACCTGTAAACTGAAAGGAAAAGTGGTGCATCACGCTTCAGTCTCAATCCTACTCTTTCAGTCTTGGATTTATTCAGATCGAGTGTAATATAAATACATTAGTCAGTAATTTGGTTTTTACTCATTCACAGGCAGAAATCATGATTTCCTTCGTTTGATAAAAACAGTGCTGATGGAAATGCAAATCTTTGGGAGAAGTTCTGACATGGTTTGAATTGTCCATTGCATATTTTTGATCACTTGCATGAAGTCAAGGACTACCTGACTAGAAGCAAAGCTCTTGCTTATACCAAAGCATGAAACATGTTCCTGGGAGAGCAGCTGCCTAAGAAAAGTATTTTATTAAATTCTACCTATGCTGGCAGTTGGAAAGCAAAGAGGTTGCATTACTAATAGATAAATCAAATTGATGAATTATTGCAACAAAGACTTTTTAAAAAGATTGAAACAGTTCTTAGTTGAAACGTGTTGAAGCTCAGAGAGTAGGTTCACTGTAGGTTTTCTAATGAAGGATTTTTTTGGTTTTTTTTGTTACAGATGGGATCATTTGTAGTTGGGTTTCATTCTTGCTGTTGTTGAAAACTTAGCTTAAACCTCTCCTTGTGAAGCTTGGAAGTGCTTGATATATTTGTGCAGCCTTGAATTCACCATGCACAAACAAAAAATCCAGCCATGTGGAAGTTGCAGTGATGATTTCCCGGCAACCAGTGGCTTGTGGCTTGCAAAGCATTTTTTTTACTATTTCTGTTGTGATTTGCTACATTCTGCTCTTTTTTTTGCCTAACACGTAAAGGTCCCTTGTTGTTTGTGTATCATTGATACAATTCTCCTGCAACCAAAAAACAAAGAAGGCAGTAGTGCTTTGAATAGAGGGTGCCTGATTGATAAGCTAGTTGCAGCCAAACCTGCTCTGGCTAATTGTCTTTCAAATGCCCTCATTAATCAAACAGAGGAGTAACTCTGACAGGAGGGCTGTCACTGTTTTCATGATTTCCTACCACTCACCTCGCAGTGTGAGACCTGGCTGCGTACCCAAATCATGGCCTTTAAAGCAGTTTTAATGCCTGCTCACTGCAGAGCACACCTGGCTTTGGTGGGATGGGGGCCTGCCCAAGTCTGAGGCATGATCTATCCCAGGAGACCAATTTAGCAGTTATTTAATGATTCATAGCTTGATGTCTGGAAATGAGTGCTCCACACGATAACATACATAAACAAATTTAATTAGTTTTTGCCTTTTTTGCATAAGTAGCCACCAGTGTATTAAAGCTGCAAACAAAACAGGTAGGCTGCCTGGAAAGTCATTGAAGCTGGTTAACAGCAGATCTTTGTAAAAGGCTTTGGTGCATTCTTTCATCTGCTGATAGTCACTGATGCCTCTTTGGTCAGGTCCTGAAGTTGCTGGGTTTGCTTATTAAGAGCAAGGGAAGCAGCTATCTCAACTCTCTTCTGCCTCAGTGTTAGGATTACATATCTACAGCAAAAACTGGCAGTCTCTCATCTACTTCCCTTAGAAGCTGCAGAACATAATACTGTTTTGGAACTGTTTTAAAATGATCTGCTTCATGTATTTCCTGTTTGCAACCTATTAGAAATATTATTTAGCAAACATCAACCTGAGTTATTGTTCAGAGATAGGGATTTATATATTTGCATTTTTATTGCACATACATGAAAACATTGGTAAATTATTTCTAGTTGTGCATGCTACAAAATAGGGCAAAATACTTAATGCTTAAGAAAGCAAATTGAAAGCTTAAGGGCCAGATTTTTTTTTTAACCTTCTTTTGCAACATTGCATAATTAACACTGGTGATGTATGAAGTGTATGTGGGGGTTTGTTTCTCTGCTGTTAAGTGTTTCACATTCTCAGTGTAGCCGAATTCTAGAATTGATAGTCCAGAATAATATCTTGTCATTCTCCTAAGCAATATAAGTGAATATATTTTGCATGAAAAAATGTTGCATTTTGCATATATTCATATTAAGTGAAATTCTTACTTTAATAACATTTCAGGGCTGAAAATTATTCAGCAAAACAAATACAAATATTTTATACTGGAGGGTTTCTTTGGACTCTAGACAGCAGAGCAATATAGCTTGTCTTTTCTTCTTCATCTGGGAATAGCTTCAACCCACAAAGTGGAATATTTACTCCTATGAGAGCTGCCTTTTTCTTTAATAGGGCAGTTTGATCATAAATTTTTGCAGATTTTGCTTTTATATTACAAACTGTCTAAACCAGACACCTTGTTTTCCTGAGCACGCAGAGGAAAATCTTAGCATGGAACATGTTGGTTCCAGGAATCCTGCAGTCATCACTTTATAAGTGTGCTTGATCTCAGACTTGAACAAGGGGGACCTAGCCATGATTTAAGATGATATTATGCTATCCAAAAGTGAAATTCTGTCTCCAGAAAGTTCAGTGGAAACTTCATTATTGGTCTCAGTGGGGCCAAATTTTATTTTTGTTGAGGTATTGCGAACTTTGAAAGCAATTTAGACTGGGAGAGAAGGTGGGGACTGGGGACAAATTGCTTTTGACCTTTTTCTTTCAGGAATTTAACAGAGACCATTGGCTCGTTTCTGACAGTACCTCCCAACACCTATCAGAAAATGTATTTTCTCTGAGTCACTATTAATTTTATATCATGGCATTTTATTTTATTGTGAGAGACAGGGTTCCAAGTGGTGTGATTTATAGGACATGCACACTTGGGTAGATACTGCCTCCTGTTTTCTCTCCTGTATAACACAAAACAGAGAGCCTTAAAGGCATATATTAAAACCAAGGTACCTGCTCCTAAAATTTGGCTAACTTTAACAAAACCAGTAGCACATAGGTAAACATTCCCAAAAGCCTATGATTAATTTTATGAACTCATTCAATGCCTGTAAGCTGTGCTCTGTGGACACTCATAAGGATTTCTGATTAGTGTCGTTGTGCCCCCTATAAATCTATTTTCTCGGGAGTTTATATCTTGGTAATAAAAACTTGTCCTGCAGTGAAAGGTTTTGGCCTAATGGCAGAATTATTACTGTTCTTACTGGATTCAGAAAGCAATCCTTGCCTCTTGTCCCCGTCCTCTAGAAACACGCCTTTTTTTTTTTCCCCCCTGTGTATAATGCAACCCTAATCAATTTGTTTAGTGATTTAATTAGGCAATATTAATCAGTATACATGTCCTTTCTTACATAGATTGTTGTGGACTGCACTGGTATTACCTTGTTACTCTTATCTGGCTGCTTGTGTTGACCTCTGGCAAACCTAGTTCATAGGGCCCTCACTTGGGAAAATCTATGAGCTTCTGTTGTCTGTTCCAGATTTGGACTCTCCGGATCAGGCTGGCTCTTTAAGATACAGTGAGGAATGAAATTTTGTATTTAAGTGTCTTTCCAAGAGCTACAAGAGGTCATACCATTTTGAGACTCCACGTACGAGTTCTTCAGCTGTGACCAGGAGCCCTTTGAGGCCTGGTCATCTGAAGTTTTGTACGTGTTGAATACGGCCCACAGGTCTGTTACAGAGCACAGATTATTATCCAACAGGATCCACAAAACAGATGAAACAGTGACTAATTTCTTTTGAGACTGGCTAGAGCCTGCTGCTCAGAGTTAGTACAGGTACCAGCTTGACGATTAGTAGTCACTGTGCCTGTTCCTCAGGGAGGAGCAGTGCTGGACAGTGCTGCCTTCTGTGTAACAGGTGATGTTTTTGCTGTTCAGGCAAATAAAAAGTTTATTTTTGTTCTGACTGGCCTCCTAGTGGCAGTGATTCCTCTCTGCAGCCAGCTCAATAAAACATTTGCATGGGAAATAAATAGTTAGTGATTTACATTTTGAGTCTGTCTACAGAATATTCCTTGCATATATAGAATATTCAGTGAATTTGTTGCTGAGGAAAGTGCTCTGCTATTCCCGTTTGAGATCAGGCATGGGCTTTAGCTAAACCACTGCTTTATTTCTTTGTGGGACTGCTGTGACTCATGAGAAAAAAAAAAAATTGCAGAATGCTTCCCTAAAAGAAATGTTGAGTGTAGTATCTGATTGCAATAGGTAGTTAAGAACAACAGTGTTTAAAAAGTGCTAAAATTCAGGAAGTGAGTAGGAATTGCTGGATGACAATTCCTGTGCGAGTTGGGCATCTGGAGCCAGCACTATTCCCAGCCTGGCCACGCCGGGGCCTGGATTCTGCCTTTGCATGAGCAGGAGAGGAGAATGTGCCACGGGGCAGCTGCAGGAAGATCAGTAATCAGATCCCTAATAACTCGAGTGACTGCTGCAGGCGCGCCTCTGAGCAAATAGATTGCACCGTGGCAACACAGCGCAGGGTGATATTGTGGGTTAGGCAGCCTGAAATAACTGGATAGAGTTGAATGAAACTGATTAATTTTTTGATGTTTTTAGCTGGTTGTGTGGCAAAACTTATTTTCTTTCATCTAGCGATAATAGTTGTGATATATTAAGAATAAACAAGATTATAAGGGAATTTTCATTAGTAGTAAAAAGACTATTTCACCTTTTCCTTTTGTTTTTCTCGTGTATAATTTTAACTACGACTTTAACAGTTTATTAGCTACAGCTGTAAAGAAAGAAAACAAAACCAAGAAAAAACCACCCAAACCATACGAAACCAGGGTGGTAATACAATGCTTAAATGACTATTTTGGGTTTTTGTGTTGCAGAAACAGTGTTGCTTGTTCAGATCTGGTGAGGAAGAGGTGGGAATACGTCGGTGGAGAAAGACATATATGGTAAGAATTTGCCATTAAAGGAAAAACATTCAGGACTGTCATCTAAGTTAAATGCTGATGGATCATGGATTAGACATTATCTGAGGGCTCGTTTACCTTTGGGTATGGAGCAGATCTGTGACTACAGTGCTAATGGTGATTATTGCTCTGATGGATCATCTGCCCAAAAATAATAATTGAAAGGACCTTCCTGAATTTGTAATATTAGCTTATCCCATGGGAAAAATGCATAGATGGGAAGATCTCCATTATGAAGCTGAGATGTATGGAGCAGTTTCTCTCCGTTCTGTATTGTCCAGTACTTTATTTGTTTTTATAGGCTTAACACTAAAAACTGAAATTGCGTGTCAAACTTAAACAGAAAAAATGTAGTTACTGGTGGAAGACGCTTACTGGATTTTTGTTTGTAATAACAAAAATATTTGGGCTGAAAGTGCTTTACTGATGGATTCAGAACAGCTATCTGGTGGAAGCCAGCTCTGACTAGGACTGAAGAAACCCAAGAGTTATTACTTCAGCAAAGTCAAACGCATTTTTGCCTTTTAATTGTTTTTATTGTGTAAACTTACTGTCCTGAAACTATGACTGATTGAAACAAAGGTGTTGCTTCTACAAGGGACAGGATTGTGAAAGTAAACTGAGATATAACCCAGGAGTTTGGTGTGAAATTTTTCGTTTCAAGGAACAGATACGTAACACTGCTAATTTGTCAGAGATGCTGGGTTTGAACTCTGAAAATTGTGGGTGAAATTCAGGTGTCTTCTCCAAGATATCAGAAATGTAGATATCAAAGGCTGGGGAAGTCACCCTAGATTCACTTTACAGAAAATTGAGGAAGAATGGGCACCTTCAGAGAGTGATTCATCTCAGCCTAAAATAGGCAGGTCAGACATCTTGTGCCCTGCAGATGCCTATTTCTCTCCATTGACTGCAGAAAAGCCTAAAGTGACAAACTCAAAATCAAATGTGTAACCTTTCAGTGTCTAAAGCTAGGTTAGGTGAGTCTCACCATGAGGTAACAAAGACAGGCTCTGCCAGCTGTGCTAGTGATGAATAACATCTTCCTGGGATGCTCCAGTGGGACTGTTTCTGCAAAGAATTGAGAAGGTCTGGCTGAGAAATTCTGGGGCTTCCCAAGATGAGTGATCCCAATGATGATTTTTGGGGTTTGTTTCCTTTTTAGTTTCATTGGTAGTAGGTAGTTTTATTTTTCTTTTTTTTTCTTCCCCTGTGGAATCCTAAAACTGAAGGTGTATTTTATGATGTTGAGTGGTAAAAGTTGCTATGGGATTTTTTCAAAAGCCATTGGCTGTCTGTTATTTGTTGTCCCATTTCCCTTCCTCATTTGTAATGTAGATAGGTAGTGGCTACCCTGTTAATGCAGTAAGCATAGAGGAAGTGGATAGAAGATTTTTTTAAAGGTGGGCAAGGTATGCTGGTCTTGGAGGACGTCTATGAGATTGAAGATCCAGCTACATTCGTAATCAAAATCCTTGCCTGCTTAAAATAAAAACCCCAAAATTGAGAAAGACTTGGGAATGAATGGTTGTGCTGTTTTATACACCTGCTATTGTCAGAGTTAATCCAGGAACGATATAATATGAAAATATTTAGAGAAAAATTGTGGGTTTGTGTAGTTAACAAATCAGAAAAACAAGATTGCTCAGAAGACCCTTGCTTTAAAAGGAATTGCCCTGAGCATTGAGCTATACTGTGATAGAATATGTTCAGCCTTTTAGGTCACAGGATACTTTCCATGCTGAACTCCCGTAAATACAAACCAATTTGAACATAACAGGAGCACGAGGGCTTTTTTGCTCCTTCCAGAAATCCCCAGAAGTGGGAGGATGGAAAAAGTCCCAATAGTGTTTATGACTTTTATTTTCTGTTGTTCAGAGAACCTGCCAAACATAAAATAATTAGAACTTTGTGCTTGAGGTCATACTGGTTCAGTGAATTTATACCTGAGCTGATGTTTTCTGTTACAGAGTGTTCTGAATTTTCTGACAGTCATGGATAGGGTAAAGTGGCTCAGTAGTTCAACATGCTTGTAACCTGCTGTTATTTTCTTTTTTATTGGGGTTTTTTCATGTCTTGACAAATCCTAAAAATAGGACATAGATTTCCCAAATCTTGAATGTACCAAGTGCCTAAAAAAAAAAAAGAAATCTAAGAGACATCTAGGAAGGAAGCTTAAACTTTTACAACTTCTTATATCTTCTCTTGCTCGTATGTCCACAAGCTAAGTCCCTTCTTATTTAAATATTTTGCAATATAACCTACCACATCAAATGCTCTATGTGAGTTTAGCTGCTTGTAATTTACCAGGAAAACGAGAGGGAAGTGCATAGAAGGCAGGCTTCGTACTTTGAACTGAAATTGTGCGCTGCCTTCATCAATAGTGGCAGGATCTCTAAACAGACAACATCAACAAATGTTTGTAAATTTAAATGTAGCCAAGCATGTTGTACAATACTCTGTATCCCTCCTCAGACGACTCAGAAATGAGGTAGAGGTGAGCATGTGCTGGCAGTTGTGTGCATGTTGCTAATCAATCTTGTGTGTACAACTCACGGGCTGCTTCACCTACATTTACTTTTCACTTAGCCCTTTTCAGTTACCCATTCAAAAATCTTTGAAGACTGTTCCTCAGTCCTGTAATCTCTTTTCATTGAAAATGAGTAGAGCCACAAAGAGAACTAGAACAGAATTCATTCTCTTCTGTGTAAAAGAGAATGGATAAAAGCTTGACTTTAATACAGGTATGTGATAACACTGCTGTTGTAAGGCACCTTTTGACCACGTGGCAAACAAGCTGAAATAAATCCGTTCCTTATCATGCAAGGCCTTCCTAATTAATGGGAGAAAGCCTTCATCAGAAAGATGAACAAAACTGGGTAAAACTGAGTACTCCAATGCTGTGAAAGGGCAAATTTCCCTGTGCTTCTGTAGTTAATACCTTTTGCAATCTGGAGGCAGGTAACACTGTTCAAATAGGAACATTGCTTTGAATGCAAGTGAAATTGGGGGAGTGGGTTAATTCTTTCAGGAGTAGAGAAAAGAATTTTGCCTTCACTAAAAATCAGGGATTTTCTTTCTTGTATTGAGATGGCTGGAAAGTAATTTTATATATCTATTTTTGATCCAGTTCACTTGGAGTGTAACTTACTTACTTGAAAAATATTTATATGGAAACATATAGTGCAGCCTTCCTAGCTACTCTGATTTTCATCACAGGGGCAGTCTTGATGGGCTTCTTCCAGGACTGCCATGATCAGATATAGTCTATATTTTGAGTTTTACAGAATATCTTCCTGAGTTCAATTTCAGAATAATCTCAGCACTGTTAAACTTTGAAAATTATAACTGTTTGCGTGGGGTTTAAGAGGTGTTTCAGGGCCTGACATCCAGTGAAATTTCTCAGGTTGTCGAAAGGATGGTTTGAGTAACTCTTTTAGAAGCTCAGTCGATGCAAGGGTAGGATAATTTTTGCCCTCACAGGACTGATGACATGATTAGCTGATTAAAAATGTGTATCACTAGGCAGGTATTTCTTTGCTATGGACCATCCAGGAGTTAGAATATTCACCATTTTGAGAAAACACTTATCACTGTTAGATTTACCAGAAAGTTCCATCTTTTTTTTTGTGTTATCCCAACATTCTGGTGATAAAAGAATTGAAAAAAAATTCTGTGTTGATTCAGTGACAGCATGTGATTATTTTCCCATAAATTTCCCATGAAATTCTTTCCTTGTTCAAGTGGACTTATCCCTATCAGTTATACTAAAGGATAATGCCTTCTTATTTAGAAGTCAGAGTATTCTGTGTTTAGGAATGGAATGCTCAGACTTGACAAGGTTGCCCTGAAAATATTGGCTATGATGTGGCTGCTGGGCTAATTATCTTTTTCTTGTTGAGTTCAAATACTGTTGTGAGTAACAGAGAGTGACTCGAGCAAGCACAGTGGAAATTTTCTTGAATAAACAAGCCAAGAAGAGAAATGGAAGGACATATAACTGTTTATGTTAGTTGTTCTAGTGAAGGCAGTATTCAAATGATGGCAGGTTTCTTTCTAAGTCTCATCATTTTCTCTAGGAATACATTTGTGTTAGTGTTTTACTTCAGGAGATAAGTGTACTCATTCTCGCTTGCCCTGCTTTGGTAGTAGCATGGAAGTCCTGGAAATACAAGGCCCAACATATCCATGTGGGTACAATGAATAAGAACTAATTAATATCACCTTACTGTGCGGATACTGACATATATCATTCTCTGTGCTTAGCAAATAACCTCTGGGAAAGACAGACATTTTTGTCAGTACCCTTGGTTATCTTTAACCAAAGTGGTCTCCAAAACTCACATTGCCAGCTGCAATGGATCAATGTTTTCTGGACAAGAGTCCCTTGTGTGCCTTACAAAGGGAATGAAGGATGAAGTGAGTTTCTAGTATTACTGACTTACCAAACACGTTTTGTTTTAGTTCAAACATGACCTACCTTGGTTTCACTTTCTTTATATCATTCTCCCCATCTCATTGGATTTGTCTTTCATTTTATGGGAAAAATTTTGGATGCAAAGTTGATTTATTGAAATATTTTTCTTGAATGTCACTGCGTAATTTCTGTGTAAGGTTGCTGCTGTGGGTACTGTAAAATTTTGTTGTACCTTGCCTGATATTAAATAAAGAACTCAATAGCTGAAGTATAATAGGGCTGCCTATAACTAGAGAAATAGAAATGAGCAAACAGTGTCAATACAGAACAAGTTTTTGCCTGAGAGGAGCAGTAAATCCTTTCAAAAGAGAAGTTTTAGACATTTAATGACCTCTAACTGCTGTCTAACTGACAAATATAATATAGTGTTGAGCAGAGCTCTTGACCACCTTTGCAGTTGTAATAAGGGAGGATCAATTCGCTCATCCATTGGCACATTATGAGTTGTGAAACATGTTGGTGTCTTTGGAGAGGCTGTGGCACCTCAGCACCCAGCTCAGGTGGTGGGGAGTAGAAAATGTCAGCACTGAAATGGCTCTATGGCCTTCTCTGCAAAGCAGAAAAACTTACTTGGGTTACCCAAGTGATTAAGAATGTTTCCAGTTTGTTGGAAGTCAAGGAGTCATGACAGCCATTCCTTTATTTTCAGTATGTGTGGGCAGTTTGCTTAGGAGTTTTTCTTTCCAACTACCTCTAAAAGTTCTTTGGAGAAAGAAAATAGAATAATGGGCTCTAAAACTATTGTAAGGATTAGAAAGCATAAGGATCGGAAAGCAAATAGACTAGACTCTCATAAAGACACCAAATTTGAAGACTTCAGATATGGTATTGTAGGCTTACTGAAGTCAGCAATAATTTTATATTTTCAGAATTGGCAAACTAGCATGCCATTCAGACTTCATTTTGAAAACTAATTTAAATTTTTTTTTCTTAAGTGATACCATATTTAGCTGAAGTTCTAAATCACTGCATGATCTGTGTTTGTCGGTGAAATGCTAAGTGCCCCATTTTGTTCCTAATGAAACTCTTGTATGTGTTTGTGTGTAGCCTGCAGCTTTACATTCTGTCCAGAGGCGGAAGCTGCTTGCTCTGACAAGGTCAGCCTGGGAAGGAGGCCACATTCCCTGCGTAAGAAAGCCAGGACGACAGAGCACGCCGTTTCATTAGACAGCCCAGGACTCTCTTACAGAAAAGGAAGGAGAATGAATGCTATGGAATTTAAAATAACTATTTCAGCTTTTCTGTAGCCTGGAAAATGTTACTCTTGGGCAATATTCTGTTAATGATCACTATTGGGCCAGATGTTCAGAACACGTAAATGAGTGTGTTTCCATTGACTTCAGTGGAACTAGGCCAGCTTACGCCATCTGAGAATGTCCCCTCAGCTTTCTTCCTAAACAAGTCGTGATTTTAGATAAGGAGGTGCAATATTATCTGTCATAGTTCCGGTTTCCAGCAGAGGAGAAGAAAATTAATGTTCTTATTTGCTTCATCAATGTGAGAACAGATTAAACTGTGGCAAAGAATCGAAGTAATTCAAATAATCGAATTTAAGAATATGGAATGTAACAGACTTGCTTTGTTTTGCAGTGGGTGTTTTCTCTGTCAAAACAAAACTTCATAATTTTCTAGATGCCTGGCTAGTTCTCACAGCTTCTGATACCACTTAGGCCAGTGGCGTGGAATAAATTGAACACATTAACCTGAAAAAGATCCCAAATTTTTGTTCTTTGTTGTTGAGGTTATTTTTTATTTATTAATAAATTAAGACAGACTCGTGCAGGTGCTCTAAGAAATGGGACAAGCTCTATGAACTGGGTGCATTCCTTCTGCCTTTCTATTCTGCTCCCATTCAGCACTTATAATGGTAATGAAGTCTAATTACAAATGCATGTGACTGCCTGTTGTAATCTGTCAGTGTGTTTCTGAAAAACCTTGTGCCAGTTCAGTATTGGTCATTAGATAATAAGGATTGATAAAACGTAAGGGGCAAAATGTTAAAAATGCTACTATCGATTAGAACGCACCTTAATAATGAAACCATGGGCCTGGGGACGAAAGCCATGGATCATTTTGACAATTCGGCCTTAGATTGTGGATGAGACAGAGTGGGGACAATTAATCCCTCAGAGCCACAAATCACAAATAAAGTAGTTGCAGCTCATTACAACCTGACCTTGCTAAACGGCCTTGAAAACATAAGTGACCTTCTAGTATTTGAAAAGATTACAAAGCTCTATTGAGAAATATCTTTTTTTTTTTTTTTAATGCTTGGGAACCACATGGCTTAATTTTAACCGATCTTGATGAAAGAAGCTTTTAACTTCATCTTTCAGGAACCAAATTGCTAACGTCTCGTGGAACTGGTGGCGGTACTGCGGGGGAGTGTTTGGGAAAGATCTTGAAAGTCAAAAGTCTTGATCTGTGCAATTAATCAGTGGAAGTTTGTGCTACAATAGCTTTGAAGAAACAAGAGTTTCAGTGAACTATCCAGTAATTCTAGTTAGGGCTTTTATAAATATGGTGTTATTGGAGCACTGCATAATTGCAGGAAAACATCTTTGTGCATTATAGCCAAGGCCAATCCCAAAATTTGGAAATATGTTCAGCAAAGTATTTCATTAATTCCCTTCATGTTTCCACCTTAACTGGGAATAAGGAGAGGTCATGTATCTTGCATTTCTGTCCTTTGACATGCACTGCAGATGCTCTTTGGCTAACTGACTTGAGTTCCTTGTGATGGGCTTGCGCATATGGAAATAACAAAATATTACTGCATGACTAATCAAAGATCCCGTGATAAATAGCTAGATTCACGTCCCTCAATATTGTGTTTAGAATTGAATTGTGCAGAAAGATCTGAGATTCTGATGGAATAGTCTACCTTAATTTGTTCCTTAATGCTGAGTCAGGCTCATCTTCCTACTGACTGTGGTAGAAGGAGATATCCTTTCAGCTCATTTATGAGAAGAGGTAATGACCACAATCCCTGATGTTGTCTTAAATGTGCAGTGAATTTGGAGCACTTGCTGATTTCATTGTGCTTTCAACTAGGCCCATGTGACTCTGCTTATTGCTCCTTCCTTTCAATGTGCCTGCATGAGGTGTTTCTAAGTGTCCTCATTGTACAGAAATTCCAGCCTCTCCCAAAGTACTGCATCCCTACGTTAGATAAATGCAATTTCCCTTAAGACCAACTTCTCTGTAAATACAAGAGACTTACGGTTTTCCACAAGGGTCAATGGTCTGGGCCTGTTCTATACAAGAGATGGGGTCTGCTCTGGTGCTGAGGGCATCGTTAAGAATGCTCTACACACAGACCTTGTGGTTGGAGTGAAAGAGTTGTGACTTTCATGATGTCAGTGATGGCTGTGGGGATGGAGGGAACAGCTCCAAGTTTCCCAGTTCTTTGATGTTCAGACAAAAACATCAAGCATCTTGTGGTAGTGTGGACCCACCACATTAGACCACAGATTACTTAGGCACTGCGGGTCGGAGAATACTTTCTGCAAAAGTTTTCAAGTTTCAAGGAGTTTTCAAGATAGCTCTAAAAAGCAGCACTATGTAGAAGACATTGCAAAAAAATCCCTGTTGAATGAATCACGAGCACAATTTTTGCAGTCCCCTGGCTGTGTGGGGGGCAAGGTGAAGGAATGTCCATGCTGCTGCTAGAGAAACTGTGAGAGCCCACTCTCACAGCACCTGGATTTAGGCTGTTTCACTCTGGCACCACTAGGACTGAGGTTTTAGCTGTGGTAGAGCTCTCTCCATGAGACTGGGCTTGGATGACAGTGCTTCTGGCATTGGGAGTGACAGAGAGAAGGCTGTGTGGTATCACTGTATGTAATACATTGATACTGGCTCTCCTTTTATTAATGTGAAACAAACTGGATTAGATGGACAAATGGGATTCCTTGGAAGTCCATTAAATTATGTCACAGTGGTAGCCAGGGGAAAACTGTCTATCCCCTGGATGTAGCAGTTCCTAGTTCTGATCAGAAAGCATTGTTGCATTTTCAACACCTCAGTGGTTGAGCAGTGACTCCACATTTTTGAGTTAACATTTCATCTCCTGACTTTCCAGTTAGCAGCCCCAACTGCTTTCCAGAGACTTCCCCTCAAGAGATTCAGCTGTAGTCAAGGTCTCGTGACAGGGAATAGTCCTGGCCATGTACTTGTCGGGACACGCTGTGGGGCACAACACAGCTCAATTACTGGACATAGGACTGGGAAACAACTGGCATAAAATGACTCCTTGTAAGAGAAAAATCATTCAGCCATTTATCATGTAGATCAAGATTCTGAGGTTTGTCCAGTATAGAAATGGACAACCAGAGTTATTACTTTGACACTTCCCATTTTCCTTTTTGAGTGGGAATTTAAACAGCATTTCTGATTGCATCAAAGGTGCTTTAAGAAACAACCCAAAAGTTTCCTTTACCTTTTTTGCTTAGTAGCTCCACTTAGTGGCTGCTGGGATAACACAGATTTTCCCTCAGTGCCTGTGTTACCTGGTGCTGTGGTGCTCATTCTCCTTCCTTCCATCCTGCTGGATCCTGCAGGAAAACGGCCACGGATCGCTGCAGGGGTGTCAGAGACTAACAAGTGCACTAATTGCAGAGTGGGAAAGAATCCCTGCTGATTTTCAGCTCAGTTATCCTCGTAGAAAACCTTATGTCTGTGAATGTTTCTCTATCAAGCTCTTGTGTAGTTGTGGTTTCCTTTGGAAATTCAAGGGTCATACAGAGCATTGAATCATAGCAGCTCAGCACGCAGCCTTCCGCCTTCATGGGCGACACTCTTTCTGCTTGGATTCAGTCAGGCCTCCTCTGCAGGCTTTCTGCTGTTTGAATCCTTATTCATTTGATTTCTGGCTTTTGGGGATGAATTTGTGTCCCTGTGTACTGTATTTACTAGAGAATGTGATTATCCAGGAGATATTAGGCATGCTTCAAGAATACTTTGGGAGACAAATTCTTCAGAATTTGGAAGGAGGAGCAGAAAAATCTGGCTTCAGGAAGGTGAGATGCCAACTGTCCTTTATATAAAAGCTTGAAGTACTACTCAAAAGCTAAAAGTAAAAATAACTGAAGCAGTGGAGATATTTTGGTGTGGAAGGAGCAGAGAAGTGATTGTCAGTGCATAGCTGTGAGCATAAATACTGGCCTTTCAAGGGTGCAACGTCTGTTTTCTCCAAGCAAGGCAAACTCCTTAATAGCTGACCTGAAAAAGTGGTTATTTTGGAGAATGGAGTAAGCGTTGTAGGTGTGTGTTTGGCATTTGTGTTTATACCCTGCCGGTGTTCTAGACATTGCTGCATATGACTTTGTGTCTGACCCAGGCAATGTTCAGCCTACTGGCTGTGTAATATATGCAATATTTGGGCATTACGCTGGCTCTGTAAGTTACTGCAGTGGAAACCAATAAGTTTCTCCTTGTGTAATTAAGCACTTCCCTCTCTTGTGGCCTGCTGAAGCAGCGAGGTAAGGAGGAGTAGTGATTCCCAGGTCCAACTGTGTAACCATGGAACTGCTGCCTGGATCACAGTATCTCAGAGGAGCACAGGGCTCACTGGAGATAGCATCCCTGGGTAGCTAGGGACCTTGCTGGGTAGGGGAGAAGCAGAAGGAATTGATACACTGGGAAAAGGCACATACAGTTCTTGTAGACAGACCTTGGGAGCAAAGAGGTGCCTGTTTCTGGGGCATGCCTTTGATATATACAAAGCTTCCAGTATTTAGCTGCAGTTTTTTTTCTCTTTGTTATTTGGTAAAATTGCATCTGTTTGTACCCAGAGGAATAATTTGTTTTCTCGGTTCCCTCTATTTTTACTAACTACTATTCATTCATATTTATGTCATGAGTTCCCAGGTATCCACATCCAGTGATCTTTACTACTTAGAAGTCAAATGATGTTTTTTGCAGTGCAAGCCAAAGGTGGTGCTTCAGCTTCCTTTAAGTTGATATATCGAGCATTGACCTGCCTATTGGACTGATGTGATGAACCATATGGATCTCAGGCCAGGACTAAATCATGTCAAATATAAGTTCTTGCTTGGGTGGTGCTTCAATTTTTTCTTCTGTGAGTCTATAAATGCATGTACAAGCTCTTCTCTCCCGCTTTGTACGTACAATAAAAGAAACTAATAGCATAACAGCTAATGTCACAAGTGACCTATTTTAAAACATTACTTAGAGTTACTTATTTCGGCACTGTCTGTACTGAAATTTTCTATTTTGGATGCCTGCCTCAGCCCACTTCTGTCTGTTTGAAATGAAAAAAAAGTCCTATTCTTTTCAGAAAAAAAGAAGGCAAAGTAAATTTTATGTGTTCTTATACATGTTTGATCAGCTCCATCACACTGTTCTTCAGCCTCAATCTAAAAGTTTTGTGGAATCATTATCTTTTGCTGTTCCAGTGAAAATCCATTAGGGAAAACACTGAAAAAATCTGTTTTTTCATTTGTTCAGTAGAGATTTGGTATCTGAATTCCCTGAAATTACTGTCTGTACGGCACACGCCAAGCATGGTACTGCAGGCGTTGAGCAAAATCTTGTCAGGGATCACTTTTTGTAAAATTTTAGGCTACTGTGGCATTAAGCACTGGAAGTTCAAGCATGTGCTGACCCAGAGCAGTGCAGTACTTGGTGCTGGGGATGCTGAGGTGGGTGATTCAGCTCCTGATTCTAAGTACAGTGCAGATCATCAAGGCTGAAAGTGAGGAGATGCTCCTGGGCTTTTGAGGTTCTCTTTTAACAGCTGCTCAGACCGAGGTGGAGTTAAATCTTCTTAGCTGTAGAGCTGAGGAGATGTAAAAAGACTTGGCTAGGATGGGAACTGAAAGGGAGCAAGAAAGAACTCATGAGGAAGTAGGGGTGCTGCCACTGACATAAGAGGTAGCAAAAAAATTGGAGGGGTGTGGGTATAGGCTGGGATGGGAGTCAGAAAGAGAAGAGAAACCTGAGGGTAATGGGTAGTAGAGAGGCTGGGACTAACAATTAGGTATAAGAAGAGGAATAAATACTCCTAGGGTGAATCTGAGCAAGCCATAGAATACAGCACTAAATAGAAGGTTAGAATGGGAAACTCGGACTGGAGGAACTTAGGGGTTGCATTTGCAAAAATATTGGTGCAAGGCAAGGACTGGGAGGTGGGGGGGAAAACATGAGAGAAAAGTACTTGCAGTGGAAAGCAGTAGAAGGCCACCAAAGATAGACCTGAGAGGCAAAACCAAGATACATGGTGCCCTGCTTTCCTGGGCTGCAGTATTTCCAGGGAAAGCTGCATGCATCCCAGCACAGCCTCCTTCAGCCTGCTCCACGTGCAGACTCAGCTGTTGCTCTTTCCACTCACGTGGCCAAAGCCTCTGCTGTGGACCATGAAGTGCCAGCCCTGTATTTCAGTATCACTGCCATTCCATACAATAGATTTTTTTCAGGCTTTCTTTTCTCTCCCTTTCTGTATTTTTTTTAAGCAACCTATGAAATTATAGATAAAAGGGTACAAAACCATGAACGTTGCAATAAAACCAAGCACTATCAAAAAAAAATAGGAAAAGGAAAAAGAATAATGCTGTCCATGAGGCCTTAATTGGGCCCCCTTGTGTGTATACATTTTGATACTGTCTCTAATTACATGGTCACACACTGCTTTTCCCATGGACCCCTGCATTGTTCTGTGCACTAAGTAGAAGGTGATTGCTGAATGAGTGCAGCTTTAAGTTGTTTTATTCTCTCTGTTGCACGGGTAGTCCCAGGCCTGCCTTACTGCAGACTGCTCAAGACCAACACAGAATCACTGATTTCCTTGTGGATTTTTCATTGCTATCTGTTTCGAAAACAGTAATGTTTATTTTCGAAATATATTCTCTCTGAGATGTGTGGTAAGGCTCTCTACTCTCACGTGAGGAAAAGGGGGATGCAGGGCGGTTGAGTGTGGTGTTTTCCTGGCTCTCCATAGTGTAGGTCATGCTATATGTTCAAACCAGGTCACCCCGACTCCAGTTTGCAGCTGATGGGCACAGAGATGATATGGACCTTTTTCTCAGGACACAGAAAGTGAAGGTACTACAAATACTGAGTGCTGTGAGAAGGTGAGCTTGCCTTCAGTGCTGGAGACCAGCTATAATCTGCTAGGGCAGAACTGAAGAGTTACCCTCACGACCATTCATTACTTTAGTTCCTTGCCTTATTTCTCTCTTTTCTCCTGGTCTCTGACTGAAGATGGAATATGCAGGAAGTCTCCTTTTACTGACGAGGAAGTGAAAAATTTGTCCTTCTTTTAATGATGAGGACAAACTCGGAGTGTGGGTTTGGTATGGATGGTGTTGAGATCATCTGGGGAAGAGCTGTGCAGTCAGACAATGTCATCATGGACATGTGCAGGGTGGGGGCTAAATTAAGGTAGTGCAGAGGATCTTAATTATGGCACCTGAAAAGTCCTGACTGCTTTGCTTTGCAGCCCTAAGGTTCTTATAATAGAATTTGCATGTACATGTGCTTAATAGATACTGTTTCTTCACTTATGGAAAGATTTTAACAGGCTGCACTCTTCAATACTTTTATAAAAATTCTGAATTTAGCTTTCTGAACAGGTTTTTGAAATCAATACAGAGAGAGCTGCTAACAGGAGGTAAACTACAAACCACAAACACTTTCAATAGGATAGCTCTTTTTATATAACATTTGATATCATTTTCACAGCATGATCTCTACTTTCATACTGTGATAGCTTTTACCTGGAGTTTAGATGATTCATTTTTGTAGTGGATACTTAACTTTTATATGAGGAAAATGCAAGAGAAGCCAGCACAGCATTAAATGAACTATAGTTGCAGCATTAAATGAACTACAGTACAGTAATAATGTCAAATGCTCAGATCCTTGCCATCGCACAGGGCTGGATTCATGAAGGCTCTATTGATTCACAGGTGAGGAGACATGGAGGCCTGGAACTTCTCTCTCAGCTTTTGGCATGTCTAATCAAAATTTTGAAAGCAGATTGGGTGCTCAGTGCTTGTTTAGAAATCCTTATAGGACTTTGCCTGAAAATTGGCAATGATTTCCTGTTGATGTGGGTCTCAGAGAGCCATGTGGCTGTCTTGGTGACTTGTCCTCATGTTTTCTTCCTCTGAAGCTCTTAAAATGAATTTAGAAGCCTTAGTTTTACATAGACTTCTACAGTAACCACCAAGACAAGGATGAACATTTTTGTTAAATTTTCACGTTTATGATGATTATTCTTTTGGAGATTCAGATTTTTGTGGGGTTTATATGGACTGCATGGAACTAAGTCTGTTATTTCAGCTTTTCTGGTAAATGATCACAGTCGTTGAGGCTTTTTGGGCTACTCTGCCAAGCTTCTGTTTTCACATGCTTGTAACTTTTTATGAACCATTTTAAAACAAAGTTTTCTATTTATACAATTCCCAACCAGTTTTCATGTCTACTTATTTCTGAATAATGCAAAAATGAAAAAACTGAAAGATATTGTTGTGATACTGTTGAAAAATAGTGTAAAGATAAAAATTGAGTATTTGCTTTATTTCCTCTGTTCAGCCCACCATCAACCTCTCCTCTCTTTCTTCAGGTTTCCAGCACACTCTCATCCCTCTTTTCCTCTCTAAGAAACTGACACCTGAATACAAAAATGTGAAATGACTTGACAGTCACATGTTAATAAAAATCCATCAAACTTGAGGTTAGTCATCAGAAATCTTGTCCTCAGAGTTTCTGGAGGGAAAGAATGAATTGATTAATAATATTAGATAAGGTTGAGCTGGACGAATTCTTTAGAATTCTGATTAAGATTTTTTTTGTAATTTAGTTCTTGCTTTAGGAAAAAATAATAAAGGAAAGCCTTCCTCCTTACTAGAAGCCAGGCATCCCTTGCTCATTTCAAAACAAACAAAAAATCTTCTAGGTCTTCTACTGTTTTTATAAACTGAGGATCAATCCGATTCTTCCAAAAAGTATCTTGTAGGACCTTGTCTGGCACGTGGTCAAGATGAAGGTGTTTGACCCTTTCCACTCTTGTCAGAACTAAATATTGTAAAGCTATTTTGAAATGAAAGAGAACATTGTCTGAGCCTGGCAAGCTTTGCCATAGGTGCTGAAAGTCCTACCCTGGCGTTTCAGGTTTGAAATCACCCTTGGTGGTTATCTCCTGTACTTTTCTGTACTGAACAGCATACTGTGTCTAATCAATATTTCTTCTGCTCCCTGAGGTTCTTAATTCAGATGCTCAGAAAACTTCATGTTTTGTATTCCTTGAGGTACACCCTACGAAACCTCAGATACACACAGGAATGCACATTAAAGGCCCCCTGCTTGCACCCCATCTGTCTGAGCTTATCACTGAGAATGACTGAGTGAGGTTTGCTTTACGACTCCAACTTCTGTGTGTAGGCACTCTCCTCTCTCTTTTGATTCTCCTGCTGGAGCTCAGGAGACAGGTTTTACCTACAGCAGGTTTTACAGTGCATGCCTGGCTATCGTGCCTGGCTTCTCCCTGCTCCTCTGTTCAAGGATTGCGTATCTGAACTCATTTCTGGGAGGTTAAATTATGCCTAACCTGAAGTAGAATAATGTTATTTCCAGCGTCTCCTAAGATAATTTTTATTTCTAATGGGGTAGGGATCCTAGCCAAGGTCACAGCCTGGGCATGCTGGCTGCTGTACAAACATATTATGACAGTCACTCTCCAGAGAAGGAGCTGTAACTCCAAAGAAGATGGCTCATGGTGCTTTAGGGTTTCTGTCCCTGAAGTCAAGTTTCGGTGCTTTTCCTGAGATTGGTGAAGCGAGGCTGGTTTACACCTTCTGAGGACTCTGCTTAAGAACTCTGTTAAATTTGAGACTCTCAAATTTAGATTTAGTTGTTCAAAACAGTAAAATTCTTGACGATCTTGCAAGTATTTACACTGTACATTTCTTGAAGTGAAATTGAATTTATTTCCATGAATGTGTCTTTTTTTCTGAGCTGTACAAGTTCAAAAAGCTCCTTCTACATAGCTGAAGCCTGCTGTGTTTTTAAAACATCGAATGGGGTGAGAGCAGAATTACAGGATAAGCAAATACTGGGTTTTCTGACAACCTTTTAGGAAATGGAGCCAGGCACATAGTTCTGCTTCGAGAAATTACTATGTGCAACAGACTTAATGTTACAGTCATCTACCTTCCCTTTCACAGAATCTCCTTTCTGGCCTAGCTTTCAGTGCTCTACTGTTGCCTCTCAAAAGTGTATCCAAACTGGGTAGTGCTCAGGGTAAGTACCTGGAGATCTCCCTCTGATGTTTTTGCATGAGGTAGAGGATCCAATAAGAATCAGAGGTGGCCAGAGGGGAATCCCAAAGCTTTCAAATCCTGAAATCCCTGCAGTGAGATTTCAATCACTGGTCTTAAACTTGAACAAACAGGTCAAAGACACTCCCTGTGAAAACCTTTTAATTTAATTAGATGTCCTCATGTGATTAAAACTGTCTTTGATATGGTTTATTAACTGTTTCAATCCCAGATTAATATTTTGTCATTATAAATTTGGACATCGGTCTCTGACCCCTCTTTTTTTTTTTTGTTAGGAAAATGATGCCTCTCGTATTACATGTAAAAGTTCAGAAAATGATAAAATTATGTTATCAGTGGAAAAGTTTGCCTTTTTTTTTTCCTTTTCCCCAGTGTGAACACTGGAACATACAGAGGCTATTAACTGAATAAGAACTGTCTATACTTCTAAGACCCTTGTAATGAGGATTTTAATTGTTATTAATCTCTTAAAAAAAAAAAAGGCAGTAGATAACTATCACAACAGGACCATAGATGAAGTTATTGAAAAGCCAGAGAGTTTAAGTCTGAAGATCAATGGTGAGCCGTAGCACGAGATTTATGCCCAGTGAGAATCTACATATTCTTGTAGTCCCAGGCATCCTAGTGAGATGCTGTAAAGAGGGCCAGGCACAAAGTCAAAATCAGATTAATTTCCTTTCATCTTCAAAAGTAGCATGATGTCAACTTCACCTTGAGCTAAAATTTGTCCTCTGATCTGATAAAATCATTATTTGCCAATAAAATATGGGACAAATCTGCTATCTGCTCCCCCACCCCTGCTGTGCACAGAGGCACTCTGTCTTCAGCTACAGCTCATGTGGAGCTGTACCTCGGAGTGAGAGCAGCTTTGATTGCAAGCAGAAGCTGCTGTGTTACCTGAGATGATACCTCTGATTAACTGGCTCGTAGTTTTGGCCATAAAGGGCTTGACATCACAAATTAAGGGCAGTGTTTCACTCTCCATCTTGAATCTGCTGCCATTTGCTGATTGCATCCCAGAGTTAAAGTTTGGTTTTACTTATAGGAGTTGTCAATAGGAAGAAAAATTAGGTGTCTGTCATCAAGTGAGACTTAATAAAAGTGCACCAAGAACTGATGGTCAGGCTGATTTCCAGTCAGAATTAGAGAAATGATTGTTACAGGTGTTCATCTCTCCACTTGCCTCATGTTTTCAAGTGCAGACCCTCATCTCATCACAAGGAAAACCCTCCCTCAGGCAGAACAGCTGACAGCAACTCTTTAATCTGCTGATTCTGATCCCAACAGCATTCTGAGTGAAGGGAAAAAAACAAATGCTTTTGACCATTGACAAACTGGGCTGCAGTATTTACCAGGATTTAAAATTATTATCTTTCAAAGGACTGAAGTATGAGCAGGTATTTATGTAAATGATGATTCTTTAATTTGTTTAATAGTGTTGGGTTTTTTCCCTTCCGCCTCATTTCACTATTTTGCTTGTGACATCCAGCTGTGATCCAGGTTTACAACCAGACAATGTTTTTACTAAAGTTCAGAAACATTGTATCTAATAAAGTCCAAAAATAATGTTTGTGTTTTCCTGTATGTAAAACTTGCTTGAAATTGAGCTGCATGCACAAGGTAAAATAAGTGACAGAGGAAAGCAATGACAAAGACAACTTGAATAGGCTCAGTGAAATAAGCAGTAAGACATGTTGGAAAATAAAGAAGATTTTTAAGTACTATAAATTACTGCTTAGAGAAAACGCCTTTCGAAGTTCCTTTTAATATTTGTAGTGGGCCTATATATAAGGATTTTGTGACAAAACACATATGTGTTACACATCAAACTGAATGTGTCCCCATATCCCAAATAATATTAGGCAGTATGTCATATAGACAGTGTGTGCCCAAACTAGAGAAATAACTCTGAAATAGCTTATTTGTAACTGGTGGTGTTGTTATAACAGAGGTTGCTGGGCTGTCATTTTGTGTTCTTTTACCTGAATAGCAGGAATATCTTTATTTGGCCAAGCTTGCCTTGGAGTCACAGAAACTGCAGCTCGGGAGATCGTGTGACAAATGCAGCTCCACGATATCTTTTAGTGAACCTCCAGTTGTGAGGCATATCAGGGGCTCGAGCATTGCTGCTCTTCTGTTGTGTCCTGAGGTGGCCGCAGGCACTCCCTGCTCAGACAATGGATGTGTTCTGGACCTCTGTGAAACCTGACCACACCCTTTGCCTCATTCCTGTCCTCGTTCTGCACGTCAGTGGCACAGAACAAGCTCTTGCAGGTCTCCAGCATCACAAGACTTTCCAAATAGAGTTACTCCTTGCTACTTGTGTAAGTCAGGCACAGCCACGGTGCATGTTCTGCTCTGTTGTGTTCTAAATCTGATTTGGCTCCCTGCATTGCTAAGCAGTGGATGTGCAGGAGCAAGGCGGGATCCATGCTGCTCTTCCAGGAGCCTGTCAGAGGGATAGTGCCGTGATATCCCAGGTCTAACAGCTATGCTGAGCTGACCAGCTGCTCATGTCATAATCACGCCCAGTCATCACAGTTAACTTTTTGGCGAGGGTTTTTATTTTAATATCCAGTTTTGCAAAGTAACATGGATATTAATAACAGCTAATTGTCATTGTGCTAATGCAACCAGCCTGCTTTTCACTCACTTTTAGCAGGAATATTTTCAAACTTTAGTTTTCAGAAAAGCCCAAACTGCTGCTGCCCAGAGAGATAGGGAATACAACAGAGGATATGACCTTTCTGAATGTTTTCTTATCAGGCAGCATAAGTACTGTATGTCCCACTAAGCTGCTTCAATAGAACCTTGTCAAGTTATCACATTACTCGACATGTTGCTGATAATGAATACATGAAAGCTTTAGATACTGAGGACTCGGAGGAAATAAATAAGATTTACTGAAAAACTGTTCAACATATATCCCAGGGCCATGTTTGTTTTTTTTCCATGTGGATTGTGTGCTGCCTTTAGTCCCTTAGATAAATGGGATGATGTAAGAGTTTCAGCTTCTTGAAATGTAAAGTGCAGATGTGAGCAGATAAATGAAGAAAGTAAATGGTCATCTATCTCCATTGTGGAGAGCTCAATCACACTGTAACCATATCAGTTTTATTCTCCAAAAGTGCCTGATATTTTCCTTTTCTGCTACCACATGCTGCTCTGGTTGATATCTGCAATATCTTCTCTTGTCCTGTATTCTTACAAGTGTTGGGGAAGAGTGCATGTTCATCTTTGTAATTTTGCCTTAGATCTCGTCTGGTGACTTTGAGGAATTAAAGCAACAAACCCGAAAAACCAAAATGCAGTAGAGAGAACCAGGATCAACAGCATTAACCCCTCGTGTCACTGTGGTAGGAAGTGCCCTTCAGGCTTAGGAATCAAATAGCGCTTGCTGAGAGGCTGCCCAGTGTTTCTTGGCTGGTCCCCTCCCCAGCAGGTGGGAACACACGGGATAGGAGACTCCAGGCGCTGTCCAAGAGGAATAGGGTGACTTACCCCCTTGCTCCATTTCTGAAATGACACACTGGCAGTCACATGGCTTTGGAATGGTTTTGGTTAATTCATTCGATGTTTTACCTGGGTCTGGAAAGCTGTATGTCTCCCACCTGTCCTGAAAACAGCCTGACACCGGCCGAGATTTCATGTTTGCTTTATTAACAGTCTCCCAGTACAGCTGGGCAATAAGAGCTGACAGTGTTGGCATGATTTGTTGCAAATAAGCATCTGAACTTTGGATGAAGCTTTTGATACCTATCAAGGATTTATTCAACAAGAACTGTTTGTGTGCCTTTGACTGTATAAGGTAAATTAATACCTTTTGAATCTGATCTCCACAAATTCTGACTTGGAAGAGCTGTAAAATTCGTGACAGTTATCTTCTTAAGTAAATACATAATCAAGTATTTTTAGTAAGCTCTGCTTCAAAAATACGCATTCTGTTGCCTGTCTAATTCCTAATTTTTCATGTTTAGATTAAATGGATCAACTCCTACAGAGAAGGTGACTTTGAGATTTACTTCAAGTTTACTCATTTAGTAGTCTACTGTACGTTTATAGCATAAAATAAGGAGCTATTATTTTCCCATTTTAAAAAGACTCCAAGCACCTGCAATTTACTAACCTAAGAAAAGACACCCATAGAAGCTGTTCCTTATTTCCATCCAACGACCCGAGTGCCGTCTTTCTCCAGAAGGCTGTGCCTTCATTCTGGGCTCCTGTTGTACATAAAGAGACATTCTTACAGCTGGTATCTGGGCTGGTTGAGACTTTTCTTGTGCCTGAAGTCACCTCTTATGTTTGACTGATCAGGAGGAAGTGGGAAGCGCTGCTATGGCACAGTGGCTCGCAGTGGCTGTAAGCAATGATATCTAACAATGCCCTGAGGAGCTAGTTAAAAAGTGCCTCTCACACTCAGGAAAGAGCTTTAATGGAGCTGCATTAGAAAGCTGTCAGTCGCTTGTTGGGCAAAACAGACATTTCTTTTGCGCCGTAAGGATTATTGAAGCATTTGTCACACAGTAATTTGGAAATCATAATAAAACATTTCTAATTTCACTTCCCCCAGCAAACAACTAATGGATCTAGTGTGCAGGAAGCACAGACAGCATGCTATAGAGCCGTGGAATCTTGCTCATACTCCTAATTGGGAGGGCAGGGGATAGAAGCTGTAGCTATTTTTTTCTAAGTGTCCTTCCCAGAAACAGAATTTTTAAAGGCAGAGGTAGGAAATAACTTGGTAACTTTTCCACTTGCCTTAACCTCTTGGTATGCTTGCACAAATACATTTTAGTGTTGCTCAAATGACATGTCAAATGCTGATGAAGTGTCAGAACTCTAGCAGGTGACTTAAACGTTGTCAGTACTGCCCTGTAACAGAAACCTTGGTAAATGGTAACAGGCAAATAGAGATTAGATTTTTACAAATTCCTAAGAGGGTGGCTGGCAAGAACTGTTTTGTAGAGGACATTTCTCAGTGACTCTCTGCAGTCTTACACGGTCAGAGAGAAATGAGTAATACTTAAAAATGAAAAGAAAAAAAAATATTTTTCCAAACTGTCTCTTAATGCTTGCTAACATGTCTCTTTACCACATTATGGTCTCCATCATGATTTTTTTCTGGAACTGGAGAAATAAAAATGAGATCCAAAAACTGTGCACAAGCTTTTTGCAGCTATGATGGAGCTGATGGGTCTTTTTATGTCCAGCTACCCAAAGATACATTTTGATATTCTTTGGTTAAACTTTAAATGCAGATCTATAATTTAAAAAAAAAAAAAACACCCAAAAAAATCTAATACCACAACACCATAAATAGCCTCACATCAAAAAATGGAGAAAGTAATGAAATGTGATGGTTTGCTGAATTTCAACCTTAAGTCAGAGTTAAACCTGATCACATACGACTGAAAATGTCAACTGTTATTTTTTTGTCTGAATTTTTGTGGAATTGGCATTCCCACTCACTCAAAATGTCACAGGCCTAAGGATATAGTAATGATGAAAGTGCATTAGAGAACTCATAAATCTATGGAATGGATTTGCAATTGGAAATCCAGAACACTTAGCTGCATCTGAGCAGAAGCTGGCACACCCAAAAATTTTAGTAAAGCTCTCCTTTAAAAATATTCTCCCAGCCCCAAAAATGAAAGCTCCCTGTCCCTGGAAGATATTTTAAAATATAGTGATATACATATCTTTTTTTTTTTTTTTGGTCAGCTAAGAAAAAATTGAATTATTGCACCATATATTCCAAACGATATTTGCATGCAAACTTTCTTCCTTGAATTTTGTGACCAAGATGAAATTTATCTTGTGTTTTCTGTCTTTCATACTGACTGGAACAACTCTTGATGAGCTAGGGCTTATGCTGTTCAAGCCTGGATATTAGGTGAGCTGTAGTATAGTTTGAGTCATAGATAAGAGCATGGAAAACTCCGGACAGCATGATTTTAGCTAAGGAGGCCGTGAACCCTTAACTTCAAAGGGAAAAGCATTAGTACCTAAGATTAAATCTCTAAAAGGCAGTCGGTGGCATAAAGGACAAAATTAAAATCTGAGACTGGGAACCTACGATTTCTGACCGATACAAAATGGCTGCTGTAGAAGAGCCTTTTATTTATTTGAATTTCAGAGCTTTCTAGCAAATTTTGTCATTCAGGTTGCAGTCCATCTTTTTCACTATGGAATTCCAAGAAAGTTAGACTTGAAAAACTTGAAATTATTCTCTTTCCCCGCTTATGATTCTATGTCAAATATAAAAATGAAGCAGACTGTTGGATGCATTTATTTGTTCTGGTATTTTCAATATACGCTGTTAAACAGTGGCTGTTAAGCTAACAGTGCAACATGTGACAGAATCCAGGAAAATGGAGAATGAGAAGGAAGTCTGGACAGAAAAGATCAAATGCCTGATTTTATTTTTGAACAGCAGCACACATAAGAGATTTCTTTAAGAGACCATTGTGGCAGAGAGGAGGAGGAAAGGAAGATAGAAGGCCCTGGAAGAAAGTGGAATCAAGTTTCTGAAAACTGCAGCCTTTACAAAGGATGTCCTTTAGATACAAATAACGTGCAGGTTTATAAAAGAGAGAAGTGGGTTTAGAATTAGGAACTCGGAATACCAGTGAGCGTCCAACAATGAATCTTAGCAAAGAAAAATACCTGTTGCTGTAGGAGCTCCAGTTGTGCCTTGAAAGTACAATGGAGAAAGGACAGAAGCGAAAAGACAACTATTCTTCTTTCTATTCAGGGAAGGACTGGCTTTCCCTTCTGACAACTGTCATCTCAGTTTGTGCAGTGTAGCCCTTCATGAGACCTGGAAGGATGCTTGATGGTAAACTGTCTTCAAGAAAGCACAGTTCATTACAAAAAGCTTTAGAATTTGGGCCTCCTTAACAGCCTTTCAGATAAAAGGGACAGACCAGTCTTTCTTACATGATTTAAGTAAGAGTGTGATCACTGAATAGATCTGCAGGATGGCAACAAGGACAGAGATTTATATAAGAGCTTTAAGAACAGAGGTTTATAATTAATTAGTCAGCGGTGAATCGGTGGAGCATTGGGAAGGAGAAGTAAAGGAGAGACCCACAGTGCTGCTTGCAGGTTAGTCTGAAGTGAAAGCTCTTGGGGTGTGGGCCAGACTGACAGAGTTCTGCTAAAAGGAAAGAAAAAGCATTAACCTGTGTTCATGCCTGGATTTAATTCCACAAGACACTGCAGGACCTAAAGCAAACCAGTTGGGACCTAAGGTACATCAAGTAACATTTAACCAGTTGTATGTTCTTTTTATGACTTCTGTTTGTGAGGGAGATAAATGCATGTCTGAGGCAATAAAACATTTCCCCTGATTATAGCAAATGGTGTTTCTTTTCCCTTGTGGGATGTAATAGGAATATCAATGTTTTATATCTCTTATTAAAAAAGCCCAAGTTTGATAAAAAATGAAACACATTTAGTAGAGTTGTTATCCCAGGTAAGGAAAAGTACCATTATACAGCCACAGGCACAGAACTGTGAGTGCAGCAGATTCACTTGCTGCAAATCCAACAAACTTCTGCATACTGCACCCAAAACCCAGACAAGCCCAGAAAGAAAGGTGAGCCACCAGGCTTTCATGCAGACCAATAAATCTCTAAGCAAAGGCAGGTGATACCTTTTATCAAAAGGAAAAACTGTCTTGATAAATGCAGCAAATGGATTTTTAAATTGAGACACAATTACATAAGGGAAGGGGTAGAGAAGAAAGCATCTGAGGGATTGAGAAAACAGAAGAGAACCAGCTCAGGAAAATAATCCTGAGAAGTGTGTCCAATTTTTCTAACACTTCTAATCACTAAGTTCTCCACAGTTGTGTGGGCATCTGTGAAAGTAGAATTGGGCCCCAATAGAGTTTGAATAGTGTTCTGAGCAGATGTTTTATTTCAGAAATGTAAATATGCAAAATGGTTATGCCAAAATATTTTCTTTGATGTGGGATAATAATATCAAAAGAAAGGGTGAGGCAAGCTTGCCTTTCCCTTCTGTGTAGTGAGCTGCAGTTTTGCATTTAGTTGTGTGGTTTCTGGGGGAAACCTTTTCCAAGCCTGCAGTTTTCAGGGACTGCGCTCTTTTCCCTTTCTGTGTTGTGGCAAAATCAGACTCTCCCAACGTTTGCTTCCTGTCTGTACCGCAAAGATACCCGTGCTTGTGCAGCCAAAAACCTGCCAGCTTGGGAGTTTACCCTGCAGGACGAAGCCTCTCTCTTAGAGGAGGTTTCCCAAACCACTCCCTCTGGGTGGTTTGGAGCAGGGTCCTCACCTCAGGGATACACATCTGCAGGTGTTCTCATCACCAGCCGGCTGTGCTGGTGCTTCTGGACATTTCATCTTGGGTTTTAACAAGCAGACATTTCCAGAAAAAGGCAGTGAAGAATTGCTAGGGAGTCTCCATGAAGACAGCTCTCTAACACCCTAGAAATACTGTCTCATTGCAGTAAATAAGAAATTTTCTCTGTGCTTTTAGAGGTGCAGGTGCTCTGTTTGATAAGTTCTGCATATTCCTTAACTTCCCAATTCTGCCACCAGACTGGCTCCTGCTTCTTCCCAGGACACTGCTTTCCAAACACCTGATTGTAATATACAGCTGGAAGCAGAGGTTTTGTGTATAGTGAGGCAGTGTTTTCATGGCTCACTCCTTCTGAATGGAGGGGTTTAATGGGGTTTGAACTGGGATTTCCCTACAAAACTATGGCAGAATAGTTTTCACAGTTAATTCTTGTGAAATGAGATCTGCTGTAGTGGGGTTCTTTGTTTATTTCTTTGGGGGTTTTCTGTAGAATTGCATTAATAGCAGGCATGGAGGAATTTTTTTTTAAAATAGCATATTAGTTCAGTATTGAAAGAGAGGGTGACAGAGTCTGGTTAGGGGCTGTCTGGGATGAAGCACATGCAGAGGGCTGAGAGCTGGGCTGATGGCAGCCAGCTCAGGTTTGGCATTTCATGACGATGGTGTCCTTCAGACCTGCTTTGGGAGGAGTCCAGCAGGCTGTAAGAGATCTAAGCCTGCCAATGCTTTCTCTGCATTGTTTTTTAAGGTCTAAAGCACAATACAGTTTTTTAAAAAAAATTTGATGTAATCTGTATTTTATGGAATATGCATGAAAGTTCAAGGAACAGATTTCAGGCTTTGGGCATTGGCATGATTTATTTTATTTCATGTTTTATGTACGCATAGAATTCGGTGTATTGTGGTTTTACACGTGTGCAAGTTTACATTAACTCTAAATGTGACCTCAGAGTGTTTATGTGCAATGTACTGAAGCTTCTCAAGTTGACAATTACCAAGATGTTTCTTGTACTACAGTACAATTGAGAACGACAATTCCTACAAGATAAATTTGTATAAATTTTATTTATCTAGATTTACAAACCAGCTAGTTTAGCTTATCTCTTGTCATGTTTTCTGCTATGCCGGTTGGAAATTTTTCATTGGCAAAACTTGTGTCTTTTGTAAGAAATCTGTCTTCCATTTTTGTGAAAGTGAATAATTCGTCCCGGAAGGTTAATCTCCCAAATGTTTATATTCAGTAAAGTCACTTCTGACCTCTAGTTTCATGAGATTTTGCCAGTAAAAAATGGAAAACCTTACAGAATTTGAAAATGCTGCAGAAGAAACCACAAGAATAAATTTTAACATCTAGAGATGAGACAGTTATGCAGAAGTATGGAGACTGTTTCTTTTAGTTATATTATTAAATGCTTAAAGTTTTGCTCAGCTTAATCCTTCCCCTCCAAATTCTAGAACTCAGCTAAACTAAATTTTATGGTATTTTTAAAAATACCGTGTTTTAATGTACATCATAGTTTTCAGGTGTTCTAACCTCCCTTTGAAATATTAGTGCCCTAAACTGTGACTGGGATAACTTGCATTCTAAGAGAACACACCCTAAACTGGAGAGTAAATGTATTTTGCTATACACAGTTTGCAGGGGATTTTTTTTTTTTTGTATTTTAAAAGATAACCCTATTTGTTAGCATTTTTGCATGTTTAAATACCTATAAAATTCTGGGTGGCAGAAATTCTGGGTGACCCAGCCTTTTTAGCCGTATTAATTTCTTACAATGTCCTTGAAAGTGCTTTGTAAAATATTTACAGGATAAAAGGGATGTAATATTTTTCCAGGGTTACCAAGCCTCTAGAATTCACCAGGACTGCTTAAACTCTGAAACTCTGCCTTTACACAGTGCAGGTATCTATAAATGTCAGAACAATGTAGGAGACTGGGTGTGACATCGTGGCAGTGCCACAGCCATGGCACTAAAGTCACAGCAGAGACCGGAGGCGCCGTTGCAGCCACATCAGAATCAGGACAGATAACGGCCCGTCTGCAGTCACAGCACACCTCGGACACTTCACATCCATGATGTGGCACTCTCAGCTATTAGGATGATCACAGACAAGGCACAGCGTCTGTACTTACCCTCTGGCAAAATTTTAGTTGCATCACACAGTGCTCATGTCATCCTATGGATTAGAAGATTTTACTCTAATTTTTGTTCCTCTGTAAATAGAGTCAAAGTGCCAGGTAGAAGTATCCTCCTGTATAAATCTGTCGTATTACATGTCAGTTCTGGTTAGGTTTATAGAGGAGACATTTCTATTTCAAGACATTTACAGAATAGTATAGAGATTTTTTTTGCTCCGTTGCCATTCAGATTTTTTTTGTTTGTTTAAAAGGAAAAAAAAAATCACTGCAAAATATGTTGTCAGAAATTGCACACATTGTAATCATTGGTATTGAAGTCCCAATATATAACACTAACATTTTGCAATTTTATTCAGGAATTAGAACTAGCAGTGCTATATCTAAACATTTTGTATGTTTATTAAAAATTAAAATATACCATCATTTTTTCCTTAGAGATCTTTTAAAACATTTATCATTGGACAGTGCCCACTAGAATGTTTGGTGTTTTAATGGCAGTGGAAGTTTCACTGGCTACGGGTTCTGGAATATCAGTATAACTAATATTTGAACCACACACATTCAGTGTTAGTTTAGGCTTGCATCATCCTTTTATATTTTTTAAGTGCATGGAAACATGAAATAGCTCCATGCAAGGTGTGTATGATGTACTCTGCCTCACAGTGTCCATGTCTTACAGGATACATGACATCTATGGACCAAGCATCGGGTTTTTCGGTCTGGGGTTTTCTTTTGGCCTTGCAATGATTTATATCAATCTGTGGCTGAAATTTCAGGAATTCAAATATTGCTGAGAAATCAGAATAAAACTGCATCTCCTCTTTTTCAATGTAACTTGTGCACAGAAAGTTATCCAAGGGGAGCAGGATGTGCAGATTCAGAGCTGGAAGTGCATTGAAACAGGGTACTGAGTTGATAAGAAGAGATGGAAAACATGTCTTTTGTAGTTTTAAATTTATATTGAAAGTTTGACACTCGCAAGCTGAAGATGTAAATATAAAATATCACATTTCACTCACCAGAGTTCCAGCAGGTACCTCACCCACTCTGTGGGCCACCTGCTTTAAGGGTCAGCTCTACCTTATCTTTTCTGAGAATGGGCAACATTTGTTTTCCAATAGCATTTTTTTTTATTGACTGCATAGAATGAAACACAATTTCCCTGGCAAAGTCACAGACCGCTGTGAAAAACAGCGACAGCCTTTGTATAAGGTTTCAAAATCTTCGTAAAAACGTAAACTAGAGCTGCATGTCTGTTAGAGCTCCACAGGACAGGGTAAAAAATTCCTGGAGAAAGGTCATCCTTCTTTACTGAATTGCACACATCTTGGAAGTCATTCTGTAGAAGCTGATTGCATTGTGATGAACCCAATTTGTGGTGTTGCTCTTTAAATCCTGTAGGATTTTCCAAGGAGTTTGTTGTTCAGTGCAAAGAGCCCGGTTGTTGTTCGCCCCGAGTGTGAGGGTTGCTCTCGCCCCACGCTCTGTTTCCCCATTAATGACTGGGTTTTCACGCCCCTTGCATCTGTCCCAAGGGAGGAGCTCGTGGGAACGAGGGGGCAGGTCATTCTCAGCGACAGGCTCCTGGCTCGGCATCCCGCTCCTGCCAGAAATCTGTCTGAGCCTGAATCTGGCAAAGTTTAGGAAGCAGCGTTAAATGCACCTCTTTGTTCCAGGCTTCCACTAACGGCAGGCACAGGAATTTCGCTTGGCAATCCGTATCCTGGCTACCCTTTTCAGGGTCCTTCTATAGCTGTTTCAATAGCTGGGAGGGGCAGGGAGCAGTTTCTGTGGTGATTTCGATCCGAGGTGCATTATGCAAAATGTGCCCAGGTACCGCGATAATTTCCCTCGACGATTTAAATCTGTGTGTGTGTATATATATAATATTGCTTGACTGGTTTATAATTTAGTTTAAAAATAGAGCATTTAGTTTCAGAAAAGTATAAAGCCTGAAAAACAGGCAGTGGAATAAGATCTGTGTGTAGGAGCAGTCTGCAGACTTTTTACCATGGTGTGCTTTCCTTTATTACTTTGGATAAGTGCTATAACTCTAAAGTAAGGAGAGAGTAGATATTTTTGAAAACAAAATTTATTGTTTCGCCTTAGGAACAAATGTGAGAATTGGGCATTTCACGTCAATTCCCCTTTATTTCCCTTTACAGAATGTGCTCTGGATTTAGATGCTGGCTTCTGTAGTCAAAATGTGTTGAAGTTTCTGCACAGGAGATTTTCCTATGGGTCGAAACACAGTAGCATTTCAGTAGTGGACAAAAGCTCTGAGGGTGCCAGCCCTGCCTTGGGCATTAGCTAATTCCGCTGCCAGGAGGAGTGCTGCTTTAGCCCTTTTCAGCAGGGAGATGATGTCTAGCTCAGCAGGCAAGAGAGCACTGCCTGTAGGAAATTTGCTACAGTGCAGAATACATTGGGGTCTAGGCATTAAAACAGGCCCTCACAGAGTAGCACTTCCAAATTCTGAGCTATTTGGTCAATTATATTGTTATTTGCTTGTATTTCACATCTGCTGGGTTCTGTTACAGGTGCACTTAGTACTTTCAGGTATAGTACTCAAAAGCTGCTGCTGCTACTGAAGCCAACGCGAGTTCCTTTTGCATACTGTTGTTGCTTGCTTACCCTGCTGTCACTTTGGTGCATTAAAAGGTGTTCATGCATGAGCAGCACTTATTTTATTGCTCTGCACGTGTGTTTGTCAGCATAAGGCCCTCTGACCTAACACCACGAGCACTGAGAATAACACCTTAGTTCATATCTCGGGCTAGACAGGACTCTTACCATTCCACATTCCCCAGCGTGCCTCTCCCAGAATAAATGGATAATTCCTCACAGCTCCTGTGGCTGGACAAGATCCTGAAGAGAGTGTGGAGAAGGAGAAGATGAGACAAATAGAGGGACTTCAATACTGCTGGTGTTGGCAGAGAGAAAATGCCACCGGTAGTGCTGTGAGAGGTCAGACAAACAGGAGAAGTGCTTAAAATTTCCATGATGCTGAAGAGGAGCTGCTTGAACTTTGTTGTAGTGGTAATGGAAAAGCCAAATGGGAAGGAATGTGTCTGGGTGGCAGGGAGTTGACATGTCTGAAGTGACAAGTGAGCAGCTAAGTTAGTGTTTTGATCACTGAGGGTAGATGGAACCAATTTTTATTTCCTAAAGTTACAGGGAAATTGTTTGGAAAATAGTGCATCTCATGCAACTCCTTTTCCAGCTTAAATTATAAAAAGAAATCAGAAAACAGGTGCTTGTATTGTACTATTTCCCACAAACTTAAACTGTAGAACATTCGCACATGTGACAAATCCTCATGAGGATTGTGGCAAAATTGTTCAGAATCAAGTATCTTTCAATGTCTTTAATCTTCAAACATTCACCCATCAAGACACAACTGCTGAAATCCCAATTTCTCACTATGCTTGCTTCTTTTTTTAAATAACGTTTTCTCCCATGTCCTACTGCTTTTTCAACAGTTTTGTTGTGGATCTTACCTTGTCCTTGCACCACAAGAGAATTGCTTTGCCTGACTCCCTAAAAACATCCCTTCCCAAAGTTTGATCCCATCCCTGCTGAGTCCAGGTACTCCAAGGATCACAGTGTGAGGAACTACTACTTTTAGTCTGTGCTTGTCAAAGGTACTGTGCCCAGTCCTGCTGAGTTAAATTCTTGGTCATATTTGCCTCCAGACTGTGCGATCCTGGGTTTTTCTGACGAAGAAAACCTCATGTCCAGGATAAAGGATTTCTGTAAAAGATCCCAGGTGTTTAGCAACCACCAGCTAGGACATTCCTTACTGCATTACTCACCACTGGCTCATGCCTTGTTAAAGGCAGAATATGGTTCAAACTCTCTGCCAAGACTTTTAAATCTTTCCATTGACACGTGTTGGCTGCTTTGGGAACGTGTTTTCCTGTGCAAGTGAGTGGGATCTTTTGTTCTGCACTGTCACAAAGAGGCAGGAATCAGATTGGGAGCCTTGTGGCTCTAGGAGGCAAAAGGCTCAGGAGGGCCTGGTGAGAACTGCAGAACACTTGGTGGGGCTGGCACTGGCCCTTCCACAGAACGGCTCAGCAAAGCGCCAATCTGCTCCTTGTTGGAGGAAGGAAGATAGAGATAGACATGGGGATGTTGTCATTGTGTCTACCTACCTGAGCTAGCAAAATGCAGTGACAGAGATATTCCTAAATGCCAATACTTCTATTTCACTAATTTCAAAAAAGTTGGAGGAGTTTCTTCTTTTTAATTCGCCAGTACCTGTTTTAGGTTGCTTCTTTTACTAATTCCTTTGCTGGCTAAGAATGGTAGCAAAGCTTTTTACATAAAGTAAGCTGTCTTGTGATGTGATTTTTGCTTCTTCTGAGTTATATATTTAAATTATTAATAAGTGTTTTGAATTAAGATGATTGAAACATTTCATCACTACATATATAATCCTTAGATTTGAGATGGACCCTGGGGAAAAAGTTTACATCTAGACCTAATGGCATAAACACATCCTTGCTTTAAATGTCAGAAAATAGTTTCATAATTTCTGTTTTAGTGAGTCTTCTGTTGCTCACACATTTAGCAACCTTTTTATTTGATCAAAGATTGTATGTGTGACAATGCAATTGTCTTGTTGCATGCATTCGTATCCTCTTCAATTTTATATCATTTCTGCAGGATCTCAGTCTGAAGGATTTTTTTCCTTATCGTTTTTTGGGCTTAATTTTGCTACGGAAAATCAGGCTCTGTGCTCTTTTTGTTTCATACCCTGTCATTTAGAATCAGACAACAATAATTCTGGAATTGGAATGTGCTTTCTGTTATCTGGCTGATTTTGATGGATTGTCGTGCGTCGGTTTGACTTTGCAGGGGTTGAACGTAGCATTCAAATGTTTGGAGCAGTTAACTGAACAAACATGCAAGGGAAACTAGAGAGAAAGGTCACTGGCACAGTGTTTAGTGAACAAAGCCTTGCAGGGGTTTTTTTTGTTGTTTGTGGGTTTGTTGGTTGGGTTTTGGTTTTTTTTAAACTTGAGAAAAGCTTTGAAATAGTATTGTAACACAGTTTGCAGATCGCTGAATTATGTACTGTACACATGGTTAACGATTCATGGGGCCATGAGTTATTTAATCGGGTAATGCATATGCTTTGTACGACAAGCAAGCAGATGAAAACTCTGAATGGAAGAAATTGTTCATCCTTTGAATGACACACATTCCATGCTGCGTTATCAGAAAATAATATTACTTTTTCCAGCCAAAAGCTGTCATTTCCTGTGGTCATTGTCTCATCTGAAGATCAATCAAGTAATATACTTACTTTTATACTTATCAATTAAGTATGAAAGGGTAATAAACAGTGACTTTCATTTGGGGTGTGCTAAACAAGTACAAGGCAGAATAGAGAAACCTCAGGTCTCTGGCACTAGGGTCTTGTGTTGTCATTGTTGCGAATTTTGGGTTTTTTGCAGAAAAGACACAGCCTCCAACAAGGCACTTGGTTTTAATGCTGAAACTGAAATGTGTTCTTGCTGCAGAGATTTTTAACCCTAATGAATGGGAAGTGGCAGATAGCTGTAATGATATGTTGCAGTATAGGATATAAAGGGTAAGAGTACCCAAGGAAAAAGCATTGTACTCTTCACAGAAGACGGGGCTTTTTTTCAGTGTTGTCACAGCACTCAGCACATTGGGGCTCCTATTTTGGGTTGGGCTGTGTTGGTTGCATAAAAATAAAAGAAATAGAAAAGGAAGAAGGAGAATGACAAGTGTGATGAGGTAGGAAAATGAACCCATTAGAGGGAAACAAAGATAAGGTGCAGATGAGGGAATCAAAGCAAGTCTCAAAAGAGATGTGATTTGAGTATGAATTTTGAGCTCCTTGTAGTCGGGGAAAAGCCTTAATCATCAAAACTGTATGGGACAGAAAGTGGAGAGTGGGAAGTTAAGATCAGCTCTGACTCTGCTAGAGAGAGGAAGTGGAGGGGAGATCTCATTGCAATCTACAGCTTCCTCACAGAGGGAAGAGGAGGGGCAGGCACTGATTTCTTCTCTTTGGTAACCAGATACAGGACCCAAGGGGATGGCCTAAAGTTGTGTCAGGGGAGGTTTATGTTGGATATTAGGAAAAGGTTCTTCACCCAGAGGGTGGTTGGGCACTGGAACAGGCTCCCCGGGCAGTGGTCACAGCACCAACCCTGACAGAGCTCAGGAAGCTTTTGGAGGGTGCACTCAGGCATGTGGTGTGACTCTTGGGGTGTCCTGTGCAGGGCCAGGATTTGGACTTTGACAATCTTTGTGCGGCCCTTCCAACTCAAGATATTCTCTGATTCTGCTGCGAAAGGCCCCGTCTTTTGACATGAGAGTGGTGGACGTGAAGGAGCAGAGTCTTGTCCCACTTACTACATCTCAGCGTCCATCCCAGTAACCAGAGCCACAGATCAGATCAGACAGGAATGACAAGGAGTCCTTTCAGAGTAAAAGCAGAGGCGTTGTGTCACAAGGGCATTCCTAAAGGAAATAAAGCATTGTGACAGGCCTGGACCTTTCAATGTACCCAAAAAGAGTGCTCCAGAGCACCCTTGAGGGATGATCACACTCAAGAGCCATGGATATAACGAGGCACTCAGCCTCCTACAAGCTGAGACAGTCTGAATGGCATGTTCTAGATGTGAGTAATGTAGCCAGAGCACTACTGAGCACTTGTGCTTGTGTAGAAGGCTAGAAAGCTGCACTGAAGTGACTGACTGTCACACATAGCAGGGATGATATGCTGCCTCTTCAGATATGCGTTCTTTCCCCTCTACACAAAGCCTGAGGACAGTGCCGAGTTTTCTCGAGTTGCTACTCAAAGCAGGCTGAGCGTGCCCTGCTGGGTGAGTGGGAGATGAGCAGGAGCAGTGCAGACAGGCACTGGAGCCTTCTCGTGCTGCAGTGTCCCCTCCATGCTCAGGTTCCTGGGCTCCGCCGTGCTCCCTGCACCTTTCTGTGAGCAGCTCTGACTCCTGCAAGTCCATTCTGGTTGGGTTTTTCTCTGAAAGCTGGAATGCTGTCTGGGAACAGAGGGACATGGCCTAGCCTGTCAGAATGGCATTGCTGTATGTGTATTCCTGGAATGGCTAGGCTCCCTTTATGCTCTTCGTAGAGTTGGGATTTTTTTTTTTTTTTTTCAATTCCTGAGAAAGGATGTAGCTTGGAAATTTTCTCTGATTATGAAGAAGCACAAGTCTTCCTTCGTGTTTCCAGCATCTGACTTCAACAAAAGTCCCCTAAGGTTTTCTAGTTACAAATTAGACTTCTGTGAATAATGGTGACTCAAATATTCCAAAGCAATTTTAATATTCCCTATATCCATCAAAGTACTGCAGCTAGGTCCATGCAACTAGCTTCAGAAAGCCACGTGAAAATGCAAATGTTTGCTTTCTGAACCAGAACTGAAAAATACTAAGCATTTCTAAAGGAGAAGCAGAACAGTATGTTCTACTTTCCTTATGTATTTTATAAAAAATGCATATATAAAAATGAATATAAATTCTTTTAGGAGAAATTGTTTCATAAAAGAAACATGAGTTTGCTTTGGCAAAGATGCTTATGATTTATGGTTCATTCTGTAAACTTGGCCAAACAATTTCCTTCTCCTTTATGATTGGAGAGCAGAGCTGTCGGGGGCAGGGAGTTACAGGATGGCATCTGTTCTTAGAGCAAGAGAATTATGTTTATTCATGATTAGTTTATGCAGAAAATGCATCAAAGAGTTTATTTGAATTTTTGATAAATTTGCCTTGTAGAAAAGAAATATTTTTCTTAATTGGACCTTATAGGAAAAATCCCAGTAATGGCAAATGCAAATGAGAAATAATCTGAATGTAAAGAGGCTTTTTTTTCAGAAACACCAGTGCTCAAAGTAGGGTGAGGCCACTGTCTTTGCACTTTTAAATAAAATTGTGGCTTTTCTTCTCCCCTTTATTTCCATATGCATATTCCATGGCATTACAGTAGCGGTTTAACATGTAGCTTCTTCATGTATCTTTACTGAAAGCAGGAGATAAGTTTATCAGTATCATGCTCGGTAGCCTTCCTTTCCTGCTTGCTTTTTAGTATTGAATGAGGTTTTACAAAGTGCCACCAACCATGCCAGTTTTCCATATTTTTCACTCTATGTAAATTTTTGCAGAGAGGTAGGAGAGAGCAAATGAAAGATTGACACTGGTATCTCCTGAAACGTTCTCTGGGGTTTTTTTAAGCAGCTCAATTTTCCTATAGCGTTGCCAAAAACCTAACAGATGATGTTTTCAGGATCAGAGACAGGAGATTGAAATGTTGCTAATGTCTGTAGCACTTAAGTCATAGAATTCTGTAAAGAAATGTGCCATGATTGATCTGATTAATCTTTTAGATGGGTGGTGAGAGAGAAAGAAGCTCCTCCACCATGCGGAATTTTTATATTTATATAACTGCTTTTCAGACGCTGAGCTTGGGTGTCCTTGTAATATCCTGACACGGGTGACTTGTACTCGGCAATTCCAGCTGAATTGAGTGCTCTGCGTCAGAAAGGAAAAGTTTTCTGTCTTGCTATAATAGAAACATTTTTTACAATTCTCTCCCAGGAGCAGAGTCCTGTGGGATCCTTTGGGGAATGTAAAGCAGCGTGGCACACAGGCGTGCTGTCACTGTGCAGAACCTGTCCCCTTGCTGCAAGAGGGTTCTCCACCTTAACCCAAATTGAGGGGTCGTGGCCAGAAAGCTTCAGGTTATATCTCATCATTCTCAAGAGTAACTGGAATTTTGGATGAACACAGATGCTGTAGCTGAGATGGGGAAACTCTCATGCAACTGGCATTTACCCTGCCATCCTGATCTGCAGCAGATTTGTGAGTCAGCCTTCATTCAGTCTAACAAAGCTAGAAGACCTGGTGCTTGTGCTGAAGGATTCCAGTCCTTCCCCAGCTTCTCACGGCTGTGCTGATGAGGAGAGCAGGTGCACCTTTTACTGGTGCCACCAGTCGTGACACAATTGCTACAGAAATTCTGGTTTCTCTTTGAAACCCACATGAGCAATTACCTGCTGGTTACCTCACGCAGAATTGGGTCTTTCCAGCCCTGTCTTTCAGCTTTAAAGGTGCAATGCGCGATAAGTGGAGCTAAAGACATTTTCCTTTTCATGTAAATTCTTGTAAGTTCTCAGTCTCTCTGGGCAGGAAGCAGAGGGCAGTATTAATGTGTCTATGTAGATACACATGCACACAATTCATTGTTTCTGTAGCAAGAGCATGGAGCTTTAGCAAGGATGTAAAAAAGCCAACATGTAATGCGCTGCAACCAAGGAGCAGAACCAGGCAGGCACTGCAATAATATAGTTTTGTTTTGGGAGGAAACGGACTTAGAAAAAAGGTAATTCTGTTGTTCTCTAAACTAGACAAAGAGCAACAAATTATTTTTTACCAAAATTCAGAAAATTCAAAATATTTGATCAAGTCTATTTGGTCTTCTCTCTTCAGGAACCTGCTAAGTGAACACCCAGAACAACGTGCATGAATAATAGACTTCCATAGGGTTTGTGTTCCGACTGTTATTTGTTCAGTGCCTATAATGCCACACGGAACTTAAAGAACATTTAATACTACAATTAATTACATCATGTTGGAATAAATAATTTCCTAAATGTACACTCTGTCGTGGTGACCACTGATAAGGAATTTAATTTGAAACCCAGCTCTTGGCTTCTGAAAATCAGCTTTAACTAAATTGTCGCAGTCATTACATGTTGTAAAGCCTCTATATTTCACACTTCATTTTCTTTCCAAATGGATGACAGCCTACTTCAAAGGGAAAGAAGCAAACCTGTGATCAGAGTGTTCACCTGAGCAGCATGCTCTCCCTAGATCCCACGTCTGGCAGTTGCACGCATTTTGAATTCCTGCAGGTTTACAATTTAATTGGTCAAAAATCAAAGGGTGTCCAGTTGAACTTGACCTTATAACAGGGTCAGAGATTGGGGGCAGTGTTTGATGCTCCACCTTTCCTGACATTTCACTGTTGCACAAAAATGGGAAAGATGTTTCAATGAACTTCCCAGCCTGGAAATGTTAACCCCAAATGTTCGGAGCTTATGAACACGAAGTTTATATGGAAGTGAGACAGTTTTATAGCCCTCTTTGTGGGCCTAGCAGATTCTATATTATAAGAATACATAAGAATATAATTATATAGTTGTTATATTATATTATTATTATATTATAAGAATATAATTATGTAATTCTTCTTCTTATATAATTATAAGAAGTGAAAATAACGTGCTAGTTTGTACTTTTTCACAGTCTGTGACATCCACCCATGTACTCAGATCCTCATTCAGCCACTGTGAATTGTTTCAGTGTGTAGGAATTTGCCATGGTAAACATACAAATATTTCAAGCTCCAGTGGCAGGATCTACATGACCCTCAACATTGTCTTTTTCATGACCAGTCCAGGAAGACTGGTGATGTTCCTTGTTACACACACATCCTTGAGCAGCACTCCCTGGGTACTTCCTCTGATTTTTTTGTTTATGTGGGGATTATTGAGGTAAATGCTCAAAGACAGAAGCTGGGAAGTGTTTGAAAGAAGACCAAAACCAGAGCAGCATGAACCTGAATGGAAAATTAAAGTTTGTTTTCTGCCTCATTGCTTTGGACAGTTTGCTCTAAGTCATATCTTTTAAAACAGAAGCATCTTTTGGGTATATCCTATTTGTGGATCCCTGGGCAAAATGAATGGGTGTAACTGAAGAGAGGGGCTCCAAACTCTTTCCTCTTTGCTCTCCTTTCTCTCCTACTCCCTTGGGCAGTCTGGTCTAAAGTGGGCAGAAGGGAATCATGGAGCCTTGCTGATGTTTGAAGAAGCAGTGAGCTCTGCCCCGCTGTCCTGCCTTTGCTGGTCCTGTCAACTGAGACAGAATGCAGCAGGAATTTTTGCCAGTGGTGACATCATAACTGAGGCAGAGCTGTGTGGGGCAAGGTGTGAGTGTGTGATTGCACTGGCCTGTCTTCATTTCAGCTAACACAATATTTGTGTCAACACACAGAGCATGCAGCTCACAGAAAGGGAGATGCCCTCTTGCTGTTGGAGGTGTGTATAATGGCTATATTGATTGAATTTGTGTGGGCACCCAAAAAAAGGATTCATTTTTACTTTTCTTTTTTCTTTCCTTGAACCAAACTCAATATCTGGGGCTGTGTCACAACAGATAGCAGTGTTTGGGGACCTGAGTGTCATGTGCAAGTAATAAGAACATTGTCACTGCTTATCTGACCAGAGATTGATAGTTCAATACCTTTCAACTTGACTGGGAAGGTAAGGTGCAAGAACTTTTAAACTGTGTGTTTTCATCAGCAGACTGATCTGGGCTGGTATTGGTGACGCTGTTTGTGTGCAAATGCCTGCTTTTAAAAGCACTTGTGTTTAGGTAGGACCCATTTCCTTTCTTTTTGGAAAGGAACCAAAGGAGATACATCTAGAAAATCAGAAAATGAGTGTTATGATACAAAATAGAATACTTAATGCTCTTAATCATTGCTCATGCTAAAAGAATTAATGTACATTTTTTTGAACATATGCCACAGGAATAAATTTTAAATATCTCTAATTTATAGGTAAAACCATGTTATTTTTCAAAAAAATAATTTTCTACTCAGATTTATTGTCCCTTCTCCTTTACTCCTCATTCAGGCTATTCATGCAAAACCTGAAGTGTTACACAATAACATGCTGGATATTCCTTTACTTATTTATTTTTCACATTTGTACCCAACATATTTGGTCATTTTCAAGTTATCACGGTGTTATTTGGCATAGCTTTCAAAAATCTAACCAACTATGGAATGGAAATTGCATTGTACAAAGTTGTCCTCTCATGAACCCCCAGTTCCCTCTAGCTGCCCATTTCACAAACAGGTTTATAAACCTGTTATGGCCCAATATCATTATTCTGTAGCAGGTGTCAGTTGGGAGTTTTTTTATATTTCAGGATCCCTTGACCTTTCTTTTGGGCACACGTACAGTGTGTTAATGATGAGCAATGTCCACACATCAGCACTAATTCAAACTTGAGCTCTTCCAGAGTTTGAAATATGCATGGATAAAGTCTGTGCAGATGGTCCTGAATTTTAATATATAAAAGTCACACTAAAACAAAGTTAAGTTTTAAAATTCTGCAATAAATCACAAAAAGCTGAATATGATCCTCTGGATGTCTTAATTAGATGAATTTCTTTCACTTAATCAGACATTCAAAGTCAAAGGGACAAAAGACACTGCCTTTTTTAGTCACTAAATCCTGAATAGTGGCTTAGCGGTCAGACGAGTTGATCAAATTACTTGCTGCCATTCATGTTTATATTTTGTTGTATTCTTTTTTTGATTAAGTTGAAAATCACTGTTTCAGGTTTTTTTATCAGACAGAATCAAGAATACCCTTTATCAGGAATTGTAGTGATAGGACAAGGAATAACAGGTTCAAACTGAAAGAAGGGAAATTTAGGTTAGACCTATGGAAGTAGTTCATTGCTGTGGGGGCAGTGAGGCACTGGAAGAAGTTGCCCAGAGAAGCTGTGGATGCCCCATCCCTGTTCAAGGCCAGGTTGGATGGGGCTTTGAGCAACCCTGTCCAGGACAACGGAGCTGGAATTGGATGATCTTTAAGGTCCCTTCCAATGCAAACCCCTCTATGATTCTATAACTCCTACCAGCTGTATTTCCAGGCTTGCTGCCATCCCAGAATTTGGCATGATGGCCATCTGCACACAGATGCATTTAAGGAATGGGTCGTTTGCAATCTGACCTTGAAAGATGGGTAAATAGCAAGAACCAAGATGATCCACACAACCCAGGTTTTGGGTATCTCAGATAGGAACCTGCAGTAAGAACGGCAGAGGGTGAGGAGCCGGGGTGTCCTCTGGGCTCGGAGAGGGGCACTGCGCCCTCTGTGTGCTGTTCAGAGCTCAGCCCCGTGGCTGTCCCAGCTCACACAGAGCACATGGAGGCCATCAGACGGCAGCAACCCGACTCTCAAGGACTCCTGTTTACC